>QRFJ01001630.1:0-99339 GCA_006176705.1 Cocos nucifera
GTGAAGGAGACCGAGGATGTCCATTCCCCACTTGTGCGCAAAGGGGCCAGGGTGCACGTGAGCGGAGGGGGAGTCTCGGACGTCGGCTGCCTTTGGCACGGCTGGCGTTTCTGCTTGGCAGCCGGTCACATTTCTTCACGTATTCCGTGGAATCACGAAGTAGGGTTGGCCAGTAGTACCCCTTGCCGAAGTTAAGTCATTTGCGATTAGGGATCGCTCCTGCGTGGGACCCCGCAGAGGTCCTTACGTGGACATCCCGTAGCGACGCGATGTTAGGCCTCAGAGGGTGCGGAGGCACCTCAGTCAACGGAAGGAGTCGTACGCTGTTTTTATTAACCTGCCCTCGTACAAGACGTAGCGGGAGGCTGAACTCCTGAGCTTCCCGAGCTTCATTCTGGTCGTAGAGGGGGACCCCTTCTCTCTGAGGTTCAGGCGATCAGAGCGGGTCGAATCCAGCTGGGCTCGAAGTTCGTCCGCAGGATTGGCCTGAGGTTCTTCAGTGGTCGGGCACTTCAGAGTTCCAAAAGAAACACTTTCTTTTGGTAGTTTCGGCTCTTCAGTGGGCAGAAGTATGCCAACTTATGGAGTAGATAGGTCGGACCCTTGTATTCTCCGGTCCCTTGGGACTGTTGCCGAATGTCGAGCTGTCGAAGTGCTGGTACCAAGTTCTTCACCTTCCCGAGGTACAATCACGCATGCTTTCCTCCGTGGCCTCGTAGCTGCCGTGCCTAGACATCTGACCGACCACCAACTGGGAATCGCTATTAGACTTGGAAGCCGAAAACCCACGCTTCAATTCCCTGGCTATCTGCAGCCGCATGGCTATCAGTGCTTCATACGTACGGCCCATTGTTGGTTGTGGGAAACTCGAAGCACCAGTGCGTACTCGGCGACGATCCCCTCGGGCGCTAACCAGGACCAGCCTACGCCGGCCGCCGCCGGGAGTTTGGATGAGCCAGTCACCAGTGCAGAACCCAGGCGCCTCAGCAAGAAGGTCGGCCCTTTCTTCAGGGAGAAGCTCGCGATCCGCCCACAGGCTCCCGTTTCGTTGGGCTCTGGCCTTCCGCCCTCCCGAATAGCTCTCGCTTGATTGCAAGTTCGGCTTCAATCTGGTTATGGTGCATTCCAGTCCAAAAACACAAGTCCGCCAGTACTTGAAACTTGATCGATGGTCCTGGGCCGATAAATCTGATGTGAATGCTATGAGGAGCTTGCTCTAGTTGACCTGTCTTGAGCTCGTAGGCATCCGGAGCCCCGAATTTGCGATCTTCCTGAGTGTCCATAGACTACCGGTGGAGGTGACGGCTCCTTATTGGTTGGTCCGTGAGGGACCGTTAATGGATTTGCTCCCTGAAAAGAGGTGGAGGCCTCCTGGCAGCCAATTATGGAAGACAGGTAAATTGATTTTTCTAACTTGGAAGTACGCTGGTCCTCCATGGTCCCTCAGGGCTCGCTCACGTAAGTAGACTGGTTGTTGCGCTTTGCACTCCCTGACCAGAGACAGCCGCGCTAGGGGCCTTGGAGAGACAGCTAAGGTACCAGGAGCAGCCTTCTCCAGGTTCGGGCTTTGCCAGCAGCGGGGTGCGCGCCGAGGTGTAAGTTTTTGAGCTCGCTACGAATTGGCTTGTTTGCATCCAAGCTGTCACAGCAAAAATCTTTCGGTCGCCTGATGGACCTGGAAGAGAAGGGCAGGCACCGGCCAGCCGGACCCCTCGAGAACAAAGCGGTCAGGGACGCCCACCTTCCCTGGCCAAGGCCGCTGAAACTTCCTTAATTATTTCATCGGGGCAGTCATCTCTGAATGGCTCGGATTTTCTTCCTGGGATTTTTGCCTCATTCCAGTCTCTCGACACCATGAATCCTAGGCACAATTTTTCCGGGGTCACGCCGTAAGGCGCATTTGGTCGGTTCAACTTCATCTTGTGCCTCCTGAGCCGCAACCGAAAGTTTTCTTCAAGGTCGGCGAAGGTTGGTCTGTGAGGCCTGCGGATTTTGACTAGGGCATGTCGTCCACCGGTAACACCTTCCCATGTTGCGGCCGCAGATGCTGTCCCTTGCAAAGACCTTATTGGACCAACGCGCTGGTAAAGTGGCTCTGCAATTCTTGAGTCCCGAAAGGCAATGACCCTATTACATAAAGACCCAACTCGGTCAGTATAACGGTGGGTCTTTTCCTTCAATCCTGCGGGCGCCATGCGTATCTGGTCTATAACCAGGAGAAATGCATGTCCATAAAGCAGTGAGGAGCTTCCGTGGCCGCGAGTTTTGCTCCACAGCTGACGATCCTCGGCAGGGCGCGTAGCTGTCCTATTGGGCAGGCTTTGGTTCAGCTTCTTTTGAAGTCGACGCCATCCTCCATCTTGTTGTTTGCCTTTTTGGACGAGGAACCACGTTCGAGACCAGGTCGATAGTTGACTCCGCCGATGGAAGTCGCTTCGAGGAGCTTATCCCACTTTCCTTTGAGCGACCGTCCGTTGTACTATCTCTCTGGGCTTGTGTGGCTGTAACTTTTCTCTGATGCTGGGTCGTGCTTGTTGGGATCCATGGGCCAGCGCGATGTTCTATTTAACAATCGGCGTCGATCCACGTGTTACATCCGCTGGGGCCTCAGGCGAAGACGTCCGTATTTCTTTCTGAGGAAGCGACGAGCTTCCCTAAACAAAGCTCGGCCGCAGCAGTTGAGCCGATCATGCACCTCATAGCCCCGGTGTTCTCCGTCGTGCAAGGGCACAAAGGGACGAGGTCTTCCGCAGGTTCGCCCCGTTCTATTCAGTGAGGTCGTCGCGGACAGTCCAATCCATCAAACAAGGTAAGGTCGGGCCGGTTTCTCCCCCGCGCAGGGCGAATCTGAGATAGAGCAAGTACTTTGGCAGGGCCTGTCTTTCCTCTGACTCTCGCCGACTCCGGTGGCTCGTCGTGGAATTTCATCTTAAGTAGGTAGGTTTGACACTACCGGCCCGTAGTGCATTTTAGGCCGGGTCGCCCAGATATGCTTAATACTTGGCGCGGACGGGGTCTCACGACCAGACAAGTCGACCAACGCGCCTTGGCCAATTTTGGGGGGGTTGGCCCGCCGTCACCGCCGAGTTAAGCAAAGTGTCACCATGCCTTGACGGAACGGCGTGGCCCGGCAAATCCTACCAGGGGGAATTTACAGCCTAAGCGGGCGTCCAGGTAGGGACATTTTAAGAAGGACAGATCGTAAAAAAATATGTCCAGCCATAGCTTTCCCATTATTCCTACCAAAACGCGGCGTACACTCATAATCTGCGACTGTTCAAAAGAGATTACAAACCGCGTCGTTAATGTGGAATCGGATCCCCTGGGCGTCTGCCTCGGTGAAGGTCAGGGCTCGGAGGGTCCTCTGCTTCTTTCGCCGGTCCTCGGGATCCGTCGGCCTTTCCCGCTGCGGTCCTCTGAGACAGGTGTTTAATGACGCCGGAGGCGCCGATCCTCCTGCCGGATCCCCCCCAATTTTGGTGGCAACATTCTCGGCTCCGATCTTCCCGCTCTTTAGGTTGTCTTTGCAGGAATCCGGCCAAGCTGGCCCGCCGGACAAGCTCCTCGATTTCGTCCTGGAGCTGGGATGGCACTCCCTCGGTATCGTGACCGTGGTCACGGTGGTAAAGCAGAACTTGTTGGGGTGCGTTTTCTGGGATGGGGAACGCATTCTCTCCGGCTCCGGAATCGTCCCTGATCTCCGAGCCACTTGAGCCTTTCGGGGCGTTGAGGGGGGGCGTAAGCTGCGAAAACGCCGTTCAGGGGAGAACCTCGGCGGGAAGAACCTCGGCGCCGAGGGGAAACTTCGGCGTCGAGGGGGGACTTCGGCACGAGGGGAACTTCGGCGTGCCCTTCCGTCGGCGGGTTTCCCGCCCCCGAGCCCGGAGGGTGGTGGGTTCGGGCTCGGCCCGCGACAGGGGGAGGTCCGGCGAGCGCGGGCCAGCTTTCGGTGCGCTTTCTCTCTTCGCGGGCTATTCCCGCTCTGGCCTATTTTGGTCGCTGTCGCGAGCTTCTTATCCTTGGCCTCAAAAGCCTCCTTCTTGCCTGGGCAATGCTTTCGGCCCGAGCTAGGCATGTCAGCGAAATCCCTGGATATTTCTTTCCTAGGGAGAACAAAGAGGTCGTTCTTTCTGAAGGCCGCCCTTAAGGGCGGCCATAGCGACTGATTGGTCCAGGTTCCGGATTCCAAGCGGCAAGCATTGAAACCGGGTGACGTAAGCCCGGATGGGTTCCCCTCTTGTTTGCCTGGATTGGCCAACAAGGAAATTCCGAGCCCTCGCGCGGCCGTCTGGCTGCTGGACAGAAGTGGGCCGCGAAATTGTTGGACTCCATTGTCAAATGATAGTGTGATGGTGCCCGGCTTAAGCGCCGAGTACCAATTCCTGGCCGCTCCCTTGAGAGTAGGGGAAAGCCCGACACAAAAATGGCGTCAGGGCGCGCCATGGAGCCAAAATCGGTCGTCCTTGAAGGCCCTCCAAATGTCGACGCGGGTTCGGTGGTCCCATCGTAGCTTTCAAAATGCTGGGAGCTTTTAAGTTGGGCGGTACCTCCGTGTCTCTGCATAATTGTTCTGTGAGGAGAAAGGAGGGTCAGTGCAAAATATCATTACCGCGGGGTAGGAAAGTAATGACCAAGTTTTCTTCTATGCCGTCGGTCCCATTTCCAAGAGCCTTTGATCCAGGAAAATCTTCGCGAATCCTTAAATCCCAAGGTCTTCTGCGCAGAATAGGTGGCGAAGCCTCTCCTGGGTCGAGCCGCGGTCCGAGCTGGGGCTCTTTGCCGGTTGCCCTTCTCTCCCGAGGACCGGAGGTCGGGTAGCCCACATCGATCGCTCCTGGACTGGGTTCCAGGGCTCTGGGGAACCCCGCGCCGGTCGAGCGGGTGCCGGACCCCGCGAATGCGTGGCCTGCACTGCCTGCACCGCCTCCGTAAGATCGCGGACCTGCTGGGCAAGCAGGTCGAACTGCTCCGCATCTACCGCGAGTACGGAGCGGGCCCGTGTTGCCGGGGTCGGAGTGGGAGCGGACGGACCCGAACGGGATCGGGCCGCGGAGGCTGCCGACCTCCGGGTCGAGGCTCTTCTGGGGGGCATTTTTCTTTCCAGAAAAGGAATCCTGAAGAGGGAGAAGAGAGATCCGGAGCAGGGGAAGGAAATCGTCGCCGAGCACTCCTTTAAGAACAGGGGAACCTCGGAGGTTCGGGTCCCTTCTTCCAGCGCCAATCTGTTGGTGCAGAAACTGGTCGTCGCCGGAGGTCGCTGGAGTCGAGGCCGCCGAGGTCGCCGTCGGGGACCTGCAAAACAAAGTCCCATCCGGAGCCGGTGGGGGGTGGCTCCGGCAGGACCCTCCGATGCTCAAGTCAGCTCTGGCCAACAGTAATGGAGTGCTCGGAATGAGTTCCGGAGCTTAGAGAAGAGGAGAAGAGCTTAGAGATCAGAGAGCTTAGCCTTGGCGTATCTGGAGGGGTCCCTTTATAGCGGAGCTTAGTTGATGGTGACGGCCATGCCATCTGGCAGAGAGTCGTCGGGCAGCATGGAGTTCGGTATGGAGAGGACGGCATCGTCCGGTGGATCGTGGGAGCCATACTGGCGAGTCGTGGGCCGCATGGAGTCCGGTACGGAGAGGAAGGCGTCGTCCGGTGGATCGTGGGAGCCATACTGGCGAGTCGTGGGCCGCATGGAGTCCGGTACGGAGAGGAAGGCGCCGTCCGGTCTTATTGCAGGCGACAGTTCGTCCAGAGGAGTTCGGACTTGTAACAGAGTTCGGCCGAAGGGGAAACCCGGGAGGAGCTCGGCTGGCTGAAGGGTCGGCCATCTGTAGAGTTCGGCCGAGGGACGATTGCCGAGGAGTTCGACCGCCTGGAGTCGGTCCGAAGGGGTTCGGCCGCCTGGGCTCGCCTGGAGTCGGTCCGAAAGGAAAACCTCGGGAGGAGCTCGGGTGGCCGAACGGGCGTCTGGGAGGAGTCCGTCTCCCGAAGAAGTCCTGCCGCTTGGAGTCCAAGGAGCTCGGCCGTCAGGAAGTTCGGCTGGCGGTGGGAGTTCGGCCCGGAGCCTGGCGCTGGGGAGTTCGGCAGCTAGGTAGTTCGGCCCGGACCTTGGCACAGGGGAGTTCGGCCTCTAGGCAGTTCGACCGTGGTAGGGGCTCGGCCTGGCGCCTGGCGCTAAAGCTCTTCTGCGGCTACTGGTTGCATTGGGCCGAGCATCGGGCTAGACTTCGGCGGGAGCGGGATTTATCCCCAACAATCTCTATTATTGACATCATTGAAACTCCTTTTGATTGACCAAAACTCTTCTGATTCAAACAGCTAGAATGATCGATCATCTAAATCATTCTAATTGCTCCCAAAATCCATCAGTGACACCTAGCAGTATATGGTGGCAACCCATCAGAGCTAAATGTGAACCTCTTAGTGCAGCTACCTGTGTGATTAAGTTCTTCTATCTTGAGCCCCGATTAGATTAGGGTTAAGGTGAACTCATCAAACCCTAGTTTCTGTCATATGATGTAATCATTCGATTCAAGTCTGATGTGAAAACCTAAATATAAATTTTTTCTATTATTTCACTCTGCCATGGCCATGGGCTTCTGGACTTGATTCTTATGATCATCATAGGGCTGCTCCTCTACCACCTAGGTAGATAGATTCCATCTTGATGCAATCCAAGTTCCTACAATGAACATGCTATAGCCAACATATACCTCAGGGTTCCATGTGGCTAGGAGATCGAGTAATAGTGTATTCAAACTATAACACCCTCAAGGTAAACTACCGATGCACCTCAGGTCAAAGAATCAGACACCACTGCAATATCGAGTCAGTCATTGACGAGAAGATAGACTTCCTAATGACTACTCGAGGTGGCCACGCTCAGTGCCCTCGTTCTCTAACGAGTACCTGTACTCTTGCTCTGGTGTCTCCACACCATAGACTCAAGACTCATCTACTAAAGAGATGCGATTGTACACCAACCTTCCAGATCAATCACCATCCTCATGATGATCCTATGGTTGGGAGCATTTTATGAGTTAATAATGATTATTCGTGTCTTAAATTTTCAACTCTTGAAAATATGGATTATCATTACCATTAACTCAAAGGATGTATCACAGACACTAAATACACATATGTGATAGAAAATAATCTTTTATTGATTATAGTCAAAATTATAATTTTGCCCCTAGAAGTGTATTACAAGTGTCAGCCAATTCTGGCTTCTAGGGCACATATATCTAACAACTTTCACTTAAAGTACCCTACTTCACCATACTTGAAGCATCTCTTGGACTCCTTACTACCCCTCTACTCATCCTTCTTTTTTTTCTTTCCTAGGCTTCTCTAAAACTATAAGACCCTTTTGGAAGACCTTCCTCTTCATCATCCATTTTCGCTATTTGTTGGATCTGAGCACTGATATAATCTTCTTATATACCAGTGTCTTCTTACCATATAGCAGCATAGTCATCAATGGATCGAAACTCCCGAATAGCGAATACAACAATAATAAACTCTTGTCCTCCTCTTCAAGATTGACCCCTATATTAAGCAAGTCCATTCTTATCCAATCGAACCACTAAATATGCCCCGCAACATCCTCGCCCTCTTGCATCCGAAGACTGTACAGTTGCTTCTTCAGCATCAACTTATTGCATATATTTTTATCTATGTATAACTGATGTAATCTCGACCATAAGCCCTTGAGTGTTCTCTCCTCCAACATGCCATATAAAATCTCAACTACTTGACAAGCCCTAATCATGCCACATGCTCTTTTTCCTAAGGATATCCACACCTTATATATCATCTCCTCCAATCTATCCTCCAAGGCCAAATCTAGCCCCATCTAAACTAGTAGATCCTCCATCCTAACCTTCCACATCATGAAACTTTTTTTGTCAAACTTCTCAAATTCTACCTTCAATCCACTATTTTTCATGATCAATCCAAATAAAAAATAGCATGATAGGTAGATCTAAAAATTACCTTGACTATGGAGGGTAGACAGCAACCTTTAAATCTCTTTCTTTCTTATAAAATCTGAAGAAAATCTTTAGATCTGAACCTCGCTACTGATCCTTTGCTGAAATCTGATCTTCTTCCTCCTTCATGCTCAACCAGGCTCTGATACCAAACTATTAGAATAATTGATAGCTCTTATACTAATTATTATCCTCCAAGTTGCTCAGAACCACAATCGAGAATCGATCTCTTGCATAGATCTAGGTGTTAAACCAGCAAACATAAAGAAGAACAAGAGAATTGGGTGAAAACCCTAGAACTAGAGAAAAGAGAGTTAGGAAGAAAAGTTTAGTTATATTCCATTTTATTATAAAAAATACAATACTTGGATTTATATATCCTAAGATTCTTATATGAATCCTAATAATCCCAAGCTCAAAAACTATTATGGTATCAACTCGCTCTGATACCAAACTATTGGGATATCAGCTATTCTGATATCGCTTGTTAAAGATCTAGTACCAAATTATTATAATAGAAAGAAGAAAGAAATAAAATAAGAAAATAATCAAGTACATGGATCAGCCTAAAGACTCGTCTCCATAGGGCATGCAAAGCTTCACTATGAAAAAAAAAAATAGGTACAAGCGGAGAACGCTAACTCTCAACTCATCATTTATAAATCTCTCTCAACTAGAAGCTACCCTCACAAAAGCTCTCTGAAGACCCCTAGAAGCTACAAGATGCTCTGCCCTCATAGCCTCCTCATCGGATGCCATGCACCTATTGCTTCTCTCTCTCGCAGGCTGCACGTACTCGGTGCTCTGCCAAGCTCCTCTCGATGGCTATTTGAGCCTCTCTATGTGCCTCTCATGCTACACGTGTCATCCTTTTTGCTCCATAGCACCTCAGTCCTTTAAATAGGATGAAAATCCTCTTCTCAATAGTTCACAAAAGTTCTAACTGGGCTCATTCTCCTAATATGAGTCGAACATGTCCTTGATAGAGTCTTGAAATATTTTTCGACCTTCAGATCATGACTACAACCCTCCATGGTCACTGGATCCTATGGTCCATATGCAATCCCATAGATCCCTTGGATTAATCATAATCTGAGTCCAAACAAAAAAAACCTCATCATGTTCTGTTCACCTCCATTGAGTCGGCTCGATCAGGGGTTGAGCTGGCTCGACTGCATCTTGCCCAGATTCCTACTGTCAGTCTGCCTGAAAGAGCCGGCTTGACTGTTGTTCGAGCTGGCTCGATCAAAATTTGAGCTGGTTCGATCACATATCAGAGTCAACCCGACTGTTATGCTAAAAACTGATTCTCTTCTTGTTGTGGATCGAATTCAAGATGTTAAATCCTAAAAATCTCCATCTTAACTCGATATTCGACCTCCACCTAACTTTGAGAGCTGGTGATCCATCTCACCCCCATGCCCTAGGGCATGCCTACTGATCATGGATAGACAAACATGAGAGTCGAGCTAGATCACTCGATCCCACCTCTGTCATGGGCTGTGTCCACTTTGACTAAAGATCTGCTTGGAGAATTCTCCTATAGTAATAGAAACTTCACTCTACAATGTTGCCTCTCATCCTTTCAAGTCTTCCATCTCATGCCCGATCCATCACTACTTGGAGCTCCACCTTGCATTGAACTTCCTCTAGCTCCTGAAGCTCCATCTCGCACTAGGCTTTCTGCTAGATAGTAATATCCTCTTATCTTCTTATTTTCCTCTAATATCATCCTATCGTCGTGCATGACCTTCAAAATTTTATCACCAGCTATCCACCTGTAGCCATTTAAATCTAGTCTGCTCAATGAGATAAGATTCCATCTAAAATCGGATATGTATCGAACCTCTTCCAATCTCCTTACTGAACCATCATGTATATTCCAACTGACTATCTCGATGCCTCTAATTGCATAGCTCGATCCATCCAGCAGATAAATAGTGCCATCACTGCTCTTTAAAAAGTTAAATTGCTTCTTTCTACAATAAATATGATTTATGCATGCAGAATCTAAAATCCACTACTAGAAAGAACTAGATACCTCATCAGATATCTCCAGGATATCATCCTCTGACTCGCTACTAGCCATCGCTATAGTAGCCCTCATTCGATCCTTGAGTTGTAGGCAGTCCTTGACTCGATGCCCCAACTCATCGCACCTATAGCATCTAATTTTGCTAGGATCCCTCATCTTGGACCTACATTATCCTCCTGATGATCCTCTGTAACTCCGTCTACTTCCTCCTGCTCCTTCAAAAATTGCCAAAGTTGAGCTACCGCCATCTGAGCTCGAAGCTGGATTCTCACTCCTGAGAACCTCATTTTGGAGTATCATTACAGTGATCTCGTCTATCTTGATAGTACTCTTTTCCACTAGAAGAGCAATCACCAAGAACTCATACGAAGGGAGGAGTGATGGTAGCAAGACCAACACCCTGGTCTTCTCCTTAACTTTTTCACCAACACTGAAGAGGTTAGTGAGGATCTTCTGAAAGTTGGATAGATGCTATCGCATGCTCTAGCCTTCATCCATCTGTAGCTAGTAGAACTGACTCCAAAGGAATAGCATATTGGTGAGTGACTTCGCCATGTACAACTCCTTAAGCTTCAACCACAGTGTCATTAAAAAGGTCTCATCAAGTACATGGATCTCCACATCATCCACTAGGTACAAACGGATCGTGCTCACTGCTAGCATCTAGATCCACTTTCAATCCTTCATCTCTATAGTGGCTGGTGTCTTGTCATTACAAAAGAGAATCGATCAACCCATGTTGGATGAGGACATCCTCTATCCTTGCTTGCCATGAGAAGAAATTATCCTTCCTATCAAACTTGTTGATCTCCATCTTGATTGTGCTTGTCTTCTCCATATTCTTTAATCTCTATCCATTGCCACAATCTACACTTCGATCTATTTGGCTCTGATATCAATTATTATGGTATCAACTTATTCTGATATCAAACTGTTAGGATATCAGCTACTCTAATATCGCTTGTTAAGGATCTAGTACCAAATTATTATGATAAGAAGAAAAAAAATAAAATAAGAAAATAATTAAGTACGTGGATCAGCCTAAAGACTCACCTCCATAGGGTATGCAAAGCTTCACTATGAAAGAAAAAAATAGGTACAAAAGGAGAACATCCACTCTCAACTCACTGTACATAAATCTCTCTCAACTAGAAGCTACCCTCACAAAAGCTCTCTCAAAATCTCAAGGAGACCCACAAAAGCTACAAGATGCTCTGCCCTCATAGTCTCCTCGCTAGATGCTATGCATCTATTGCTTCTCTCTCTCGTGGGCTAGACATACTCGATGCTCTACCAAGCTCCTCTTGATGGCTATCTGAGCCTCTCTACGTGCCTTTCATGCCACACGTGCCATCTTTTTTTCTCCATAGTACCTCAGCCCTTTAAATAGAATAAGAATTCTCTTTTCAGTAGTTCACAGAAGTCCTAATAAGGCTCGTTCTTCTAATATGAGTCAAACATATCTTTGATGGAGTCTTAAAATATTTTTCGATATTCAGATCATGACCGCAATCCTCCATGGTCGCTGAATCCTATGCTTGACGTGCAACTCCCATAGATCTCTTGGATTAATCACAATCTAAGTCCAAACAGAAAAAACCTCATCGTGTTCTATTCGCCTCCATCGAGCTGGCTCGATCAGGGGTCGAGCTAGCTCGACTGCATCTCGCCTAGGCTCCTACTGTCTATCTACCTGAGAGGCCGGCTTGGCTATGGTTCGAGCCAGCTTGATCTCAATCCAAGCTAGCTCAACCGTATATCAGAGCTGGCCCAACTGCTATGCTGAAAACTAATTCTTTTCTTACTGTAGGTCAAATTCGAGGCATCAAATCCTAGCAAAAACTTTTTTAGGATACAACCGAGCTAGCTCGATCTCAATCCAAGCTGGCTCGATCATGTATCAGAGCCGGTCCGACTGCTGTGTTGAAAAATTGATTCTCTTCTTGCTATGGATCGAATTCGAGGCATCAAATTCTAACAAAAACTTCTCTAGGCTAACCCAATACATGAAAGCACTCACCTAAATCAATGCATACCCATGATTTTACATGCTCTCATCTTCTAGATCTAAATCTAATCCATATATGAATTAGCCATCCTTAAAACCTCTCAAGCTAGGCCTTAAGACCTCTTAGATCAAACCCAATTCAAGATCAAATAGAAAATCCCATGTAGATCTGTCCGTCGTGTTCGAGCTGGCTCGACGAAGGCTTGAGTTGGCTTGACTGTATCTCATGCCATAGATTTTTGAACATTATTTTCTATTTGCCTGAGAGCTGGCTCGATCTCAGTCCAAGCTAGAATGATTTGTTTCTGAGCCAACTCCATCTATGTGCCGGTCCCTTTTCTTGGCTGATACTTCTTCTGGCTCTAGTTCTTTGCTCTATCTTATATTCTCAAGTCTTCGAAGCACCAACCAAGTTTCTCAAGATTCTCACACCTAAATCTCAAGCCCATGGAGAGCTACATGACACCTCCATCCTAGGACTACTCCTATCCTAGCCCTAAGACCATACCTATCCTTGTATCCCTAGAGCCAACTCCTGACTCCTCCTATGGCCTCCCAAGGCTTGGGAGTACCACACCAACATTGACATCTAGCTTGACTCATGATCAACTTGAGGAACTGTCAGAATTTCTATGCTGGGTTTCTCAAGAACCTCAATAAGCACTTTTTGATTGAGCTCGAAATAACCTGATGTGGCTAGATGTGATAGGGCATCAACTCAAATATTTTTTGATCTCAATATTTTCATGACTTTGAGATCTTCAAAGTTTTTCAACAATTCTCTCATATTATGCAAATATTGGGATATAATAGAATCTCTAGCTTCAAATTGACATCATACCTGTTCGACCACAAGCTATGAGTCTGTGAAGACTTTGAGTTTTTTAACATTGAGCTCTCTTGCCATCTTAAGTCCATTGATGAGTGCTTCTTATTCGGCACCATTATTGAAAGTGTTGAAGTTAAATCTCAGAGCATGCTCCATAATGACACCCTTTGGACTGGCCAAAATTAAACTAACTCTGCTTCTTTTGGCATTTGAAGCTCCATTGACATGCAACACCCAACAATAATCCTTAATAATCTCTTCTGGAGTTTCTAAGGTTGATTCTTTTTCAGGGATAGACAATTCCATGACAAAGTTGGCAATACTTAAGCTTTCATAAAAGGCCTGAGCCGATAATGAATATCGAATTTACTGAGCTCGATGGCCCTCGCCTTGACATGTTAGGTCATTGAAGAACTAATATTAATGGTTGATTAATTAAGACAATAATAGAATGAGCATAAATATAAGGTCGAAGTCATTTTGCTGATGTAATCAGAGCATATATTATTTTCTCGATCTTAGAGTACTGAGTTTTAGCATCCTATAATAATTTGCTAGTATAATAGATAGGCTTTTATATTTCTACATCATCTCAAAATTAGAACCAAGCTTATAATGTTAGGTGAGATAGATAAATATATGAATAAATCCTTACCTTCAATCGATTTTGATAGTAACAAAACTGAGGCAAGATATTTTTTTAAGGTCATCGTAGGCAGATCAGCAATCATCTGACCATTTGAAGTTTTTGATTTGCTTTAAGGTCTTAAAGAAAATGAGGCACTTTTAAACTAACCTAGTACTACAAGAAAATAAAGTATTAGCGATGAAACTAGAGATGGCAAAATTACCATCTATAATAAAAATTTTTATCGACAGCTTTAGCGATGGATGGCCAGCCATTGCTAATAGTGTTATTAGAGATAGTATTAGAGCCAAAAACTTCATCATCACTAATAAGTCAAGTATTAGCAATGGCTATTAGAGATGACAAATAATCCATCTTTAATAGAGCTATTTACCAATAGCTAATTATGACCAAAATTTGTCTTATTGCCAAAAATCATTAATTATTAGCAACGATCAAATTGGTTATTAGCAATGATCAAATTTATCCCATCGCTGATAACTATTAAATTTTTTTAATTTGATGGTAATTTTATTAGTGATAAAAAAAAATTTTAGTGATGGTACTATCATCGCTAATAGCATTAGCAGTGGCTATAGCGACGGTAATATTACTATCGCCCGACCGTTGGATCCTACTTCTTCAAGCCCCGGGCTACCTTCCTACACGAGCCCTCGACCTTTTTCCACCTCCTCGAGCCTCCAGCTACCTTCGACCTAGATATCTTTGGCCCAGCCTAGGCCCAACTCGAGAGTGGGCTCGATACTGTTGGACCATATCCAATCCAAAAACTAGTAGTACTCTATTCATAAAGAGGCTATGATGACTGCTTGATGTGCCTAAAGAGTCTAGAGAGAGATAGAGGTGATGCATTTCTATTCTTATAGTTGTAGGATAAGCTTGGACGGTCTGTTACATCGCAGGCAATTGCTTGCCATCACCTAATGGTTAAAGGTATAGATGAACTTGCATTACTTTATTTTCTAATGGTAGATCTAAGCCATCTTCTTTTTCTCTTTCCCTTGTTTACTTTATTGGTCTTTGATTTAAGCACTATTTTTAACTAGTGACAGTATTTTTGGATCGAGCTCGGGTATGGGTAGGGCCCGACCTAGTTCTAGCCTTAACTATGATGAAGATTTTGGATGGTTGATTTTCAATTAATGATCCTTATTAGAATAAATATTATATTTTTGAGTTTCTTTTTACCAACCAATAATTATTTCATCAAAAAAATTTATTAATAATAAAATTTTAGGATTTTAGTGATAACAATTATGACACCAATAAAAAATAATTTTATCTTTTTAAATTAATTTTATAATTATTAGCGATGGTAGGATACTTATTAAAGGTGGTAAAACACCATCATTAATAAATAAAAAGCTAATTTTACTTTTTAAATATATTTTTAGCAATGGCAAATTACTATCTCTAATAAAAGGTAATTTTAATTTTTTTGTTATATTTTTATAATTATTAATGATGGAAAAAATTATTAGTGATGGTATTTTTTCATCGCTAATAAGTAATTTTATTTTTTAATTTATTTTTATAATTATTAATGATGGAAGAAAATTATTAGCAATATAATATTATCATTACTATTAAATTTATTTTAAAATATAATTATTAGTGATAGAAAAAATTATTAGCAATAATTTTCTTTCATCATTAATAAGAAATTAATTTTATTTTTAAATATATTTTTATAATTATTAGCAATGGTATTTTATCATCGCTAATAAATTTATTTTAAAATATAATTATTAACGATGGAAGAAAATTATTAGTGATGATTTCTACCATTGCTAATAAGTTTATTTTAAAATATAATCATTAGCGATGGTAATTTATCATCATTAAAAAAAATTATTTTATAATATAATTATTAGCGATGGAAAAAATTATTAGTGATAGTAATTTATCGTTGCTAATAACCTTTCCATCCACATTTTTTTTTCATCGTGTGCACTTGTTTTCCCTCGCCCCACTACGCCCACATTATGCCCCCCCTGCATTTTTATCCCCCACCATGCACCCTCCGGTCCTCCCACCATCCCCTTCTCTCCTGTACCCTTCGATCCCCCACCCTCCCTCTATCCTCCATCCTCCGAGCCCCCGACCACCTCCCACCTCCCCCTGGCTACCCATGGCCCGCCTCCCCCCGACTGCACCCGGCCTGCCTTCCCTAGCTACCTTCGGCCTGCCTCTCCTTGGCTGCCTCCCCCCAGCTGCACCCGGCTCATCTTCCTCTGACTCCTCCTAACCCACCTCCTTGAGTCCTTGGTGGCCTTCCTCCGACTGCCCCTGGCCTGCCTCTCCATAGCCCGCCTCTCATAGGCCCAACCCCGCTGCATCCAGCCTACGGCCCCGACCTTGCAACCTCTGCCCCATTGGCCCGATCCTACAACCCCATCCACGTGTCCTCATCTTTGTAGCCGCATCCTTGAGCCTCAATCTCTACTCACCATCCCATGCCTCCTCACACCTTAGTCCCTACAGGCTAGCCCGTGCCTCAATCCCATATAGTAGCCTACCTTCTGTTGTGAGTATTATCGACAGCTAATACCATCACTAAAAGTTAACTTTTTATTTAAATTATGTTAATTAAGTATAATTAAATATTAAAAAACTAATTAATTAAATATTAATTTAATTAATTAGTTAAATATTTAATTAATTAATTAATTAGTTAATTAGAAGTATGGGACTTGGGTCTTAGCATGTAGAGCGCTTAGATCGAGGCAAGGTCTAGGTAGCATTGCAAACACAGGGCCAAGGCATGCCCTGCGTGCTCAGACTTCGGGTCCCAGCTATAATGCAAGACATCCAACCCCTATGCCCTATATGCTCAAGCTGAGAGAAGGTACCGATTAGCATTGCGAACATAGAGGCGAGGCATGCCCTGCATGCTCGGGCCTCGAGTCCCAACTGGCATCTAAGGTATCCAGTCCTTATGCGCCCTACATGTCTAGGCTGATGGTGTTAACTTTTAAAAATATTGCATTACATAAAATCATAGATCCATCTTTTGATTAATGTATATATTCTAATTGAGTTAAAGTAGTTTTAAATTAATAATATTTAATATAATTAGTTTTAAATTTTTGGGCCAGACTCAATGAGGGGTGTGGCCTGGTCTAGTTCAGCCCATTTTCTATCCTATTTGCAATCCCACTCAGTACTTAATTTGGAACCTCAAGGATGGGATTTGCTCGGATGCCATTTCAATGTGCTCACACAGCCTAGTCATCTAGTGTGCTCCAAGTCTACATGTGCAAGATGCGCATCCTGACCATCTTCATTTGCAATGATGTCTCTTACTTCTATAATTATGTTTTTGAGAATGCTACACTTTTAGTTCAAGGATGGGCTCATTATTCTTGTAAGAGATGTGTCAATAGAAAATACTTGATAGGGATACAATAGTTGTCCATTTATATAGGAGTGAATTTATGCTAAACTATTAGCATTGGTACCTACATAGAAAGATGTGGGAGATAAATGCAAGGGCTTGGAGGCTTTACTTGTCCAAATCCTTGCTCATGTGCAAGAGCTTAATAGTGACAGGCTTAAGCAGATGATTAACATATTTGGTGTGTTTGATATGGTTATTTATGGAAGTCTATGTAATAATTTTTTAGGTAGCAATCGTTATAACCATAATGGACTATCAGGTTGCCATGGTTATAGCCATGCTTATCCTTTATAGGATTTGTTGGTGCAAAATCTGGTCATCGTCGGAGAAGCATCGGAGTCAAAGAAGAAGAGATCACCATCGATGACCTACAAAATAAGTCTCATCCAGAGCCTAGGAGGGTAGCTCCGGCAAAACCCTCCGATGATTAAGTCAGCTCTTTCAATCAATAAAAATGGAGTACTCAATCAAGAAAGTTGCAGAGTATTGAGAAGAAGAAGAGAGCCTGGAGAAAACGTATCTAGAGGATCCTTTTTATAGATGGAGCCTATAATAAATTGATAGTGACAGCCATAACTATTGGGTAGTGGGCCACTCGGGGGCACATGGAGTTTGTTATGGAGGATAGTGTCTGTTGTCGCAAGATGTCAGTCCATTTGAGATTTGATAGTCAAGGTTCGGAGGAGTAGACATCGATTGGTGATGACCTTTGAGCTATATCAATTCTAGAGGAGTTCAGACTCCTCTAAGGTAGTCCGGGTGTGGGTAAATTCATGCCGTGTTCGAGGTTGGATTTATGTAGGAAAGGAGACTCTTTTGGAATCAAAAAGTAGATCTACTGGAGAGAACTGCGCATAGCTCTTCTAGAGGAGAAATCCAAAGAAGAATTTACTTGATGGAGGAACCCAACTACTTGGGAGAATCCAAAAGGAGTTCTCCTATTGAAGGAGTTTGCCTGTTGGAGGATTTTGAAAGGAATTCACTTGTTGGAGGAGTCCGAAAGGAGTTCGGTTGCTAGAGGAGTTTGACCGTTGAAGGAATCCAGAAAGAGTTCACCTGTTGGAGTCCGAAAGGAGTTTGTCTGCTAGAGGAGTTCACCTATTGGGGGAATCCAGAAGGAGTTCGCTTGTTGGAGTCTGAAAGGAGTTCGGTTGCTAGAGGAATTCATCTGTTGGGAGAATTCAGAAGGAGTTCATATGTTGGGGTCCAGAAGGTGTTCATCTATTGGAGTCGGAAAGGAGTTCGACTGCTAGAGGAGTTCGTCTATTGGAGGAATTCAAAAAGAGTTCGTCTGTTGGAGTTTGGAAGGAGTTCGGCTGCTAGAGGAGTTCGACCGTTGGAGGAAGATCGGTCGAATGGGATGCGCAGGCACTGGGGACTTTGCCGGTTCTCTAGGGCGGTATTGACTGTTCAAGCTTGCCTAGAGAAGGAATCCACGATGTTTTGTCGAATCCAAAATTAATCTTTTCGATCAATTAGATTCTCTGGCTACAGTGTCGGAGGTTGGCCATTCTAGAATGATTCAGAGCTTGAATATTTCTATGGGTTGAGATTTAGTTTCTATAACCACAACTAGACGGAATTGATTTAATTAGAATCTTAGCCGAACTTTGGTAGGCATGGATTTTTTCCCAACACTAGCCCCCCTACTCTTGAGTTCAAAGTTCGAAGGATGGAAGTAAGATGGAGACTACCGAAGTTCGAGAAATTTTTTGGTCCTACTGAATTTCCTGCTTCTAGGTTGGATGGGATGTTTTGACTTTTATTGGGCTAGCATCGGAGCTTCATATATGCACGATGATCTGAAGAGATGTTTTTCGAATTCTCCATTAGAAGTCTGCTCGAAGTATAGCACCATTAAGGGTCTGTCCGTTGGAAGCTTTATGCCATGATGAGTGGGACACGCATCGATCAAAGATCGGCTAGAGGAAATCTACAATCATAATTGCTCTAGGGTTCCAGGGGTTATTTAAGCCTGCCCTCCTCCTCCAAGTCCCTACTTCTGAAATCTTTCTTTCCTCCCTCTGGTTTCCTTCTTCATCCCAAGTGAGAGCCCAAGCTGCTTTCTTTGGTTTTTGATGTACCTTCCTTCGATTCTTGCTCCATTTGTCATCTCCTTGTTCTTCTTAACCAATTTAGGTCAACTTTTCGATAATTTTTGGATTATCTCTGCATTCTTACTTTCTCGTTCTTTCTATTCTTGTCGAAGCTTGAATGTCTCATTTTTTTTTAATTTTTTGGATAATTTCTTGATTTTACCTTGATCCAAATGTCTAGTGAGGGATCTTGGTTGACTTGTTTTGAGAGTTTGGCCCTTTTAAGCTTGACGAACCCACCTCCTGAGAAGGCCGAACCCTTGGGATCGGCCCGTCCTTTTGAGCCAATGACCATTTCTTGTAGACTTCAGCCTGACAACCTTTTCTTAGCTAGGATTCGATTGGAATTTTTTCTGAGTACGAGCTTGAACTCCCTGAGCCTGACAACCGAGCCTACTCACCCCCTTTCAATCGAATCTATCTGTACATCAAAACCTTTCAGGCCGGGCTTAGGTTACCTTTACCTTTTTTCATAGCTAGCTTATTTAGATTTCTTAATATTTTTCTTTTTGCCATGGTGTCGAACTCCTTTAGATTTATCATAGGATTTCTCTCCCTATGCACCATGGTAGGCGTCTGACCTACCATTCCTATTCTACAATTTTTTTACCTTTAAACATCACCCCACCGCTAAGGATTAATGGTATCTATCTCCATAGTTCAGAAGAAAGGGACTGCTTAAACGTGCCCCTTCCTCCATTCATGGCTGGAAGAAGTTCTTCTTCGTTTTCCATCCCTCCCTAGAACTAGGGCTACCTCCATGGGGCGAGGTAAGTGTTAGATATATGTGCCCTAGAAGCCAGAATTGGCTGACACTTGTAATACACTTCTATGGGCAAAATTGTAATTTTGACTATAATTAATGAAATGGGTTATTTTCTATCACACATGTGTATTTAGTGTCTGTGATACATCCTTTGAGTTAATGGTAATGATAATTCATATTTTCAAGAGTTGAAAATTTAAGACATGAATAATCATTATTAACTCATAAACAGCTCCCGACCATAGGATCATCACGAGGATGGTGATTGATCCGGAAGGTTGGTGTACGATCGCTTCTCTTTAGTAGATGAGTCTTGAGTCTACGGTGTGGAGACACCGGAGCGAGAGTACAGGTACTCGTTAGAGAACGAGGGCACTGAGCGTGACCACCTCGAGTAGTCATTAGGGAGTCTACCTTCTCGTCAATGACTGACTCGATGCTGCAGTAGTGTGTCTGGTTCTTTGACCTGAGATGCATCGGCAGTTCACCTTGAGGGTGTTATAGTTTGACTACACCATTACTCGGTCTCCTAGCCATATGGAACCCTGAGGTGTATGTTGGCTGTGACATGTTCATTGTAGGAACTGGATTGCATCAAGATGGGATCTATCTACCTCGGTGGTAGAGGAGTAGCCCTATGATGATCATGAGAATCAAGTCCTGAAGCCCATGGCCATGGACAGAGTGAAATAATAGAAAGAGTTTCTATTTAGATTTTCACATTGGACTCGAATCGAATGATTACATCATATGACAGAGACTAGGGTTTGACGAGTTCACCTTAACCCTAATCTGATCGGGGCTCAAGATAGAAGAACTGAATCACACAGGTAGCTGCACCAAGAGGTTCGCATTCAGCTCTGATGGGTTGCCACCATATACTGCTAGGTGTCACTGGTGGATTTTGGGAGCAATTAGAATGATTTAGATGATCGATCATTCTAGCTGTTCGAATCAGAAGAGTTCTGATCCATCGAAAGGAGTTTCGATGATGTCTATGATAGAGATCATGACATATCCCATTACCATACAGAACTGAACCTAACTGGGTCACACAAACAAGGGTTTGAAGTCTGGTGATCATCAATTGAACTGATCTAGTTCAATTGATCTGAATGAGATTCAATTAGGTTCAAGGAAATCGTGCTAGCACTCGATTGAACCTAACGTTCTTCTTTTACTATCATAAATAAGTTGTCCTGACTGAGCCAAAGGAGTTTGTGCTCAATCAGAGGCCTTCATATGGTCTGACTAGAGGTTGTCCAAGTCAGAATAGGTTGTCTTATTTGTAAGACATTACCTGCCATTTTTGGTCACCTGCCATTTCTTGTTCTTTGACTTTGGTCAAAAGTCTACCTTTGACTGGTCAAACGTTGACCATTCACCCTTTGACTTTTGACCACATGTCATGCACCTATTGGAGAGCTGGTGGGGGCTTGTCCCCCTGCCAGAACCTGGCAAGGAGAAGGGCGCACGCCAAGGGTGGCGTGAGCCCAAGTAGGAGGCGCCTAGAAGTCCTTGTTGGACAAGGACTCCACCTCCCTTTTGGATTCCAATCAGAGTTCTACTAAGAATTCAGTTTGACTGGTCTTAGGCGCCCTCTAAGGAGGAATCCAGGGGTCTCTTTTTCAATCAATCAGATTTAGATCTGATTTCACAAAGGGTTGTGATTGGTTGAGAGGAAGAGGAGTTGGATCACAAGAGGTCTATAAATAAGACCCTGCGCCCAACCCTAATTAAAAGTGAAGAAAAAGTCTTATTGAAAAAGATTTCCCACGTCCAAGGCTGCCTCTCCCCTCCTTCTCCACGCCATACTCTCTTCTCCCCTTGCTCTCCACGTCCAAAAGTGTTTTGGACTTAGTTTGGTGCGATTCAGATCAAGGAAAGGCGATCAAAAACAAGAAGGCTGCGCTGCTGCAAAAGGACGACTGCAGATCTTCAAAAGAGTTTTGAAGATCCTCCAGATCAGATCCAGATCTGATTTTTGGAGGTGTGATAGAGAAGAAGAGGTTCTCCAGATCCAACCCGAGTGGATACCGGTAGAGGCCAGGCGCTTGCGTGGCTAAGATCCAGAACCTTCCGCTGCAATCAGGATCATCTACAGGGTAATAGGATTACCCAAATCAGGTAAATTGAATTTGATTTAATTTATCTTCTTTTATTTTATTTATTAAAATAATAAGAATCAGATCTGAAACATATCAAGATCTGATTAAGGTCAAGAGAAAATTTTTGAAATATATCTCTTGATCTAATCAGATCTGGACGAACCTGGACCGGGAAATCAGGATTTCCCTTCAGTAAGAAAATCGGTTCGTCGAGCTTCTAGGCTAGAAAATGAAGATTGGAGCTCGATTGATAAGCTAAAGTCCTTTGATGCTCCACCAATCCCTAGACTCCTGGATGAGCAAATCTTTTTCAATTTCGACCTCAATCCTCTTAATCCGATAGATAATTTGTGATATTCAGTCGACTGAATGGTATTCATTTTTCTGATCTTCTAACTTTGTCTTTGCATAAATGACCCCCGAGGAATGAAATTGCTTGATGAAGAGGGTTCGGACCCTTAAAAGGAAGGATGGTTCTTCTGACGAACAACAAAAGAAGGCCTAGACTGGAGAGTCAAGCTAGGCTGCACCAGTTTCATCACTACCATGTCGAGCCCAGCCCTATCGGATGAGGCCATCCCTCTTGCTCCTCTTCGATAAGAGGGAGCTATGGAGAAGAAGAAAAAGAGGGTCGTCGGCAAGAAAGTCGGGCAGAAGGCTAAGAGCTCCTAAAAAGGGGACCTTGGCCAAGAATAGGGTTCACTAGATGACCGAGAGGTCGTCTAGTCACTAATGGAGGGGAGCATCCTTCCCCACATCATTGAAAGGATGAGCCAGAAGGACGACGTTGAGAGGTTCGACGAATTATTTGCTGCCTTTCTGGAGGTAAGTGGTTCCTTCTGATTTTAACTTCATGCCCATTAAGCTTTGGAACTGAGATCTTTTATGATTCTAATTTGTTGTATATTTTACAGCTGGGACACTATCCTTTTGCCCACTTCGAAGCAGTAAGCCAAAATCGGGCGGAGGCTTCAAGAGCCCTGGAAGAAGCTCGCATAGAAGTCGAGAAGGCTCGGGCTGAGGCCGACATTCTAAAGGTCACCTCAGAGATCCATTAGTCTAAAGTTGAACGCCTTCAGAATGAACTGAGAGAGGAGCATTGCGAGATGGCGAAGTTGAGGGCCGAGCTAGCCCTGGAAAAGAAGGAGAAAAGGAAGGCACAAGAGGAGGTTAGCGCTGCCATGGAAAGGGCTGTGCAAAACTTCAAGTCCTCTAAGGATATAGAAGACATCAAAATAGACTTTGCCCTGAAAGCCTTCTTGGAAGGGTTCCAGGTCTGCATGGGATGAGTCATCGAGAATTTCTCCAACATCGATCTAGATCTCCTCCTAGAAGAGCCAGAGGATAGAGCCGACCCTTCACGTGCCGATGTCGAGGTTGCTCCTAAATCCGTAGATGCAGCGTCCGAGCCTACCCAAGGGCCAGAGTCGACCGAGAAAGTTTCAACCTCTTCAGTGGGCAAGCTGCCCGAGGTCTAAACTTTTGACATCTATGTATCCTCTTTTTTTTTTTTGGTGTACCAAATATATTTCAAGTAATGAAAGTAATTCTTCTTTTCTTTTACACTTTGCATTATATGAACGTCTCTATCGATCAGGGCCATGACCTTCTTTCTTTAGTTGATGCCGACCCCTTACCTCAAGGGGTTTCATTCAAGCCTTTAATAAAGGATTTGAAGAAGAAGGTCCACCAATTAAGAAAAAGATTGAAGAGAGTTGAGGCTGACCTTCAGGCCTCTCAAAAAATGCTGTGGAGGCCACTAAGGAAGTCACTCATCTCCAAAGTTTACACATGAAGGATGCAGCGAGCTTCAGCATTCGAAAAAAAAATTTTGAGAAGGAGCTCGCTGAACTCTGGAAGAGCGCGAGCGACAAGTCTTGGGCGCTCATAGCGAAGATCGACTCTCTAAAAGTTGATCTCAAGAAGGCAGAAGAGAAGATTCATCTCTTGGAAGGAAGTTCATCGTGATCCATCGACGAAGCTCAGCATGATTGAAACTGGTCGAAGAAGTTCTTCCAGCTTCAGAAGTAGCTATAGGATGCTAAAGATCAACACAATAATTACCGAAAGACCTAGATAGGGAAGAAGTCTAGGCTTGAAGGTGAGCTAAAGGCTGCCAGGGATGAGGCAACCTATTTTCGAAAGAAGTTTCATAATGCTCAGCAAGCTGGATCAAGCAGCAACCTGAGGAGCTCATCTTTTTGAGGACCATCGGCGAACTCTCGGAGGTTGTTAGGATGGAGAAAATTGAAGTTCAATAATTGAAGCTCTAGTTGACCTCGGAGCATCAAACCATCAAGAATGCTGAAGCTGAATATGATATTTTGAGGAAGTAGTAGCAAGATCTCGAGGCCAAATTTGAATACTCTAATAGGATGTACATCGACAGTCTATACAAGAAGGAGCTAGAGGAGGAAATTTTCAAACTAAAGAAAGCTTTGGTAATGGCTGGAGTCGATAGCTCAAAGACTGAAGAGCTCGGATTGCCGTAGGACTTCACCTCTTTTTTTTTTTATGTAATCGATTTCACCGATCTTTATCTTGTCTGTAATGCATTTGCTTTTTTGCACAGTCGGCCTTTGCCGACCTCTATCTTGCTTGTAGTGTGTCCATTGTAATTGATCTTATTAACTTTTACTTGTAACGAACTTAACTTCATAATAAAATAGTACCTTTTTCATTGTCATCTCTTGCAGATTCGATTTTGGATGCCTCATTTTTCTTTCATTTCTAACGAGATGCTTGTCATGGATGTTGGGTCAGGGGTTCGTTCCCTAGATTATGATGGGATTTTTCCTTTGGCATTTGGCACGGTCGTAGGAGAATGTGCTCATCAATCATTAGTAGGGCCTTGACCTTTCCCTCATTTTAAATCAGCATGGCCTTGACCTTCCACCCCTTGTATGATTGTAGAGGTTCGTCGGATCCATCGATGGGTTCTCATCTTGGCTTAACAAGGCCTTTGACTTTGCTCACGTTAGGATGAGATTCTTCTTCTATTCCTAACGGACCGCAGGAGCACATTAGGGCTATCGGTAGGGCCTCTCTCCTCATCTCATCTTAGTTCAACGAGGCCTTCGACCTTGCTCACATTAGGATGAGGTTCTCCTCTTATTCTTAATGGACTGTAGGGATACATTAGGATCATTGGTAGGGCCTCTCCCCTCATCTCATCTTAGTTCAATGAGGCCTTCAATCTTTGCTCATGTTAGGATGAGGTTCTCCGCCTGTTCCTAACGGGCTATAAGGGCACATTAGGGCTGTTGGTAGGGCCTCTCTTCTCATCTCATCTTAGTTTAACAAGATCTTCGATCTTGCTCATGTTAGGATGAGGTTCTTCTTCTGTTCCTAATGGACTGTAGGGGTACATTAGGACCGTTGGTAGGGCCTCTTCCTTCATCTCATCTTAGTTCAACGAGGCCTTCGATCTTGCTCATGTTAGGATGAGGTTCTTAAGTTTTCTTAATTCCAAGATCGTGGGAGTGTCGCCCCTCCAAGCTTCTTCAAGTGGTAAGTTTCGGATCAGATGACCTCCTCCACTCTAAATGGACCTTCCTAATTCAGGAAGAGCTTTCCTTGCTCTTGAGGCTTCAAAACGAATGCTCATCGAAATACCAAGTCCCCCACCCTGAATGCTTTGCTTTTTACTTTAGAATTATAGTATCTAGCTACTCTTCATCTATAGGCTGCCATCCGAACTTGGGCATCTTCTCTTTTTTCTTCTAATAGATCAAAATTGACTCTAAGGTCCTGTGAGTTATGATACTTATTGAAGGCGATGATCCGTGCTGATGAAAGTTTAAGCTCAATCGGGATGACTGTCTCTATCTCAAAGGCTAAGGTGAATGATGTTTTTTCAGTTGGTAGCCTATGAGTAGTTTAGTACGTCCAAAGGATGTGATAGAGTTCGTCCACCCAAGTCCCCCTTACTCTTTCAAGCCTTGCCTTGATGCCCTGCAGTAAAATTCTATTGGTCACCTCTGCTTCACCATTTACCTATGGATGGACCACTGACATGAAGCGATGGAAGATGTTTAGATCTTCACAGAACTCAGCAAACCTCGTCCCAGCAAACTATCGCCCGTTATCTATTATGAAAGTTTGGGAAAGACCAAACCGACAGATGATTGATTTTTAGACGAAGTCCTATACCTTGATCTCAGTAATTTTTGCTAGTGGTTTGGCTTTGATCCATTTGGTGAAGTAGTCGATCGCAACTAGGATGAATTTTCATTATTCGAATGCCATTGGAAAAGGGCTAAGTATATCCATTCTCCACTGTGCAAATAGCCAAGGTGAGCTTAGTAGATTAAGCTCGGAGGCTAGCTGCCTTTATATGTTTATATTTCTCTGACAGTGATCACATTTCTTGACGAACTCTATAGAATCATGGTACAAGGTTGGCCAATAGTACCCTTACCGAAGTAGTCTTTGTGATAGAGATCTGGCTCTTACATGACTTCCATAAATTCTCTCATGCACTTTTCATAATGTGAAGTCGGCCTTTGAAAATTAGAGACATCTCAAAAGCAATAGCGAATATGACCTTTTATACAGCTTACCCTCATACAAACGTACCGAGAGGCTTGATTCCTGAATTTTTGAGCTTCTTTCAGATCATGAGGAAGAACTTTCTCTTTGAGAAAGGCAACCAACGAGTCAATCCAACTTGGCTCGTGCTTTATCTGCATAATAAGTTGTGATACCTCTGAGCTTGGGCATTTTAGAGTTTCAAAAAATACTTCTTTGGATAGTTCGACTAGGGCTAAATTGCCAATTTAGAAAGAATGTCAACTCTTGTATTTTCTGCCCTCGGAATCTATTGAATGCCAAAACTGTCGAAGGCCGGAGTCAAATTCTTTACTTTCTCAAGATATTTCATCATGCTTTCCTCTCATGCTTCATAGTTGTCACTAACTTGGCCGACCACTAATTGAAAATCACTGTAGACTTAAAACCAATCTACTTTTAACTCTCTTTCTATTTTTAATCCGACAATCAAGGCTTCATATTTGACCCCATTATTAGTTGTAGAAAATTCAAGACGTAGCGCATATTCGATGACAACTCCCTCGGGGTTGACTAAGACCAATCCCATGTCTGCTCCAGTAGCGTTGGATGAACCATCCACGTATAGGGTCCAAAAACCTTTGAGAAGGTCGGCACTCTCTTTGGAGAGGCTCGGTTGCAACCACGGCCTGCCGATCTCATTCTGTTCAAGCTCGACTTCATCTAGAATGATACATTCTACTATAAAATCTATCAATATCTGAGCTTTTATCGATGGTTAGGATCAATAATTGATGTCAAACTTCGTAAGCCTGATCGCCCATTTTATAATTCTTTCAAAAGCATCCATTCGATGAAGAACTACTTTTATTGGTTGATCTAAGAGAACCGTTATGGTGTGCTCCTGAAAGTAAGGTTGGAGTCTCCTAACAGCAATTAGAAGAGAGTAAGTCAATTTTTCTAACTTAGAGTACCTGATCCCTGCATCCCTCAGGACCCGACTTACGTAGTAGATTGGTCACTGTATTTTTGCTTCCTCCTTGACCAGGACTGCTGCCAAGGCCACTAGAGAGACTGCTAGGTACAAGAATAATTCTTCTTTAGGTTCAGGCTTTGCTAGTAGTAGGGGTGAATCGAGGTAGTTTTTGAGCTCCTCAAATATCTGTTGGCACTCTGTCATCCAGCAGAAGTTTTTTGGTTGCTTGAGAACTTGGAAGAAGGGCATGCATCGCTCAACCGATCTCGAAATGAAGTGATTTATGGACGTCACTTTTCTAGTCAGGCACTAAACTTCTTTGATTATTTTTGGAGCAGTCATCTCCTAAATAGCTTAGATTTTTTCTAAATTTGCTTCAATTTCACACCTGGACACCATAAATCCCAAAAACTTCTCTGAAGTCATACCAAAGATGCACTTGGTTGGGTTCAGCTTCATCTTATACTTCTTAAGTGCACTGAAAGACTCTTCAAGGTCGACGATGTGATTTATTGAAGCTCGACTTTTAATAAGCATGTCATCGACATACACCTCCATGTTGCGGCTGATCCGATCCTTAAAGATCTTGTTGACTAGGTGTTGGTACGTTGCTCCTACATTATTGAGTCCAAAAGGCATAATCCTGTAATAGTAAAGACCATGGTCAGTAACAAAAATAGTTTTCTCCTCATCCTCCATCGCCATCCGTATTTGGTTATAGTTGAAAAAGGCATCCATGAAGATGAGAAGCTCGTGGCCCGAGGTTGCATCTACCAGTTGATCAATCTTGGGTAGAGGATAGCTATCTTTTGGATAGACTTTATTCAGCATTTTGAAGTCTATACACATCCTCCACTTGCTATTTGTCTTTTTTATGAGAACCATGTTTGAGATCCAGCTCGAGTAGTTAACTTTTTGAATGAATCCAGCTTTGAGGAGCTTGCCTACTTCTTTTGCAATTATTTTTTATCTCTCTGGGGCATGGTTGCACATCTTGTTTTTTACTGGCCGATACTTAGGATCAATGGCTAGCCCATGTACCATGACCTCAGCATCAATTTCTGGCATATCCGCTGAGACCCTGGCAAAGACATCCGCATTCTTTTTGAGGAAGGTAACGAGTCACTCCCGAACCTCATCCCCCCAAGTTGGAGCCAATCTGCATAGTATGCTCTACACTCCCATCATTTAAGGGTATAGATACAAGGTCCTCCATAGGCTCACTCCGCTCCTCGGTAAGGTCATCACGGACATCCAACCCATCAACAGGATAAAGGTCGGGCTGGATGTTTTTCTGTAGGGCAATGGAATAACAACATCTTGCCAATACCTGATCTCCCCTAATCTCTTCAATTTCATAGCTCGTTGAAAACTTCACCTTTAGATAATAAGTTGACACCACTACTCGGAGCCCATTCAAATCAAGTCGGCCAAGAATAGCATTGTAGGTAGATGGAGCCTTTATGACTTGAAAATTGACCCGTGTCTTGACCAACTTTGGGCATTACCCTGCAGTCACAGTCAAAGTTATTATGCCCTCAACAGGCACGGCATCATCAGTGAAGCCTACCAATGGAGAGTTCATAGGTCCTAAGTAGTTATTAAGTAAGAACATTTTTAAGAAAGTATCATAAAATAAAATATCAGCAGAGCTTCTATTATCTACCAAAATATGGTGCATATCATAGTCGGCAATATTTAAAGAGATTACAACCACGTCATTATGCGGAAATTGGACTCCTTAAGCATCCTCGTCGATGAAAGTGATGGACTCTTCAGTTTTCCGCCTCTTCTTGGGCTCGGCTGACCCGCTAGCCTCCCCTCGCCGAAGTCCCCTAGAGATGATGTTGATGATGCCAAGGGATGGCCTCTGCCTATTGCTCCTCCCTTTGTGGTTTTAGTTGCGGCAATGTCCTTGGTCAATCTTTCCATCCTTTAGGTTGATATCATAGGAATTGACTGAGTCTACCTCACTTGATGAGCTTTTCGATCTCATCTTAGAGCTGAATATATTCTTCAGTATCGTGACCATGGCCATGATGATAGAGACAGAACTTATTTGGGTTGTGTCTGCCAGGATGGGAGCACATCCTTTCGGATCTCGATAGTTGCTCCTTAATCTCCATCAGCATTTATATTTTTGGAGCATTGAGGAGGGCATAATTATGGAACCTTCGGAGGAGGGAACCCCATCGCACCCTTCTATCAGGGCTTCCTTACTTTCGAGCCCGAGGAGGAGTTCGAGCTCGCTTGTGCTTAGAAAAAGTTTGGGAGTGCGATCGAGCTTCACTCAGCTTTCCTTCCTCAGTGGGCCTGCTCGACTCATCGATTTACCTCTCTCTAATGGCTTCACTGACCTTGGCCCTGAAGGCCTCTTCCGCTCGAGCATACCCTTCAGTCCAAGCTAGCATATTAGCAAAATTCTTGGGGTACTTCTTCTCCAGAGAGAATAGCAGATTGTTCTTTTGAAGGCCACCCTTTAGCACGACCATCGCAATAGATTGATCTTGGTTTTGGACCTCTAGCACAGCGGCATTGAATCGATCAACACAAGCTCAGATGGATTCTCCCTCCTATTGCTTTATGTTGATGAGGGATTTCGAGCCCTGTCTGAGACGTCGGCTACTAATAAAATGAGCCATAAACTGATGGCTCATCTAATCAAAAGAGAAGATGGCATTCGGCTTAAGAGCCGAGTATCAGTTTTTGATGGCTTCCTTCAGGATGGATGGGAAGGCTCGATAGAGAATGGTGTCTGATGCACCATGGAGCAGCATCATCGTCCGAAAGACCTTTAGATGATCAACCGGATTGGAGGTCCCATCGTAGCTCTTGAATTAAGAGAGTTTGAAGTTCAGCAGGACCGGTTCCTACATGATGTACTGAGAGAAAGAAGGATTGGTATAGATATCACTACCATGAGAGGGAGGAGCATGGCAGAATTTCTCGATCCGTAGGTTCATCTCTTATAGTTTTCGATCAAGATCCTTTCAATCATGCATTTCTAAGGTCTTTTGACTGAACGGAGGCAAATTTCTCTTGGGGTAGAGTCATGATCAGAGTAGGGGCTCTCAGCTCTCTTCTTCTCCTTTTCGAAGGTCATCGATCGGCTAGCCCAAGTCGGCCATCCCCAGACTAGATCATGGGACTCCGAAGAAGCCTACTCTGGTTGAATTGGCATCAGAGTCTACCACTGCATGGCCTGCACCGCCTCCATAAGATCGTAAACCTACTAGATTAGCAAGTTGAACTACTTCACATCTACCATGGCTACAGGTGGAGCTTGAGTTATCAAAGTTGAAGCAAGAGCAGATAGATCTAGATGGGATTTGGCTGCAGAGACCATTGACCATCGAGTTGAAGCTTTCCTGGGATGTTTTTTTTTTTGAAAAGGACTCTAGAGAAGAAGAAGAGAGATCGTTGCTGAGCACTCTTTTAAGAATAAGAAAATCTCAGGAACAGAGGGTCCTTCCTCTAGCGTCAATCCTATTGATGCAAAATCTGATCATCACCAGAGAAGCGTCAGAGTCGGAGAAGAAGAGATCACCATCGGTGACATACAAAATAAGTCTCATCCAGAGCCTAGGGGGTGGCTTCGGCAAGATCCTCCGATGATCAAGTTAGCTCTTTCGACCAATAGAAATGGAGTACTCAATTAAGAAAGTTGCAGAGTATTGAGAAGAAAAAGAGAGCCTAGAGAAAATGTATCTGAAGGATCTCTTTTATAGACGAAGCCTATAACAAACTGATAGTGACAGCCGTAACTGTCGGATAGTAGGTCGCTCGAGGCCATGTGGAGTTTGTTACAGAGGATAGTATCTATTATCACAAGGTGCTAGACTGTTTGAGATTTGATAGTCAAGGTTCGAAGGAGTAAGCATTGGTTGGTGATGACCTTTGAGCTATATCAATTTTAGAGGAGTTTGGACTTCTCTAAGATAGTTTGGGTGTAGGTCGGTTCATGTCATGTTTGAGGTCGAATTTCTGTAGGAGAGGAGACTCTTCTAAAATCAAGAAGTAGATCTGCTGGAGAGATCTGTATGCAACTTTTCTAGAGGAGAAACTCGAGAAAGAATTTGCTTGAGGAAGGAACCTAACTACTGGAGAGAATTTGGAAGGAATTCGCCTATTGGAGGAGTCTGCAAGGAATTTGCCTATTTGAGAAGTCCAAAAAAAGTTTGGCTACTAGAGGAGTTCGACTATTGGAGGAATCCAGAAGGAGTTTGCCTGTTAGAGTCCGGAAGGAGTTCGACTGCTAGAGAAGTTCGTCTGTTGGGGGAATCTAGAAGGAGTTTGCCTGTTGGAGTCTGAAAGGAGTTCGGCTGCTAGAGGAGTTTTCCTGTTGGAAGAATCCAGAAGGAGTTCGCCTATTGGGATCTGAAAGAAGTTCGCCTATTGGAGTCTGGAAGAAATTCACCTGTTGGAGTTTACCTATTGGAAGAATCTGGAAGGAGTTCGCCTGTTGGAGGAGTTTAACTGTTGGAGGAATTCAGAAGGAGTTCGTCTGTTGGAGTCTAGAAGGAATTTGGTTGCTAGAGGAGTTCGATCGTTGGAGGAAGATCGATCGAACAGGATGCACAGGTGCTGGGGACTTAGTCGATTCTCTAGGATGGTATTGACTATTCAAGCTTGCCTAGCGAAGGAATCCGCGACATCTTATCGAATCCAAAATTGGTCTTTTCGATCAATCAAATTCTCTAACTACATTATCGAAGGCGGGCCATTGGCCATTTCAGAATGATTTAGAGTTTGAATATTCTTGCAGGTTGAGGTTAAGTTTCTATAACCGCAACTAGATAGAACTAATTTAGTCAGAATCTTAGCTGAACTTTGGTAGGCATAGATTTATCTCCAACAGGGTTGCTACCCCCTAGAGGGTAAGCAAGGCTATAACTATAGCAATCCCATAGTTCATCATGACTATGGTAGTTGCTACTTAAAAGATTATTATATGAATTTTCATCAATAATTAGATCAAATCCACCAAATATGTTAATCATCTGCTCAAGCCTATCACCATTAAGATCTTAGATGTCAGCAAATATGTTGGACAAGTAAACCCTCCGAAGCCCTTGCAATTGTCTCCCACATCTTTCCATGTAGGTATCAATGCTTGTAGTTTGGCATAAATCTACTCCTATATAAATAGGCAGCTATTGTATCCCTATCAAGCATTTCTCTATTGAAAATCTCTTACAAGGACAATGAGCCCATCCTTGAACTACGAGTGCAGCATTATTAAAAGTATAATCATAGATATAAAGGACATCATTGCAAACAAGGACAGTCAGGATGTACATCTTGTGCATGCAGACTTGGAGCTTGCTAAACGATTAGGCTGCACAAGCACCTGAATTAAGTACTATTTTTAAGTTATTATTTTATTTTTTTTAAAAAAAATTTACTCCTAATTTGCAACTCGAGGAGGTGGTCACTATAGAGTTTGGTGATCAAGGTAGAAGCATGGATTTTAAAGCATTTTTAATAAAATTCTAAAATCAAACCCTAAGCCAAGACCTTCTTATTAAATTAAAACCATATAACATGCATTTATAATATAATGTTAGGATATAGAAAAATACCTAAATTTATTAAAACCTAATTCAAATCTAAATTTACAGATGCATGTCACACTCTATCAGAACTTCGAAGAGGAGTTGTGTGTTCTGATTCTTCCCTATTTATGTGCTTATCTGATTGAGAAATTTTTGCTTATTTATCTTGAACTTCACTAAGTTCAATATTTTTTTCACTATTTTTTTCTAGGATAAATTCTTTCTTCATGAACGTGGCATGCCTACTTACAAAGATTTTTTATTTAGTAGGATAGCAGAAAAAATATTCCATACTATCTCTAAGATATCCTATAAATAAATATTTATCTGCTCTAGCATCTAGCTTATATCCAAATTTTTTTTTGATATATGCTAGACAATCCTATATCTTAAGATACTTAAGATTAGATTTCTTATATATCCATACCTCATATAGAGTGCTAGACACAGACTTAGAAGGTACTTTATTCAAGATATATACTACAATGTCTAGGGCATAAATTCAAAAAGAATAGGTAATTCTATAAAGCACATCATGGAATGTACCATATCTAATAAAGTATGATTTCTTCTTTTGGCTATACCATTTAGTTAAAGTATATAAGAAGGGGTCCATTCAGAGAGAATTTTTTTACTTTAAAATAATCTAGAAATTCACTAGATAAGTATTCTCCTCCTTGATCTGATCGAAGAATTTTTATACTTTTTCACTTTGTTTCTCAACCATACTTTGATACTCTTTGAATTTATTAAAGACTTCAGATTTGTGTTTCATAAGATACACATATCCAAACTTAAATAAGTCATCAGTAAACATTATAAAATAAGAGTATCCATCTCTAGCTTGAGTTATTATAGGACCATATACATCTGTATATATAAGTTCTAATAACTCATTTGTCCTTTCTTCAAGTCTACTAAATAAACTTCTTGGTTATTTTTTTCATCAGACAAGATTCATAAGTTCCTAATAATTCATAATCATAAGGATCAAAGAACTCTTCTTTATATAACTTGTTAATTATTATCTCACTTATACGACCAAGCCGACAATATCAAAGTAAAGTATTATTTATTTATTTATTTATTTTTTATTTTTATCAATATAAAAAATATTATCATTTAGAGATAAAGTCAAAAGATAATTATCAAAAAATGACATAGTATATAATTTTATTAAAATATTTGATGGATCAACCATTGCTCATTACATAATGTCATAACCTTATTTTAATAATAAGAATATAGAAATAATATTTCTAATGATCTTAAGTATATAATAATAATTTGTCAGCTTTAAGATCTTTTCAGAAGACAACTTCAAGATATTTATTCCTACAGCTTTTGCTTAGATGGACTCTCCTCTAGTGTCGTAGAGCTCGAAGTCACCCTTATTCAATACTCTAATTTTCTGTAGCTTCTGTAATGATTTATAGATATGAAAATCGCAGGTAGTATCCAATATCCAAGAGTTTAAAATAGAAGAATTCAATGATAATATTATATATATTTCATACATAACTTTCAATGCAACATTTACACCAGTCTTTATAGTTGCAAGGTAAGCCTTGCACTTCTTTTTCTAATGACCTACTTTATCATAGTGAAAGTAAGTCACTTGCCCAGAAGCCTTCTTTCCTTTCTTCCTTTTATTTATGCCACCTTTAGGGTTCAGCCTCCTCTTTGAACTCTTTTTGTTTATCTTCTTCTTGGAGATCCCGTTCACAAGAATAAGAGGAGTCTTATCTTTTTTGATATGGCTCTCTACTATTTTGAGCATATTTAACAGCTCAGGCAAGAAAGTATTTAGTTTGTTCATGTGATAATTCATGATAAACTGAGAAAATGATTCTGAAAGTAATTGTAGAATTAGATCTTGACTCAACTCCTTATCTATAACAAAACCCAATTGACCTAATCGAGTGATCAGGTCAATTACCATTAAAACATGATCTTGTATGGATGATCCTTCTACCATCCTGGTATGGAATAATTACTTAGATATCTCATATCTAGCAATTCTACTCTATTCTCTCTGAAGCTCTTTTAGATTAAGCAATATGGACTGAGTGTCTATGCCATCTTGCTGCCTCTATAACTCATTATTCATAGAGGCCAGTATGATATATTTGATAGTTAATGAATCATTTTTTAATATCTTATATGTGGCTACCTCCTCCTCAGCAGCATCCTCTCCTACCAGCTCAAGTTTAGAAGCATCAAGGATATAAGGAGATCATTTCTTGATTTAGTACAATCTTAAGATTCCTCAACCAGTCCATATAATTGAGACCAATCAATTTATTTGAATCTAATATTCCATCCAGTGAAAGTGAAGAAGCCATATAGAATTTAATCTACATAATAAAGAATATTACATAAGCAAACAACTCATGATGACACACATAATTAAATTAGATCTTTTGTTTAATTGTGTCTCCCACTATTTTATTGAACATCATAGCCCTTGTCTATGATGATTGAGAAATCCTAATTAGTTTTCTTAGTGGAATTGAGATCCTAATTTTTCATAAAAGATCTTTTGGTTATACAACAAACCTTTTATGAGTTCAAAGGTAGGAAACTCTTTCTAATTGCATCTCATGCAATTCTCAATATAATCCTAACCTCTAAAACATTAATAGCCTTGTGGTTGCATAATAAACTATAATGTTTTAGTTAAGTTGGACCCTTCATTTTCATATAGTCAAATTCGAATATCACTACCCTTGTGGTTGCATAACAAAACAGCATATCCAAAAATGCCGTAAGCAGCTTAGTATAGTATGACAGTATTATGTTAGTTTCTATGATAGGTCTTGTGGTTACACAACAAACCTAATATAGTTCTTGACATAACAATGACCTAGCATGAAGAAAGGCCATCATATAGTGAATATAACACTAAGCATTTCAATCAAGAATTAAATTAATCTAATCAGCTAGATAAGTGGGAGAGAGGTCGAAGTCCCTCCATTACTTTTTTTAGACACCAATAGGTTGGCCAGGTCAATCAATGGAACCAATTATAAACTACATTCTTTTTATCAATCATGAACCACTTTTCTAGACACTGATCGATTAATTACATCCAGACTAGTTTTGCTTTTAGTTAATAGCCCTATAACTTAAAATAATTTAAATGAGGGATTACTGGTCTCTTTGCACATTCTAATCAAATAGCATCTATATACTATGATTATAACATTTTACATAAAATATTTGCATGCATTAATCACATCAATCATGACAAATTATAGCCATTCACATTAACAAACTAGCATGTAACTTTAGATTCCATCATTCTAGGATAACTATCTACCACATAGTGGATATTCATCACTATGCCAGGACAACCTTACAAAATGATGTACATCATAATCTAATCATGAATTATCAAATATGATTATATCATATTATAAGTCATGCTATAAAAGTACAAGCATATTAACATATGATTTAACCTAATAAGGGTAGCTCTGATACCACTGTAGGATTAGGTGATTAAGATGGAAGCATGAATTTAAAAGCATTTTTTAATGAAATCCTAAAATCAATCCCTAACTCAGGACCTCCTTATTAAATTAAAATCATATAACATGCATTTATAATGTAATGTTAGGTATAGAAAAATACCTAAATTGCTAAAATCTAATTCAAGTCTGAATTCTGGTAGAGGTTCGGCAGGGGTTTTGCCAAGTGCCCACATGTTCACCCTTCAATGTTGATCCATACAGGGACTTGATCAAGTCTCTAACTTTCTTCTTCAACTAGTTCCTTGAATTGAATTTTTCTTCCAAGAATTCTATTGGGCAAAACCTCCTTTTGCCTTCCTTCCTCCTAGCCTTCCATTTCTCTTCCTTTCTTTTCTCCTTGTCTTTCTTAATTTTCTTCTTAGACCCTTGTCCTAAAGAAGACTTTTTGTCCTTATTAGGATCTTGTCTTAATAAGGAAAGAAAGAAAATAATTGGATAATTAGGGAGAGTGGTAAGAAAGAGAGGATTAGGATGAGCGGAATGAACCTCAGCACACACTCCTATTTATAATCTACGTAGGAGTGTCTCCTCACCATCTCATGCCCCTCCTTATCTGATTTCTCACACCCTCTAATAATTTCTCACACCCTATCTAAATATCAAGACACATGGAAATAGATAAAATTAATTACAAGAGTCGCTTCATGCAAAAGGACTCTTCAGAATAAATTCTATGTAGTTTTCAAAAGTGTCGCAGAGATTAATAATATGGTGCCAACAATTCAAGGGCTAAGATCAAATTTAATGGCCATCTAATGGCCCTTATAGGAGGTGCCAATCAGAAGTTTGGCATTGGAATGAGTCAAAGTCCCATAACACTTGGACTCTTGGTCCAAATGGTGCCAATCAAGGAGAGGATGGCTAGGTTGCTTTCCTTATCCAAAAACCTGATAACCAATGAGGATTTTCATGAGTAGAAAGACTCTTCTGTTTCTCCTCTCAATCTGAAGTCCATGCCAAAAACAAAATACATGAAATAACTTTGGATAAGGAGGAAAGTTGGCACCAACATAATACCATAGGCCATATATTCATGTGCACTAAACTCTCCTCGCACACCAAGAGATAGATATTTTGATCGTCTTATTATATTTTGATAGATATTTTGTTTAGACCAATTTTTAGGTTATCTACTTACTTTGATTTTTATTTTTCTCGAGAACTTATTTTACATAAGCTTTATTGGCCAATAAAATATGTCATTTTAAATCTTGCATTGCCATCTATAATTATATAATTATTTTGGTGAATCTATTTATTTTTATTTTCAAAGATTATACATCATATCTTTCAAAGGCTGGAGTCGTTCTAGCCAAGGACAGAGCTCTTGAGGAGAGAGCGATCATACGGCCAGTTCGCATGGTTCTACACCTCTCACACCAGATGATAAATTCTAATACTTTAAATATTCTTGTTTATATTATTTTATCCTTTGCTAACTAATATAATGTTATTTATATTAGATATTTTGTGCTCAAGTTTGGATAATAGAAGGTCACTAGTGACCCCACAGTCATACGCAGTAGTGACTGACTCCTATACATGGAGTCGTGGTCAAGGATCCACCCATAAGTGGCATCTTCGACTCGATCGGAGGATAAAATGCTCATCCACATCCAAAGTCACTCGTAAATACTATAACTTTTGTTAATATATTTAGAATTTAGCCATTATAGAGTTAACATTTTTCTTTTAAAATTAATTTTGCAACACGTTTAGAGAGTCTAGAGTATCTCATATGGTTACCGATATCATCCAATGCTTAATGCCGAGATCGGTGAATGAGTTCTCTAGTTGGCCGTCTAGAGCTTATGATGGAGCCTGGGAGATGTTTCGGATAAGTTGGCAATGTTTAATTTTTTTTATTTACTATAGATTTGTATTCTATTTATTAATACACGATTGCTTCTACTTACAGGAGTACTATCGATTCGAGACTCCTCAGGATAAGGAGGCTGACCATCAGACCATGAGGAGGTGACCACACATAGGGTTCGGGATGGTCTATATAGCCTTCGACAGTCTACCATCAAGTATTCTAGTTTCTAATCACAATTGGACTGGAGATCCTAAAGGGATCACTAGATGCAGGTGGATGTATGAAAGGCCCTCTATGACTAGTGGAGCAGTGAGAAGAATTCTGGTGAGCAGTAGAGGATCCAACAGAACTGGACTACCTAGCAAGATCCAATCAAGCACACAGACAGCTTCATCGGCATACATATTATGGCTAATAGATTGATAAGAAATCTATACCAAAATACTTCACTAGAACTGTATATAAAAACTCTTATATGTATGCTTTAATTAATTTAATTTTATTACTTACTTATTGTAGACATGGTAACTAGATCATCCATCAGGCCAGTCATGGTTATCACAGGTCACACACCAATCTAGGAGGACTAGTGATTAATTAAATTCTAAGTCATGACTGATCAAGGTAAAAATTTTAAACTATATTTATTAAGTTATTACAGGATCTGATATGTATATTAGAAACAATGTATTTATGAACTATGGATAGACGGATTTTATAGAGTATGTCATTGTGCAGTATGGTGATGATTCATCCACTCAGCCCCTCGTTAACCTTGAGGGATGGCTTAGGATCACCGAAGGGGTGGGTAGGAGTCAAGTCACAGGATTTGGCTATAGCTTCAATTTTCTAGTGGCTTAATACCCTTCTATATCCTCACAAGTCTCAATGTTTCAGACTTGGAGCGATGCACATGTGGAGGAGGTCATGCAGAGGCTCCTAAGCTAGTGACCTTTGAGCTTTCGAGATGCCATTCACAATATGGTTGTGCAAATTCTCTGAGATCCATAGCTGTGCGACCAGCTAGACTCATTATCCTAGCCATCATATGAAGTAATTATACTAGTAAACTCTTTTATTTATTTTAAGTTTTCATATTTAAAAGCTTCACATATTTAGGCTTGAGTTAGAGAAGGGGATGTAGGGGCTAAATATTCACTCTAACCATCCAATCGATGGGCCAGAGTGTCCATAGCTTCGTATCATCGAATGAAATATATAGGAATAATCTGTTTGAGAATCAAGATAGTGTATCAAAAGATATGCCTCCATATAAAAATTTATTAATAATATTTTATTTTTTCTCATTTCAAGATGCTAGGACATCTAGCTCTAATCCATCAGCTACTAGAGAGAAGTAGGAGGAGGATGACGAGAAGGATTTGACTTGATTTTTTTATTTTGATGTATTGTATTTTTTTGATACTACTTGTAAAACTATATAATCTATATTTTTAATATATTATAATTAGTTTTTTATATATAATTATCATATTATCTTTGAATTTTAATTATAATAGATGTTAGAAACCATAATTGATTATGATTAATTAAAATAGATTTTAAAAATATTATTATATATTTTAAAAAAAATAAATTTAACTATATGACATTAGCTATGACTAAAGTCGTCACTAATAACAAAATATTATTATAGAATTTTTAAAAAAATAAAATTAATTATTATCTATGGAATTAGCGATAGCTTAAGCCATCGCTAATAGTTATTAGTGATAAAATTACTGACAAAAAAGCCATCCCTAATTATTTTTAAAATTTTTTAGTATTTTATTTAAAAATTTGAAAATAAATAGTGATGGAATGAAGCTGTTGTTAATATCGTTACTAATAACTTGTAGTAGCGACGACTAAAGAGCCTGTTGCTAATAGCCAAAATTAGTGACTAAATTTTTTTCGATCATCAATTAGCATTAGGATACCATCGCTAATAGTATTAGCGATGGTAAAATATATTTTAGCAATGGCAATTAGCTGTCACTAATAGTCTAATTTTTTATAGTATGGATATGAATCGACTAAATGATGCCACCCATCCAATGAGCCATCGTACCATCTTTATATTGCTTGAATGCTTCATCTCAAGCAATACTTGAATTTTCTCAAGATTGACCTTTATTCCTCTTTGAGTTACAAGAAAATTAAAAAATTTTTTGGCCGTCCCTTTGAAAGCGCACATGCTGGGGTTGAGTTTCATCCCATATTTATGGAGTTTTCTAAAACCTTCTTCTAGATCAATAATATGCTGATTGTCTTTAGTACTTTCATCAACATATCATCAATGTAGACTTCTATATTATAGCTAATTTGCTGCTTAAATATTTTATTGACCAAGCACTGGTAGGTAGCATCTACATTTTACTACTATAAAAAAGGACTATGGCAGCGATTTTCAAAACTACTGTAATAGAATCTACGACAGTGGTTAATCCTAACCGCTGCCATAGATCGAACCTATGGCAATCGTTAGAGTTAACCGCTATCGTAGATTAAACTATGGCAGCGATTCTTTGTAACCGTTGTCGTAGGCTCAACCTATTACAGTAGTTAATTATAACCACTACGATATATTTTTTTATATTTTTATTCTAAATATTATATAATTTAAAATTTTAATATCCATCTTCATCATTCATTATCTAAATAATTATCATTAGAGTGTTATCATAAAAGGCCATCTTGATCCGATGGCTCTAGCTTCACCGATTAAAAAATTTGATTTCGATGATCACGAACGATGATGCGATGATCTGATAGATGAAGATCTCCAATGTATCTGAAAATCTACAACGATGATCTCGATGATGTTTATAGCATCCTATCAAAATTTTACTTTAATCAAATATCATTATCATGATCAATTAGCATGGGATGATTTTAGCCATTAAATGAAGAAATGAGTGATCAAAGGATCAGACAGCATCTGATTATGAGATAATTTTTTAGATTAATAATCTTGACTATTATTTTAATAATTTTTATGGTGATAATTATAAAATTTAAATTATTTTTATAAGAACCATTTATGTTAAGCAAATCTTGCAAAAGTACGAGCATAATTATCAATGGAGTTTAAGAATAGGTATCAAGCGACGTATAATTTTAGATCGTTCTTAGATCCATGATTTAAATTTTATGATCACTACCATAAAAATTATTAAAATAGTAGTCAAGATCATTTATCTAAATAATTATCTCATGCATGAACGTCGTCTGGTCCTTTGATAACTCATTTCTTATTTAACGGTCAAAATAACTCCATGCTAAATTGATCATGATAATGATATCCAATTGAAGTAAAATTTTAATGGTATACTACAAACATCATCAAGATCATCGTTAAATATTTTTGGATACATCGAAGATCTCTATCTATCAGATCATCGCATCATCGTTCGTGGTCATCGAAATCAAAATTTTCTGATCGATGAAGCTAGGGCCATCGAATCGAGGTAGTCTTTCATGATGACACTCTAATGATAATTATTTAGATAATGAACGATGAAAAAGGATATTAAATTTTTAAATTATATAATATTTAGAGTAAAAATATAAAAAAAATGTATCGCAATGGTTATAACTAACCACTGTAATAGGTTGAGCCTATGATAGTGGTTACAAAGAATCGCTGCCATAGTTTAATCTATGGCAATGGTTAATGAAAATTGCTGCCATAGATTTATTCCCGCTAATTGAGCTAGCTCAGATCCAAATCGAGTTGACTCGATTGTCAGTCGGATCAGCTTGACTCCAAATCGGGTTGGCTCATTCAGAAAAATAGAATATTCATTTCTATAGCCTGAGACTCGGACTGGCTCGATATTAATTTGAGTCGGTTCAAATTCTAATACCTATGGTAGCGGTTTCAAAATCACTGCCATAGATTAGGTTATTTCCAACTGCCCACCCCCCAATTATTTTTTCTCTCTATCGATTATTCTCTCTCTTCCTCCTCTCCACTGTTGGTGAGACCTCACTCCTCCCTTTCCTTTTTCGATCGATGCCGCCTCCTCCTCCTATTGGCTCCACAATCGGTGCCGCCTCCACCCGCGCCTCCTCCTTTCTCGATTAGCACCGCCACCTCCCCCTCCTCCCTTTCCTTCCCCTTCTTCCCCGACCTAGGCCCGTAGCTCCTTCGTCGAGTTGTCGCCCGCAACCCACCCCCTAGCCCCCTCCGACTCCGCCCGCAACCAACCCCCCGACCTCCCTATCACCGTACCACCCTCCTTCCCCTTCTTCCCTGACCTAGGGCCGTGGCTCCTTCGCTGGGCTGCCACCTGCAACCCACCCTCCCGGCCCTCCCTCCAACTCCGCCCGCAGCCCACCCCCACAGCCTCCCCATCACTGCGCCACCCCTTCCCTTCTTCCCTAACCTATAGGCCCGTGGCTCCTCCATCGGGCTGTCGCCCGCAACCCACCCCCCCGCCCCCCCTTTGGCTCCACACATAGCCCAACCCCTAGCCTACCCGTCACCACGCCACCCTCTTTCCTCCTTCCTCTCCCTCCTCCTCGATCACCGACTACGATCACCTTTCTTTCTCTCCTCTCTTCTCTCGGCCCAACCATCGACCCTGACCCCTTCCTGCTCTCTCTTCTCTCTTCCCTCGATTCGAGCCCCCCTCCTCCTCCTTCCCCAGCTGGCCCAACCATCGACTCCACCACCTCCTTTTTTCCCTCGACCCGACCCCCCTCCCTGCTATATCTCTTTCTTCCCTCTTTCTTTCTCTCTCCTCTTTCTCTTTCTCTCTCTTCTCTCTTTCTAACTCACTGCCTATCTCAGTGCCATCACCTTCCTCTAGCGCTACTGCCGATGACTCTCGGAGCTCTCTATGCCATCCTTCTCTATAGCCTTAGATATGATTATTTTTTAAATTTTATAGTATTATTATAAATATTTATTATAAAATTTATAATTATCCATCGATCGTGGATCATGTCAATAGATAAGAAAACTCTTGTCAGCTGGTTCTAAACTAAAATGGTTGATTCTGGGTCGAACCATACCGTGTCGATGATCGTGGACGGTCTTGGGCCATGTCGTATTGATGGCCCTGGGCCATGCCATGTTGATGGCTATGGACGGCCCTTGGGCCATACCGATCGATAAGAAAATTTTCATCGGTGGGTTCTAGGCCGTGTCGATAGTCGTAGGTCATGTCGATGGATAAAAGAACTCTTGCTGGCTGTTTATATCTTATTATTTTTATTTATTACATTGCATAATGATAAACCCATCAATTGATTAGTGTACATAATCTTTGGCATCCATACATTTATATATAATTGTATGGATAGAAAAATTATGTACAATGATCAATTGATTGTCCAATTTGGATAGTTTAAAAATTATAAATAATTCTATAGATAATTTCAATAATCAAACAATACGCTAAGGATTCTAAATAAAATTTTGGATAGTATTTTTCTTTTGTTCTCCCTACACAGGAGAACTAAGAGAAAATGCTGTCAAAATTTTATTCAATTTTTGTTACATATCGTTTGATAACTATAATAAACCTATAGAATTAATATAATTTTTGAATAGAATAGAATCTATCTTTACCTATTAGTTGGTAATAGGATGCATTTATTGCATATCTAAAAATGATATTTAATGTGAGTTCCATATATGATATTTATTTTGATTTCTATTTATGATGCATTTTTTTATTTATAATGTATATTTGTTTATAATGCATTAGTATATATTATAAGTTGCATGCATGATTTAATTATAGCATCATCAATTTTTATAATGGATAAGGAGTGGATAAAGTTTAGTAGGCTCTCATCAAAATATAAGGCTAGACTTTAAAAATTTTTTGATTTTGCTATAGAAAAATTTGGCGATCATGGACTTATCCAATATTCTTATAAAAAGTGTATGGATGGACGGTGACTACCTCATCAAGATTTAAATGATCACCTCACTATTTATGACTTTAAACTCGATTATGAAATTTGTTGGGATCAACGTGGTGAAGGCAAGCCGCAAGAAGGCGATCAATATGATGGGGGAGTGGAATAAATGGTTTGTGATATTTTTTCATTTATTGATCATAATGATGGTGCATCTACATTCATGCCTGATCCTATGGTTGGTGGAATGACAAACAGTGAGGATGTGGAGAAGGTCTATAAGTTGATGGGGGATGCTAATATTTTATTGTATCTTGGGTATGAAAAGATGATGAAGCTTGAGTTCTTAATCCGATTGTATCATGCGAAATGCTCCAATGGGTTCAGTAATAATGGAGTAAACTACATATTAGAGCTTTTAGGGGACATTCTTTTGCATGATGCATAAATTTTGAAGAATAATTATGAGGCATCGAAGATTATTGAATAGTTGGGCTTTACTTACATCAAGATACATGCATGTCTCAATGATTGCATGCTCTATTGGGAGGAAGATGTCAACCAAAATGAGTGCATAAGGTGCGGTGTATCAAGATGGAAATAGAATGAAGACGGCACATTGACTCATGTACCTCAAAAATTGATGTGGCACTTTTCTTTGATTTCGAGACTACAAAAATTATTTATGTCGGCAAAGACATCGAAGGACATGAGATGGCATAAAGAAGATCGAACAAAGATGATGCATTGAGGCATCCAGCCAATGGAGAGGCATGGCAGAAGTTTAATAAATTACATCACGACTTCGTACAAAAGATATGTAATGTAAGGTTGGGCTTATCGTGCGATAATTTCAACCCATTCAAGCATATGAATACCATCCATAGTGTTTGGCCAGTATTTATTCATGTTTACAACCTCCCACCATGGATGTGTATAAAAAAATTCTTTACTTTCATGATAGTACTCATTCCTGGATCGATGGAGGTAGGTAATGACATTGATGTCTATTTGCAGTCTCTTATTATTGAGCTAAAATAATTATAGAGCATTCGAGATATTCCAACTTTTGATGCTTTACTGAATGAGTCATTCTCCATGTGGGCAGCGCTTTTATGGATAATAAATGACTTTCCAGCCTATGCCCTATTGTCAGGTTGGAGCATGAAAGGTGACTAGCATGTTCAATTTGTGAAAAAAACATCCAATCTAGAAGGTTGATACATCGAAGGAGCTTTAGCTATATGGGGCATCGACATTTTCTCCATTGAAACCATCCATATAGAAGAGATGCACGCTCCTTCGATGGCACTGTTGAAGGTAAGGCACCTAGTCAGATGTCTGAGAATGATATACTGAGAGAGTTGGATGGTCTCCATATTGAATTTAAGAAAGGTGGTCCAATTGGTGGTAAGAAGAGAAAGCGTCAATTAAAGAAAGATGACACTCACTTTAATTGGAGAAAAAAGAGCATTTTCTTTGACTTGTCATTTTGGGAGACAAACTTATTGCACCACTACTTAGATGTAATGCATATTGAAAAGAATGTGTACGAGCTCCTATTGGCAACAATCTTGAATATCAAAAATAAGACCAAGGATGACTTGAATTCCTGATTTGACTTAAAAGAATGGGATATTAGGAGATCACTCCATCCAGAGCCGGTAGGAAAAGAACAATGGAGGCTCTCTCATGCATACTATGTTATGAATGCCTCCGAATGGTTCACATTTCTTCATGTGTTGGAGAACATCAAGATTCCAGATAGATACTCAAGCAACATATCAAAGCGTGTGAATAGTAAGGATGTCAAACTTAGAAGATTGAAGACTCATGATTATCATGTGCTGATATAGATATTAATCTCAATAGCTATTCACCGCGTGTTGCCAAAAAATATCAGAATGGCTATTATTCATCTTTGCAATTTTTGCAGAGATATTTATGCAAAGAGATTGCTTAAGAAAGACGTGAAGAAAATGAAGGTAAAGATGGTGACTATATTATGTGATCTGAAGAAGATATTTTTATCATCATTTTTCATGATCATGATGCATCTCACCATGCACCTTGCAGGAAAAGTTATACTTAGAAGCCCAGTATTCTGTCGATGAATATATTCTATTGAGAAAAATATTCAAACTCTGAAATCTTATGTAAGAAATATGAATTATTCGGAGGGATCCATAGTAGAAAGTTATTTGGATCATGGATTTTTGTGCCATATACTTAAATAAGCTCAAGATACGTCGTAATCGACCAATGAGGAGTTAGGATGATCGGTATGAGCCAATTAAGCCTACATTTGAGTCCATTTTACAATCAGATGGACTTTTCACTTTATACCATCTTACTAATTTGAGCATTGAGGAAAGGGATAAGATGCACCGCTATGTGCTCTTCAACTATGATGTCATTGAGCTGTACATAAGGTGAGTCACTCAGCCTTATTTATTTTATAATAATTAGAAAAAATATTTAATTACATCTAAATTTATTCTTTGTATATGCAGCAAACATAAGAAGATCATAAGAGTAAAATATAATGCTCTAAGTAAATGGGAGAAAGAGAAAATACACAACAACGAATTTTCTGAATGGTTCAAAGATCATGTAAGCGATTATATATTCTTATTTTGTGCAACTTATTTGAACATATTTACTAATTAGATATCATCTTCTTAATTAGGTATGGAGATTACTACTCGATGATGTGAGTCTTGAAGTGCATGCTCTTTCAATGAATCCTAATCATACCGTACATAAGTATAAATAGCTCATCATTAACGGCTACAGGTTTAATATTCACAGCAAGTTCATAAACATGGTAATACAAAATAGTGGCATGATGTTGAGCATCACTACTAGATGTTATGCTAGCTTGAGGGATTCACAGCCTCGTATGGAGGATTTGAACTATTATGGCATGGTGGAGAAGATAGTCATCTTGGATTATTATTCTAAAGAAAGAATTGCATTGATGAAGTGCGATTGGTTTAACGCCTTGTCACAGTCAGGGATGAAGACTGATGAGTGTGGTTTTACTCTCGTTAACATGCAACGCCATCTCCACACTAAAGAATCGTATATACATGCCTTCCAAGCTAGTCAAGTCTTCTACGTTAGTGATCCCTTGGAGCCTCAATGGGGTATTATTGTGAGGATAGTGCCTAGGCATATTTTTGATGATACTGAAGTTGATGATGATGTTGGACTATGCATGCAAAATGCTCCTTTAGGACAAAACTTATCTGATACTATCGAGGTCCCAGATATATTTGTTAGGAGCGATGGTGATGTCCATATTATAGATACCACTAGGTGATGATGTCACAACCCAAAATCGAGGTCAAGATCAGCACATAGGATGGACTAGCCAACCTAGCAAGCCTAACAAAGATGTCTAAGGGGGTAAATCAGATATATAATTTCTATCAAAAGTTTGACAAAGTTTTTCTTAAAAGTTGAACATTTTTGAAAGTACAATTTCCTTCTCTAAATTTTAAAGAATAATCCTCTAAACAATGATTAATGAATAGACCAAGTATAACACTTTTCCAACTGACCGAGCCGGCTCGACTCCAAATTGGGCCAGCTCGAATGCCAGTCGGATCAACTCAATACCAAATCGAGTTGGCTCTCTCAGAAAAATAGAAAACTCATTTTGTAGAGCTGGCTTGGCTCCAAATCAGGCCAGCTCAAATGCTGATCGGGTCAACTCGATGCCAAATCAAGCTGGCTCTCTCAGAAAAATAGAAAACTCATTCTATAGCCTGAGACTCGGGCTAGCTCAAATTCTAGAATTTTAAAAATTTTACTCTTCAGACTCTATTCATAGCTGTACTTAAATCTCAGCTTATTTATATTTCTTTTTTTTAAGTTAATGGCTTCATTAACTTTAAAATATAAATGTAAATAAGGAACACAACCTACTTGAAATCAATAAAAATATCAAAAAAATCAAAATCCTTAAGAATAAGAAACTAAAATTTGGGTTCTACTTTAAATTATCCAAATCTGAAACTTTTAAAACTTTCTTGCTTTAGAACGAATTGGTTAAAGGATCTCTAAAATTTATTAAAAATTATTTGTTGGCTCACCAACATCTAAAGATCAATTACAGGGACTTTCTATTTCAAAAAAATGTATATTTTATATAGCCCACTTTATAGGTTCTAGTTTTCAGACTTAGAAAATTTTTAGAACTCGAAATGATAGATAGTCACAATTTATACTCAAATGGCTTCAATAAATTTTGGTAAAGTAAGTTTAATTCACAGTAGTTTATAACTAAGATTAAGTGGCCTACAAGATCAATCCTAGAAACTTAAGCTAACATCAAAGAAATAACATATAACCCAAAAATTCTATGCAAGGCCGGGATATTATAAATGACTTCAATATTCTAGTATAAATATTAGAGTCTATTTATTGATGCTATACTAATATTATTGTTCAATATATTATATTGATTAATGTTTATTAACATTGCAGGTCATGATGACATTGAAATGCCATTTAGCTTTCACCTCCCCCCCCTCTTGGTGGGTTATGCGGAGCTCAGCATCTAAGGAGTAGTTGGAGCATACTCCATCTACCTCCGCATTGGTTGCTCAGGGACCATCGGCATCTACTCTACCACTGGCATCTACTCCATCGTTGGCATCTACTTCACCTACATCTGAGCCTCCACCGTTAGCCACATCTCCAACACATGCTCCTACATCATCATCTGAGTACACATTTTTATTGTGTTATTTATTTATTTATTTTTATATAGTATTTATATATTCATATATTTGCATAACAAATTTTTATTATAGATGCATCATCCAATAGGACATTTCGTGGCTGCACATGCATGCCACATGTGTGGAACCGCCAACATCAGGTGATGGTACAATATGATATGGAGGGAAGGCTAGTAGGGAAGACCACATGAAAGATGCATTCATTTTTTGGAGTGCTTGTGAGGTGGTCCGATATCATTTTGGTATTATCCATAGACTGGTGATTGATGGATGCTGGTGTCAGGGACTGAATGTGGAAGGAGATATAGGTAAGTATATCTTAATTATATATGCATTTGATATGTTTACACTTTATTTGATTAAAATAATTTAGTAATTGATTTTTGATAATTTTATGCAGAGGAGGTATGACTTTTTAGATCATGAGAGGGCTCAAGATATTCTACTGATGAAGATTGAGAAGTTATACCGGGGCTACAAGATCAAGCTCCATAGAGGATGGCTCGAGCACCGATGAGACACTCTGGAGGAGCTTATTCCTTAGATATAAGATTGTCCCTTGAGTCAGTAGAAGAAGATGGTTAGACATTGGAGGAGCCAGAAGTTTGAAATAAAATTTTTAATTTTTAAATTTTTTAATATGCTTAAAATTATATTTAAATATTTTTTAAGTATTTATTATTTATTTGAATACTTGTTAGAATACCTTTCATCAAAACTAGGAGAACCGGATAGTCCAGGAGTACATGCACACTCTAGACCATGAGTCTATAGCTAGTCATGTACATAGAGAGATAATAAATTTTGAATCTTACTAGATAAATTAAATTAATATTTTTTTATATTTCTAATAAATCGATCCATTGTTATAGCTGATGAAAGATAGAGTGATGTCCAGCTATAGTGAGATCTTCTAATCCAGCTGTATGGACAAAAAGGGCAGGCTGATGAATACCACGATCAAAAGAATTTTTATAAGTAATAAATATATTAGTATATATTATCAATATTATAGCATCTTTATAAAATTTTATTTGAATTTATAATTGCAGAAGTAGTTAGATGCATTTGTGAGTGAGGGTCCGAACAGCTCTGGCCCTCATGACCGTCTATCTCAAGTCTTGGGGCTTAAGCACTCTAAAAGAATCCGATGTAGATCTGGATATACATCGATGAGCTACTAGTCTGAGATGAGCATCTCTTCACATACTTTCAATATTGTTAATTGAGAGCAGCTTGAGGAGATATTGGCATAGGTAACTCAGGCTACGACATGGGCAGACTAAGCTACGGTGCGGGCTGCTCATGCTAAGAAGCATACATCTCATCTGGAGGGCATCCTAAGCATCATGGTGACGAGGCTCAACACGTATTTTGAAGCAGACTTCATGATCCTTGGGGACATGTTGGTCGACGTTCCAGCTCCGGCTCCTCCAGCTCTAACTCTAGCTTTGGCTCCTCCAACTCATCTCCATCTCCTGGTGACGACAACGATGTAGATTTAGGAGATTTTTGATGTATTTTTTTTAAAAAAATATTATAATAAATTTTATTTAATAATAAAAATTTAAGCATTTTAGAAATATTCTTATATTTATAATATTTTTTTATATTTTTTATTATGTTATATATATCTCAGCATTTATCAGATAAAATATATAAAAAATAAAAAATTTATACTTTTTTTATTATTCAAAAGCTACGGCAGTGGTTTCAAAATCGCTGTCGTAAGCATGCTAAGTGAGGCAGCAAGTTACATGTCAACCGCTGTCATTAACCTATGGCAATGATTATATAACCGCTGCATTAGATCTATGGCAGTGATTTCGTAATCACTACCATAGCTCGACCTATGGCAGTAGCGATTATAGAACTACTGCCATAGGCTGTGTATGGCAATGGTTCCCATAACCACTGTCATAGACCTATGGCAATAGCCGCAGTGGCAGTGATTAGCTAACTGCTATCATAGCCTATGGCAGTAATTTTTAGGCTACAACAGTAATTTGTAACCGCTGCCATAGTCTTGTTCTGTAGTAGTATTTTTTAAACAAAAAGGCATCATTTTATAATAATACAAATCTTTGTCAGTAATAAAAATCATATTTTTATCATGTTCGGATGTCATTCTAATTTGGTTATAACTAGAGAAGGTATCCATGAAACTCAATAATTTATAACCTAAAGTAGCATCAACTAGTTGGTTGATCTTTGGAAAGGATAAACTATCCTTGGGATAGGCTTTGTTGAGGTTGATATAGTCAATACAGATCATCCATTTGCCATTTGTCTTCTTGACCATTACAACATTGATGATCCACTTCAAATATTGAGCTTCTCATATAAATTTACTCTTTAATAGCTTATCGACATCTTCATCTATAGCTTTTTGCCTTTTTTGGGTGGAACTCCTTTTCTTTTGTTGCAATGGTCAGTGCCTGGGATCAATATTTAGCTTATGCATGATGACATTAGCAAAAATCCTAGGCATATCTGAAGCCGACTATGTGAACACATCAGCATTTGCTTGGAGAAAAGATATTAGATTGTCTTTGAGGTCGGGATTCAATCGAGATCCAATTTGAACCATATTTTCTGGATTTTCACCTAATGGAATGGCAATGAGCAGTTCAGTCGATTCACCTCGATTTTTTAATTTTCTTCATTATCTTCTTAATCAAATGCTTTAATTAGCAAAACTTCTACTGGCTTCTTTATCTTGATAGCTATTGAGAAGCATTGTCTAGCAAGCATTTGACCTTCATGCATTTCTCCAACCCTGTTTCTTATTGGAAATTGGACTAGTAGGTGATAAGTGGAGATAATTGCTTTAAAAGCATTAAGTCTAGACCGGCCAAGAATAGCATTATAAGCTGAAGGTACTTTGTCCACCAAAAAAGTAAGTTGCACCATTGATTGATAAGGATCCATTCCTGTGGTAACTAATAGAGTGATCTCTCCTTCAATAGCTACTGAATCTCCTGAGAATCTGATCAGTGGCATACCGACCTGTTTCAGCTTATTAAGCATATTTATTTTTTGGAAAGTATCATAGAATAATACATTATCTAAGCTTTCATTATCTACTAAGATTTTTTTTACATCATACTTAGCTATTGTCATAGAAATGATAACAGCATCATTATGGAGAGTTTGAACTCCTTGAACATCAGCATCAAAAAAAAGAGATAACATTGTCAGTTCGCTGCCTTTTTGAAGATGGACTTGTTGGGAATTGTATCCAAAAGCCAATCACCAGTCTGTTAATGGTTGGAATATTATAATTAATTTATTAATTAATAAAAAATATTTTGGCTTCTTTTTTCATCATAAGTTTACATCTTCTAATGAACTTCATTATTGTGATAAAGTTCTTAGGACTATTTAGTTTCGATAAAGAAAGGATTTATCGATTAGTTCTTAAATTTATTCACGATCAAATGATAGGCTATTAATTAGGAAGACAGCATCTATCGAGTATAGATCGCTATATGCCATATAGGTTGGTTGTCCTCTTAACCAAGGTGTATGGAGACACTGGTATAGCATACAGATGAGATGTATGGGTACATCGTCATTGAACGTGACCAACTTCAAAGCATTCTGCTATTGAGAATGTCTCTGATGGGATATAGGTATAAATATTTCTTAGATCTGAGATCACCTCAGTGATTTGCAAGCAACTCACTATGCTTTGGTATCGGACTAACTGAATTTCTAATTCAGTAATGAAAGGCTTTTGGGCATAGTCAAGTACTTACAAAGTCAGAGTGTGATCAAGATGAAATTGACCACTCCAAGAGTTGGAGAAGAATGTATCACTATATTTCAATATAGCAAAATCTTGGCTAGGATAATCCATCAGATGGATTTGGTATTTTGAAATACAATATGGACAATCTGATCAAAGTTGACAGTTGAACTCTGATGTATCCTACAAGCATTATGGTCAACAAGATGAATTATATGGAAACTATATTCGCATGGATTCTAAGAATAGTGTTCTACACCTTCAACCTATCCGACCGTCGGATATCATTACTAGATGGTCACTTCAATTGGTACAAAAATTTATTTCTATGCTATCGACTTAGGTTCGGACCTATGAGGTCATACACATTAGAGCCTATGATCTGATCGGATGGTTGATCAACGATTAAAAATCGTTCTAGGGTTAAACAATCAATACGATTGGTGTTTAACCTAGTGCAAGTATTGCAGGAGGATCGATTAGCAATTGGATAGCTAATTAGCTTAATTTAATTAAGCCAATAGGCTAAGATTAAGTTTAATTAAATATAATTTAATTAAATTTAGTTTAGACTTGATTTGATCAAGTCTAATTGATTTATTGGATAAGCTAAGTGCAAGGAAGAACTAGTCCTAGTCTAACTAGGACTCGGATTAACCCAATTTTCTAATTTGATTAGAAAATAAATTAGAATTAAATTAATTTAATTTGATTTAATTAAATTCTTAAATGAATTAGGGTCTTATTTAATTGGATTGATTTAATCTTAATTTTATTTGGTTAAAAGATCTTATTTGACCAAGTCAAAATAGGAGTTCTAGTGTGACTAGGACTCTCTATCTCCTTGCGCCACCTTGGTCCCAATGCCTTTCATACCTATTTTTTAGTTATTTTTTATGAAAAATCCCTTTCTTCTTGATTTTCATGCCCCCTCTCTCCCTCCAAGTCATATTTGAAAGTTAGGTGGAAGACCAAGTCAAAGGAGGAATTGGTTTTGCTTAGGATTCTATGAGATAGAATCCTTGTTGACCAAAACATCTTCCCTTATGTGCCACCTCCTCTTTTAATTAATTCTTCTCTTATTTCATGAAAATAATCTATTTTTTTGTTCACTCTCCCTTGCTGGTCCATGCCAAAAATTATGGAGGAGGTGCCTAAGAGTTGGGTGCCCCAACAACTTTCCATATTTAGATATTCCTAGTCTAAAAATTTGACCTAACTTGGACTCTTCTTTTTTTCTATTTATTGAATGAATTTTATTCTAATTTTTTTATAAAATATAGAGCTTTGGAAGAGTTTTGAGATGTGCAAAAATTAGAGGAAGAGGATCCTTGGGCATAGGGGTTCCATAGGCACCAAACTAGATGTCTAGGTAAGAGAAAAGAGAAGAAGAAGAGGATCTTCTTCTAGGGCTGTTTTATTTTCAATCTCTCCTCCTTTCTTTTGAGTTTTTTTGAGAGAATCTCAGATCAACAAACTCTCATCTTCCTTCTCATATTTTGGAGAGTCCAAATTTTGAAGAAAAAAGCATCGGATCGACCGTCGATGAAGGATTAGCATAGTACTAGCATGCTGTGCTGATTTCCTGCATCAGACTTCAAATCAGAGATCGTAGGCTCGTGTGGACAACTCCTAGAGGTCGGACGCATGTGTGGCTCATGACTTCATTCTCAAGCCTGGATCAGTAAGTTAGAATATCTAAACTTGCTCAGGTAATAGATCTGATCTATAAACTTCATACCTATATTTGATGTAGTGTAAATCTAGATTGATTTGATCAATCTTTTTCTTTCTTATTTAATTTTAATTTTTGATTTAATATCATACCTTAATCATGTAATAGATCTAAAATCTAGGTATTTACATGATTATTTAAATAAATTTTAAATTTATTTAAGTATTTCGCTATAAGATTTTGAAAAAGTTTCAAGGTCTACTTGTGACACCCTAGATCTGGTTCCTTCAATTAGTATAAGAGCCTAGGTTCTTATTACATAATTTTTATGCATGTCTAGATTATTTCTTAGATTAGATCTAATTTATAATCTAATTATTAAATTTAAAATTAAAAAAATAAAATAAAATATTTTAGATTGCACGGACTGTCATAAGATTGTCCTGCTGTAAGGTTTATCCCTTATAGTAAATAGGTTGTCCTAATACGTACTAATCTAAAATATTGATCATAAAATTTTAGATAAAATCTAAGAGATTTTATGATCTGATTAAAAATATTTTAATCTAATTTCAATCATCATAAATGTGTTAGATTTGATCTACGAAGATTTATGATTGATTATTATTAAAACTGTTTCAATTATATGAACCTATTTAGATTAGATCTAAAGTAGTTTTATATTTATTCTACTTGCATATTGATTATGAATCAAACATGCAACTTGGTTGATAGAACCATGTTGTAAAAATATTCTACAAACATGAAAATTATTTTCGAAAAGCCGAACCCCAACCCTCAGCCCAAAACTTAATTGAAAATTAAGAAGTTGATTGATTAGGATCTAGGATTATAAATTGAAGATCCTAAAACACAAATTATAATACATTGGATTAAATAGATTAGTGGGGATTAGATCCATTAATTGAGTTAGACCTAGGGTTAGATTAAAAAATGGACTTAATTAGAGAATTGACTAAATCTAATCAATTATTATCTTAGATTATATCAAGGATTCTCTAGATCAATTATAATAGTTGTAGTTGGTCAAGTCCATGTCTTTAACAAAACTCAAGATGGACTTGATTCTTGACTATGCGGTCTAGCACCAACTGTTAGATTGATCTAATTGAAACTAATTAAATCAATTGATATTTAAGGTAAACCAGACCAGTGGTTTTTAATTGGCAGCCCGCTTATCTGGCCATTTTTTATGGTGTCTAAGGCAAGCTTGGCAGACCCTTCCACTGATCGAACTTACCTAGCCTCTTGGTGAGTTTATGTTTTGATCGAACTATTTGACTATTCGAGCTAACCCATGTCAGTTGGGTAAATCAGTTTGACTAATTTAGGTGCTCCTAGACCAACCTATTAATGGTCTCCTTTAAGCTGACTTGGTGAAGTTAGTGGGAGGATCATGACAAGTTGGTTAATCTGACCTACTCACTTCTATAAATAAATCCTCTAAAATTATTAGATTCCTAAAATGAAATAGTTATATGATAACTGGATCATAGCCTCCCATTAAAGTGAATGATAATGGGTCCATCAGTTGGATAATTATTGGAGGCCCAAAGGCCTAGTGCTTATTGGTTGATGGAATTATCATCCATTATATGATCTCTTGGATACATCTTTCTAAATGGTGGTTAGGTGGGCCAACCAAAGTTGGGCCTGATCATTCATTGGTTGGATGGGCCAAGTATGGTCATGTTAATGGTTGGACTTAACTGGATCCTTTTTTGAGAAGGCCAAAGTCAATTGATCAGGGCCTAAGACAAAATTTAATTACTGAAAATTATTTAAAAAAATAATTGGTTATGAACCTATCCTTAGATGTATATGGGTGGGCCAACCAAAGTTGGGCTTGTGTACAGTCTATGTGGATTCTAGTACCCACTAAAAAATTAGGTTAATTCCTTGAATTAGAGGTAGAGACTATCAATTCGAATAAAATAGTGGAAGAAATCTTTTGATTAAAGTTCAAATCTTTAGATTTAATGAATCAATTACTAATTAGATTTTGATTTTTCTTTGTATAGACATGGCCACTCGTCTATCACTCCGATCATTATTAGACAATGATAAGTTGGTGGGATCCAACTTTGGTAGCTAGTACCAAAAGTTGAAGATTATCAAGCATGAACGGATCCTATATGTGCTAATGGATCATGCACCTAAGAAGCTAGCTGCCAATGCACGTGGAATAGTTAGAGACACTTATCAAAAGTGGCTCAGTGATTGAACCATGGTGTGCTGCATTATGCTGACTGTGATGAGTGATGAGTTCAGTTGCAAGTTTGAGACAGCTCAGCCAAATGAAATGCTCCAAGTGTTGGAGTATTCTTTGGGCACACCTGATGATGTTGAGAGGCATAAAACTAGTTGTGCCATCTTCAATGCCAGAATGCAGGATGGAGCCTCTGTCACTGATCATGTACTGTATATGATCGAGCTGATAGAGCGCTTGAGCAAACTCGACTTTTCCTTGCACAAACAACTTAGAAAAGATGCAATACTAAACTCGTTGTCCAAGTCTTATCTCCCATTCCTTACACATTATAGAATGTCAAGCCTAAAGTGGACTACCATGGGTTACTGGGGTTACTTCAAAACTTTGAGAAGGATCACCAACTCCATAAGAAGTTGGTGAACTTAGTGGGAGGTTTGCCTTCTCGTTCTCGATCCTTTGGGAAAGAGAAGAAGAACAAGAAGAAGAAAGCCAAGAAGATGCATGTTCATGCTAGGACACCTATACAGGCTCAGACCCCAAAGACGAAGCCTGATAAGAGTCAAACCGAATTCTTCTTTTGCAAGAAGCGGGGGCACTGGAAGAGAAACTATCTTCAATACATTGCCTCTTTGGATCTGAACAGGCAGAAAAAAAAGCAAGCTGTTGCTGGACAAGATATTTATATGATAACTTCTTATAATTTCTCTATTTATGATATTACTAACTGGATATTGGATATCGATAGTCCTTACCATATTTGCAATTCATTGCAGGGGCTGCAAGTCAGTAGAAGATTCGAGCATGGCGAGAGATTCCTGAACGTTGAAGATGAAAGACTAATTTCAGTTCTAGCTTTAGGAATTTTGAAACTTGTATTTGAATCTCATACCATTGTTCTTAGTGAATGTTATTTCTGTCCTAATTTTTTTTTAAATAATATTTTTGTAGGCCTTTTGGCCATGAATAATTATAAAATTTTAATAAAGAAAGAAGTTTGTAATATCATTATGAATGATGTTACTGCTTTCTATGGACAATTGAATAATGGTGTATATATGTTATTACAACCTATTAATGTAGTCTATTCAATTGGCAAGCATCCTAGATTAGATAATGTATCAAATATCTATTTATGGCACTGTAGGCTAGGTCATATAAACAAGAATAGGATAAATAGGTTGACTTAGGAGAGAATCTTCGAAGTTAATGATTATGAATCACTTCCAACCTGTGAGTCCTATCTTCTTGGTAAAATGACCAGTCATCTTTCACTGAAAAAGGTGAGAAAACTAATAAGCTCTTAGGTCTAGCACATACTAATGTATGTGGACCAATGAGCATAAGTGCCAGAGGTGGATATGTCTACTTCATCACTTTCACAAATAATCTATCCAGATATGGATATGTCTATATGATGAAATATAAGTCGGATTCCTTTGAAATATTCAAACGATTCTGAAGTGAAGTAGAAAAATAAATTGAAAAGAGTATTAAAACTCTTTGGTCTGATCGAGAAGGAGAATATCTTTCTGATGAGTTTCTCACATATAATGGAATTCTCTCTCAATGGACTCCTCTTGGAACACCACAGCATAATGGTGTGCTTGAAAGGAGAAATCAAATTCTGTTAGACATGGTCCGATCCATGATGAAATTTGCTAGCTTGCCGATATCCTTCTAGAGATATGCACTCGAATTGGCTTGTTATCTATTAAATAGGATTCCAAGTAAGTTTGTAGTTAAAATTTCATATGAGATATGGATAGGGCATAAGCCAGCAATTTCACACCTTAGGGTTTGGGGGTGTTCGGCTTATGTCAAATGATTAGTTATAGACAAACTTGGATCTAGGTCTGACAAGTGTACATTCATAGGATATCTAAAAGAGACCAAAGGATGCTATTTCTACCATGCTGATGAACAAAAGGCGTTCGTCAGCCTTAGGACAATCTTTTTGAAAAAGAAGTTTCTTGATGAAGGAACTGTTGCCTCTAAGATTGAACTTGATGAAGTTCAACAGGTAGAAAGTCCAACACAGAATGTTGAACCTAAGTTGGATTTGATCATATTAGATTCGAAGCCTAGTGAACCTGCATCATTAAGGAGATTCGATAGAGTACCCCACCATCCGGATAGATACTATGGATTCTTGGTCCAAAATGGCGATCCCATCAAACTCGATGAGAACGATGAGGATTCGATCACTTATATGGATGTGATGCAGAGACTCGACTCTGAGAAATGGCTAGAAGTCATGAGATCCAAAATGGATTCCATGAAGGTCAATGATGTATGGACATTAGTTGACTCACTTGAAGGGGTTAAATCCATTGAGTGTAAATGGGTCTTCAAAAGGAAGAGAAGCACAGATGGAAAGATGGAGACCTATAAAGTCTATCTGGTTGTCAAGGAGTATCATCAACACTATGGTATTGACAATGATGAGATGTTCTCCCCTGTGGCAATGCTCAAGTCCATTTGGATCATGCTTGCCATTACTGTCCATGTGGACTATGAGATTTGGTAGATGGATGTGAAGACAACTTTTCTAAGTAGAGAGCTGATCGAAGAGGTGTATATGATACAACCTGAAGAATTTATATCCACAGATGAGTCCAAGGTATGCAAGCTTTAGAGATCCATTTGTGAATTGAAGTAGATATCTCGGAGTTGGAACATGTATTTTGATAAAGTGATCAAAATATATGGCTTCGTTAAGAATGGAGAAGAACCCTGCATTTACAAATGGGCAAATGGTCAAGTAGTGATATTTCTTATTTTGTACATGGATGATATTTTCTTAATCAGAAATGATATTCCCGCACTACAAGAAATAAAAATTTGATTGTCATCACAGTTCACCATGAAAGACTTGGATGAAGCATCCTACATCCTAGGGATGAAGATCTATAGGGATAGATCTATAAGGATGCTTGGTATATCTCAATTCACGTACATAGAAATTATGCTGAAGAGGTTCAGCATGGAGAATTCCATAAAGGGCTATATTTCGATAGGCCAAGAAATTTCTCTCTAAGAAGAATTGTCCGACAACTTCTGAAGAGAGAGAGCATATGAGTAGAATTTCATATGCTTCGTAGTGGGGTCTATTATGTATGCAGTGATATGTACGAGACCAAAAGTGGCATACTCACTAGGAGTAGTGAGTAGATATCAGTCTAACCCTAAAAAAATTACTGGAAGGTGGTTATAATCATTCTTAAGTATTTGAGAAATACTATGGATCAATGGTTGGTTTATGGTGAGTCAGATCTGAAGCTTGTGGGATTTACAAACTCCAGCTTTCAATCTGATCATGATAACATTTAAAGTGTGTCGGGATATATCTTTACTCTAAATGGTGGAGCTATCTGCTAAAAAAATTTCAAGCAGCATACAATGACTGACTCTGTTTGCAAAGCAGAGTACATGGCAGCATCAGATGCAGCAAAGAAAGCTATATGGCTGAGAAAGTTCATCACCAAGCTCGAAGTAGCACCATCTATTGATAGTCCAGTCCTGCTCTACTATGACAGCACTGGCGCTATAGCTCAAGCAAAGAAATCGAAGGCACACTAGCAAACAAAACACATCCTGCGCCGCTTCTATTTGGTCCATGAGATCATGGATCGTGGTGACGTCAACCTTCAGAAGATCGATGAAAAGGAGAACCTAGCCGACCCCTTCACTAAAGTCCTGCCAATTAAGAAGTTCGATAACCATAAATCAAAGATGGATATTAGATATTATGCCGAGTGGCTTTAGGATAAGTAAAAGTTATTGAGAATTATATCTCAAAGTCAATCGTCATCTTGTTGACAGTTGAGATATTGTAATTAATTTATTAATTAATAAAAAATATTTTGACATCTTTTTTCATCACAAGTTTACATCTTCTAATGAACTTCATTGTTGTGATGAAGTCCTTAGGACTATTTAGTTTTAATAAAGAGAGGATTTATCGATTAGTCCTTAAATTTGTTCACGATCAAATGATAGGCTGTTAATTAGGACGATGGTATCTATCGAGCATAGATCACTGTATATCATATAGATTGGTTGTCCTCTTAATCAAGATATGTGGAGACACTGGTATGGCATATAGGTGAGATGTATGGGTACATCATCATTGAACGTGACCAACTCCAGAGTATTCTACCATCAAGAATATCTCTGATGGGATATAGGTATAAGTATTCCTTAGATCTGAGATCACCTCCATGACTTGCAAGCAACTCACTGTGCTTTGGTACCGAACTAACTAATTTCTAATTCAACAATAAAAGGCTTCTGGGCATGGTCAAGTACTTATGAAGTGGGAGTGTGATCAAGATGAAATTGACCACTCCAAGAGTTAAAGAAGAATGTATCACTATATTTCGATATAGCAAAATCTTGGTCAGGGTAATCCATCAGATGGATTTGATATTTTGAAATATAATGTGGACAATCTGATCAGAGTTGATAGTTGAACTCTGATGTGTCCTATGAGTATTGTGATCAAGAAAATGAATTATATGGAAACTATATCCGCATGGGTTCTAAGGATGGTGTTCTACACCTTCGACCTATCTGGCCGTCGAATATCATTACTAGATGGTTACTTCAATTGATACAAGAATTTATTCCTATGCTACCGACTTAGGTTCGGACCTATGAGGTCACACACATTAGAGCTTATGATCTAATCAGATGGTTGATCAATGATTAAGAATCGTTCTAGGGTTAAACAATCAATACGATTGATGTTTAACATAATTCAAGTATTGCAGGAGGATCGATTAGCAATTGAATTGCTAATTGGCTTAATTTGATTAAGCCAATAGACTGAGATTAAGTTTAATTAAATATGATTTAATTAGATTTAGTTTGAGCTTGATTGGATCATCCAATTGGTTTATTGGATAAGCCAAATGCAAGGAAGAACTAGTCCTAATCTAACTAGGACTCGGATTAACCCAATTTTTTAATTTAATTAAAAAATAAATTAAAATTAAATCTAATTTAATCTAATTTAATTAAATTTTTAAATGAGTTAGGATCTTATTTAATTGGATTGATTTAATCTTGATTTTATTTGGTTAAAAGATCTTATATGACCAAGTCAAAACAGGAGTCCTAGTGTAACTAGGACTCCCTATCTCCTTGCGCCACCTTGGTCCCAATGCCTCCATACCTATTTTTTAGATATTTTTCATGGAAAATCCCTTTCTTCTTGATTTTCATGCCCCCTCTCTCTCTCCAAATCATATTTGGAAGTTAGGTGGAAAACCAAGTCAAAGGAGGAATTAGTTTTGCTTAGGATTCTATGAGATAAAATCCTTATTGACCAAAACATCTTCCCTTGAGTGCCACCCACTTTTTTAATTAATTCTTCTCTTATTCTATGAAAATAATCTCCTTTTTTGTTCACCCTTCCTTGCTGGTCCATGCAAAAAATTGTGGAGGAGGCGTCCAAGAGTTGGGCGCCCCAACAACTTTTCATGTTTGGATATTCCTAATCTAGAAATTTGACCTAACTTGGATACTTCTTTTTCCTTATTTATTGGATGAATTTTATTCTAATTCTTTTATGAAATATACAACTTTGGGAGAGGTTTGGGGTGTGCAAAAATCAGAGGAAGAGGGTCCTTGGGTGTGGGGGTTCCATAGGCACCAAACTAGGTGTCTAGGTGAGAGAAAAGAGAAGAAGAAGAGGGTCTTCTTCTAGGGCTGTTTTATTTTCAATCTCTCCTCCTTTCATTTGAGTTTTTTTGAGAGAGTCTTAGATCAGAAAACTCTCATCTTTCTTCTCATATTTTGGAGAGTCTAAATTTTGAAGAAGAAAGCATCGGATCGATCATCGAAGAAGGATCAGCACAGTACTAGCATGCTGTATAGATTTCCTGCATCGAACTTCAAATCAGAGATCGTAGGCTCGTATGGACGATTCCTAAAGGCCGAACATGTGTGCAGCTCATGACTTCATCCTCAAGCTTGGATCAGTAAGTTAGAACATCTAAACTTGCTCAGGTAATACATCTTATCTATAAACTTCATACCTACATTTGATGTAGTGTAGATTTAGGTTGATTTGATCAATCTTTTTTTTTCTTATTTGATTTTAATTTTTGATTTAATATCTTATCTTAATCATGTATTAGATCTAAGATCTAGGTGTTTATATAGTTATTTAAATAAATTTTTAGATTTATTTAAGTCTTTCGCTGCAAGATCTTGAAAAAGTTTCAAGATCTACCTATGAAACCCTAGATCTGATTCCTTCAGGACTCTCAGATGCCCCCTGAGTTCTGCCGAGGTTGGAGATTATATTAATGACTCCAGCAATAGGCCACTCGATAGTCTAGTTTGCTTGATCTTTAATGTACTTCTTGAGATAACCCCGACGAATTAGTACTTCAATCTCATCTTTGAGTTGATGACACTCCTAAGTATCATAGCCATAATCTTAGTGAAAATGGCGGTATTTTTTCTTGTCTCTCTTTGCAGGTAGGGCCTTCATAGGATTTGACCATTGGAGATATCCTTGCCCCATCAGAATTTGTGCATGGGGAGTGGACAAGGAGGCATAGGTATCAAATCTTTGAGGTGGGCTTCATGACCTTGGATTTTTTTGAGGTCAATCAGAAGCACTTTCTTAATTCCCGTGATCTTCTTCATGGAGCTGCTTTTTCTTTCCTTATTCTTCTTTGTCTGCTTATTCATCTTTCTTCTTTCTCTGCCTGGATATACTTCTGGACCTGGGTCAACATCTCCTCATAGGTATTTAAAAAATTTTTATTGAGGGAGAAGATCAGATGATTGCACTTGAGTCCTGATTTTAGGGTAGACACAGTGAGGACTCATTAAAGTTCTTGACTTTCAAAGTGGTCGTGTTGAAACACCCACATACTCATGGAGTGATTCACCTTCCTGCTGAATCATGAAAAATAAACTATCTATGTTCTTTAGGTGAAACTGGTTGTTCCCAAATTATGCAACAAACAGTCTGGCTAGTTGTTCAAATGAACAAATGGACCCTGGTTGGAGTCTAAAAAACTACACTTAAAAATTTCTTGAGAATGATGGGGAAGGCCGCACACAATAGAGCATCAAATGCTTCCTATAGCCTCATAATATCTCTATATGCCTCAAGATGGTCTTGAGGGTTAATGGAACCATCGAATGATTCCCTTATTGGCATCTTGAATCAGAAAGGAACCGATTCATCAAAGATTTCTTTGGAAAAGGGAGATCTTAGATGAAAATCTTTCTTACTTTGATAGAGACCTCCAAGCTATACCTCCATCAATCTCTGTTTGAGATCTTGGAGTTTTTGTTCGAGACCTTCTTTTCATTGTAGCCTCTTATTGTAAAGAATAATTCTCCTTTGAATGATTGTTCTTCTTGATCAAGAAAATGATCATGGTAGGGTTCTTGGCAAGCCGACAGGTAGCTATGTTGGGATAGAGCTTCTTGGGAGATTGCTTCTTGCTATTGCTCTACAGTATGTTGGAGCCGTTGTACTGCAGCAGCAAGAGCTTGGACTTATTGTACCAAGATTTTGAACTGCTATAGATCAATCATGACCGGAGGTTGAGGTTGAACTATCTTCGGCACAACTCCAAGAGAAGATGGAGTTGGAAGGGATAATTCCGCATCCTTTTGTTCATCATTTTCATAGAATTTTTGAGTATAGCCCTTCCTTTAGCACTAATCTATTATCACAAGGCTCCAAAAGTTGATGTAGGATCGTGTTGAAGAGCTGATTAGGGTCAAGTCCATATACGTCATAGATTGACCTACAAAAAAGTTTCAAAAATCGGTGGGATACCCTTCGGTTTAGAACTCTTCGATCTTAAGTTAGTTGGAGCCTTGAGAACAGATAGTAAAAATGGAGAACTAAAAGAAAAGAAAAGAGAATTTGAGTAGAGAGGATTAAGATTCGATCTTCCTTTAATGGAGAAGTCGAGAGTAGATTTCCGTAGAATGTAGGCTCTATATGAATCTTTGACTTACCTTCCGAAAGGATACCCCATCTCTCTATTTATAAAAAAAAATTGCTTAGACCATTTAGGTTATTTGAAGTTTGTTAGGCTGTTAGTTTATTATAACGAAATAACCAGTCGACTGGCAACTATGGGCCGTTAGCCCATGTAGAGATTGACCGTAGCATAGCTGGAAGACAGTTATAGTCTAACTAGATGACAACTATGATATAATCAGAGAGTGATAGATCTCTCTCAGCTAAAAATTGAAAATCATATCAGCAGGATCGTTTTTAACTAATCTCGTCTTAAAATAGTGCTCGACAATAGGAATGTCGATCAAAACCGATCTTAGCTTAAGGTGCTAATGGTCAGGATAGTGTAAATATGATCTCATCTTTAGCCATGCTAAGAAGAAAGTATTTGACTGATCTTAATTTAGGGTATTATTGGCGAAGTCGGTGATAACCCGATCTTGGCATAAAGCTGTTCATGGACTTGTTGGTCAAGATCAGATCTTGAAATATAGCACTGATAAGTAGGACGGCATAATGCTAATCTCAACTTAAATCACTAACTAATAGGATGGCAGAAAACTGATCTCATCCTATAACAAGACTTAAGCCATCAGGTTATCTGACGTGGTCATAAGGGCGGTAGATCATGACATATCCCATTACCATACAGAACTGAACCTAACTAGGTCACACAAACAAGGGTTTGAATCTGATGATCATCAATTGAACTGGTCCAGTTCAATTGATCTGAATGAGATTCAATTAGGTTCAAGAAAATCGTGCTAGCACTCGATTGAACCTAAAGTTCTTCTTTTACTATCATAAATAAGTTATCCTGTCTGAGCCAAAGGAGTTTGTGCTCAATCAGAGGCCTTCATAATGGTCTGACTAGAGGTTGTCCAAGTCAGAAAAGGTTATCTTATTTTGTAAGACATTACCTGCCATTTTTGGTCACCTACCATTTCTTATTCTTTGACTTTGGTCAAAAGTCTACCTTTGACTGGTCAAACGTTGACCATTGACACTTTGACTTTTGACCACATGTCACGCACCTATTGGAGAGCTGGTGGGGGCCTGTCCCCCTGCTAGAACCTAGCAACGAGGAGGGCGCATGCCACCCTAGGCGTGCACCCAAGTTGGAGGCGCCCTGGAGTCCTTGTTGGACAAGGACTCCACCTCCCTTTTGGATTCCAATTAGAGTTCTTCTAAGAATCCAGTTTGACTGGTCTTAGGCGCCCTCTAAGGAGGAATCCAGGGGACTCTATTCCCACCAATCAGATTTAGATCTGATTTCATAAAGGATTGTGATTGATTGGGAAGAAGAGAAGTTGGATCACAATCAGTCTATAAATAAGACCCTGTGCCCAACTCAGATTCCGATGAGAAGAGAATTCCCCATGCCCAAGGCTTTTTCTCCTCTCCTCCTCCACACCAAAGCTTCTTCTCCCTCTCCTTTCCACATCCAAAATGGTTTTGGAGCTTGGTTGGTGCAATCCAGATCAAAGAAAGGAGATCAAAAGCAAGAAGGCTGCACTGCTGCAAAGGACGACTGCTGATCTTCAAAAGGAGTTTTGAAGATCCTCCAGATCGAATCCAGATCTGATTTTTGGAGACGTGATAGAGAAGAAGAGGATCTCTAGATCTAGCCTAAGTGGATACCGGTAGAGGCTAAGCGCTTGCATGGCTAGATCCAGAACCTTCCGCTGCAAACAGGATCATCAATAGGGTAATAGGATTACCCAAATCAGGTAAATTAAATTTGATTTAATTTATCCTTATTTTATTTTATTTATTAAAATAATAAGAATCAGATCTAAAACATCTCGAATCTGATATAGATCAAAGAAAAAAAATTTTGAAATATATCTCTTGATCTGATCAGATCTGAACGAACCTGGACCGAGAAATCAGGATTTCCCTTCACCAGCATCGCCCTTCCTCCCTTCTGCCCGGCATCGCCCCTCATCGCCCCTCCTCCCCTCGACCGACGTTGCCCCTCCTACCTCCATGGCCGGCGTCAACCCTCCTCCCCCCCGGCCAGTGTCACCCGTGCTCCCTCATGGCCAGCATCGCCCCTCCTTTCCCCTCGGCCGGCGCCGCCCCTCCTTCCCCATCCCTCTCCGACCCCCATCTTCGGCACCCCTCCCCGCCACCCCCATCCGGCCCCCCCCTCCATCCGACCCTCCCTCTCCGCACCCCCATCCCCCGGCCACCCCTCCTCGCCACCCGCCACCCCACCTAACCCCCCCCCCCACTGAAGAAAAAAATCTATTCCCTGGGTCAGATTCGTTCAAATTTGATTTGACCAAGAGGAATATTTCAAAAAAAGAAAATTTAGATCTAAATCAGATCTCATACTTTTCAGATCTGATTTGATAGATCTAATAAATTAAATTAAATTAAATTAAATTTATACCTTATTTTTGAATAATTTTATTACGTTGTGATAATCCTGTTGATTGTCTGAGGTTCTGGATGTAGCCACGCAATCACCTAACCTCTATCGGTATCCACTCGGGCAGAATTTGGATATCTCCTCCTTCTCAATCTTTCCTCCAAAGATTAGATCTAGATATGATATTGAAGGTCTTCAAAACAACTTTTGAAGATTTGATATCATCTCTTGCAGTAGTGCTGCCTTCTTCCTTTCTTGTCACCTTTCTTTTACTTGGATCGCACCAAACTAAAGCCCAAAGCCCCTTGGGCGTGGAGAGGAGAGAGAGGATTAGAGGTAGGCATGGAGGAGAGAGGGAGATGGCTATGTGGCATGGGCAAGGGGAGAACCTCTCTAAACCTAGGTGCAGACAGGGTTTATATAGATCCTGCTGCGCCATGTAGTGCCACATCATCCCAACCAATCACGTCTCTTCATGCAATCAAATCTAAATCTGATTGGTGGAATGACATCACCTAATCCAATCAGATAAGAGCCCCTCTCCAATATCCTTAGGTGGCACCAAGACTGATCAAAGTAGAGTCTTAGGCACCACCTAAGTTTATTCCATGAAGCAACCTGGAGTCCCATCTGTATGGGACTCCAGGCATCATTATCCTTGGGTGCATGTCTCCCTAGGCGTGCACCCCCTCCTTTCCTCTTTCTAGCAAGAGGACAAACCCCCTTCTACTCTCCTATGGATGCATGACACATGGGCAAATATCTAAGGGTCAAAGGTCAACATTTGATCAAAGTTAAAAGACAAGAATTAGCAGATGATAAAAAATGGCAGGTGTTGTCTCAAATTTATTTCATAAATTAAGACAATCCTTTTCTAACCTAGACAAGCTCCAGTCAAATCAAGTAAAGGTACCTGAGTGAGCCCAAACACATTTGGTTTAGTTGAGACAATATTTAATGATTGTTGAAGGAGAACTTTAGGCTCAATTGTGTGCTAGCACAATTTTCTTGAACCTAATTGAATCTAATTCAAATTAATTGAACTGGATTAGTCTAATTGATGATATCCAAGTTCAAACCCTTATTTGTATGATCCAGTTAGGTTCAATTCTGTATGGTAATAAGATATATTGTGATCTTTATCATCGACATCATTGAAACATTTTTCAATGGATCAAAACTTTTTTGATTCAGACAACTAGAATGATCGATCATCCAAATCATTCTAATTGCTCCCAAAATCCATCAGTAACACCTAGCCGTATATGGTGGCAATCTATCAAAATTAAAAATGAACCTCTTGGTGTAGTTACATGTGTGATTAAGTTCTTCTATCTTGAGCCCTGATTGATTTAGGGTTAAGATGAACTCGTTAAATCCTAATTTTCGTCATATGAGTTAATCATTCGATTCAAATCTGATATGAAAATCTTATTAGAAATTCTTTCTATCATTTCACTCTGCCATGACCATGGGCTTATGGACTTGATTCTCATGATCATCATAGGGCTGCTCCTCATCTACCGAGGTAGATAGATTTTTTCTTACTGCATTCCAATTCTTATAATGAACATGCTATAGCCAACATACACATCAGGATTCCAAATGGCTAGGAGACCGAGTCATGGTGTAGTCAAACTATAACACCCTCAAGGTGAACTGTCGATGCACCTTAGGTCAAGAAATCAGACACACCACTATAGCTTTGAGCCAGTCATCAATGAGAAGGTAGACTTTCTTATGACTGCTCGAGGTGGTTACGCTCAGTGCCCTTATTCTCTTATGAGTATGTGTACTCTCGCTCTGATGTCTTTACACCGTAGACTCAAGACTTATCTACTATAAAGAAGGGATTGTACACCAACCTTCCAGATCAATCACCATCCTCATGATGATCCTACGGTCGGAAGCATTTTATGAGTTAATAATGAAAATTCATGTCTTAAATTTTTAACTCTTAAAAATAAGAATTATTATTGCCATTAACTCAAGGGATGTATCATAGAAACTAAATACACATTATGATAGAAAATAATCTATTTTATTATTTATAGTCAAAATTATAATTTTGTCTTTAGAAGTGTATAATAAATGTCAGCCAATTCTGGCTTCTATGGCACACATATCTATCAAACTCCCACTTGATCTAAAGCTAATTGGCTACAAATCTAAGTCCCATCTTCTCAAGATGGGTTTCGATCTTCTGCTGACCTAATGGCTTTATGAGTGGATCTATCGTATTATCTGCAGAGTTGACTCTCTTGACCTCGACGTAATCTTTCTCGAGGTAATCATCGATAAGATGGTATCGTCGCTCGATGTGCTTAGATTTTTTATGAGATCTCGACTCCTTAGCAAGGGCTATAGCACCATTATTGTCGCAGCATAGAGGAATGGCATCTGATGGCATCACTCCAATCTCTGTGATAAATTTCTTGTACCAGAATGCCTCCTTCGCAGCATCTGATGCAGCGATGTATTCTGCTTCCATAGTAGAATCTGCTATCACTATTTGCTTGAAACTCTTCCAACTGATAGCACCACCATTGCACACAAACAAACTTTCAGATGTTGACTTTCGATCATCTATATTGGACATAAAATTCGAGTCTGTATATCCCTGGACTTGGAGTTATTCATTACCAAAAATCAACAACATATTCTTAGTTCTTCTCAAGTACTTAAGGATACATTTCATAGAAATCCAGTATTCTTCACCTAGATTCGACTGATATCTGCTCGTGACACTCACAGCATGGGCTATATCAGGACGTGTACATAACATGACATATATGAGGCTCCCTATTGCTGAAGCATAAGAGATCTTGCTCATGCGTTCTATCTCCTCAGGTGTGCTAGGACACATCTTCTTAGAGAGATGAATGCCATGTTTGAAGGGTACTAATTTCCTTTTAGAGTTTTTCATGCCAAACCTCTTTAGCACTTCCTCTATATACATCTTCTGTAAAAGTCCTAGCATTATATTCCGTCTATCTCTATAGACCTTAATTTCTAGAATAAAGGATGCTTTTCCAAGGTCTTTCATAGAGAATTCTTTGAATAACCATATTTTAACTATGGTCAACATGGAAATATCATTTCCAATAAGGAGGATATCATCTACGTATAATACGAGGAAGACAATAACACTCCCATTGACCTTTTTGAAGATACATGGTTCCTCCTCGCTCTTGATAAAATCAAATAATTTGATTACATCATTAAAATGAGTATTCTAACTTTGAGATGCTTGCTTAAGTCCATATATGAACCTTTGCAACTTGCATACCTTGTGATCAGCATCATTGGATGTGAAATCTAGTGACTGTTTCATATAGATATCTTTCTTAAGGTATCCATTTAAGAATGTCGTTTTCACATCCATTTGCCATATTTCATAATCAAAATAGGCTGCAATAGCAAGCAATGTATGGATGGATTTTAGCATGACTACTAACGAAAAGATATCCTGATAGTCAATGCCTTCGCATTGACTAAACCCTTTTGCCACTAATCTAGCTTTGAATGTCTCTATATTTCCATCTGCACCAATCTTTCTCCTGTAGATCCATTTACACTCAATAAGTACTATACCTTCTGATGGATCTACCAAGGTTCAGACTTGATTTGAGTGCATTGAGTCAATTTCTGACTTCATTACCTCTAACCATTTCTCAGAGTCGATATCCGATATCACCTCATCATAGGTTTTGGGATCATCACCATGAATCCCATTACCTATAAGAAATATTTTCTCTACTTTCTCTGAAATAGTACCTAAGTACCTCTCAAAGGGATGAAAAATTTTTTTTGATCTACGAGGTGGAGGAAGTCATGATTGTATTGGCTCAACCTGATTTGGTTTCATTTGGTCCTTAGCTCGTTGCTCTTGTGAGACTTTCTTCTTGAGCTTGATCTACTTTCCAATGCCGCTATCTTGAATAATCTATTTTTCAAGAAAGATGGCATGTCGACTCATAATCACATTATGATCTTCTAGAATATAAAAATAATATTTCAGTGACTCTTTAGGATATCCTATAAATCGAGCTCTAAAAGATCTATAGTCTAACTTGTCTGCTTGTTGTGTTTTGACATGAGCCGGATAATCCTAAATTTTGAGATAACTCAGACTTAGTTTCTTACCATGCCATATCTTATATAGTGTGGTAGGAACGATTTTAGAAGAAATCCTATTCAGTAATTATATTACAGTTAATAGATTGTCCCTAAAGAAAATTAGAAAGGTCTGTGAAGCTCATCATGGATCGGACCATATCTAATAGGGTCTGATTTCTCCATTCTAAAATCTCGTTGAGTTGAGGTATTCCAGATGGAGTCCATTAAGAGACTATGCCATTTTTCTTGAGATAATCCAGGAATTTTTGACTAAAGTATTCACCTCCTCGATCTGATCAAAAAATCTTAATGGATTTTTCAGTTTGCTTTTCTACTTCATGTCTGAATTTCTTGGACTTTTCAAAAGCTTCAGAATTGTATCTCATAAGATACACATACCCATACCGAAATAAATCATCGATAAAGATTATGAAGTAGACAAAGTTGCTTCTAGCCGGTACATCAAATGGGTCGCACACATCAGTATATACTAGGACAAAAAGATCCGTGGTCCTTTCCCCATGTCCTATAAAAGGGAGCTTAGTCATTTTGCCATGAAGACAATATTCACAAATTGGATATGACTCAAAAGTCAATGGACTCAATAGTCCGATTTCTTTTAATTTATTAATCCTATCTTCTGCTATATGACCTAGTCTTAGGTGCCATAGATACCTATCATTTGGACTATCCTTAGGTCATTTTGATTTTATGGCATTCATATTTTGCTCGATATTGAAAATAGATACATCAATCTTTAACTGGTAAAGACCGTTAATAAGAAAATCACTTATAATTTTATTTTTTTCATAAAGAATATTACAATGGTCCTTAAGAAAACTAATTACATAGCCTTCTTGTACAAAACATGAAACAGAAATTAAATTTCTGCTTGTTGTAGGCACAAAATAACAATCCTTTAATACTAAGTCTACACTATATGGTAGTCGAACAGGATATATTTTCATGGCTACAGCAGCAACTCTTGCTCTATTTTTGATGCATAGGATCATCTCACCATCCCTCAGCCTCTTGCTATCCTCAAGATCTTACATGAAAGTGCACAAATAAGCACTAGAACTAGAGTTAAGCACCCAACTAGATACAGAAGAAATTGTAAGGTTAGACTCAATAACGAGCATACCTCCAGAAGGACCTGCCTCCTTATTCTTTAGGGTGGCTAGGTAAGTAGGGCAGTTTCGCTTTTAGTGGCCGTCAGTGTTGCAATGAAAATACTTTTCTTTATCAGCGACCTTCTTCTTCAGCTCTACCTTTTTCTTCTTTCCTCCTTCCATCTTTTGCCTTTTCACAGACTTCTTCTTCTTTCCAAAAGACTTTCTCTTGGAAGAAATTCGTTCCATAGCAAGCACTGAGCCTTTAGAATCTTTCATAAAAAGCTTAGTAACCAGCATATTCATAAGCTTGGCCAGAGAATTTTGAAGTTTATGCATATGGTAGTTCATGATGAACTGCCCATATGCATCAGTCAAGGATTGTAGAATTATATCATTTTGCAAATCCAGATCCAACTTCACACTGAACTTCTCAAGCTCTTCCAAATCCTCGATCATCATCAGACAATGATCTTGGACTGACTATCCATCACATATTTTAGCCTTGAATAGTCGTTTAGTGATTTGATACTTGGCTGTGCCACTCTGTTTACCAAACATCTCTTGTAGATGAGCCAACATTTGGCGGATAGTCCTAATATCTTCATGTTGGCACTGAAGTTCATCAGACATTGAGCCCAATATATAATATCTGATCTTATTATCTTTGTCCATCCATTTATCAAGAGATGCTCTCTGTTCAGCGGATGGACAAGCTGGTAAGGTGGGGGGATCCTGATCCAATACATGAGTTAACTTTTCGGAATCCAAAATGATTTTGAAATTTTGGAGCCAATCTTTGTAATTAGATCTGATCAATCTATGGGTGTCTAGGATATGTGCTAGTGGGTTGGACGCTGATATTTTTCTATAAAGAGTTAAAATTTCTAGTTAGATATTATAATTAAGACTTGATCAATTTATTTAAAAATTTTATTTTTAAATAAATTAGCTTTCACTATTTTTTTGGATCCCTATACTTTCTCTATAGAGATGCAAAAATCTTCATGATTAATGATTTCTAATGGATGGTACGATCCCACCAACTGACTCATCACCTCACCTAACAGTTATTGGTGATGGATTAGCCAATCAGTGAACAACTCTTGTTCAATGATTCTCTAATCTGAAGAAAAATTCTAATTTTTTGATCCAGGTTCGTTCAGATCTGATCAGATCAAGAGATATATTTCAAAATTTTTTTCTTTGATCTGTATTAGATCTGGGATATTTCAGATCTGATTCTTATTATTTTAATAAATTAAATCAAATTTAATTTACCTAATTTGGATAATCCAATTACCCGTTGATGATCCTGTATGCAGCGGAAGGTTCTGGATCTAGCCACGCAAGCGCCTGGCCTCTACCGATATCCACTCAGGTTGGATCTGGAGATCCTCTTCTTCTCTATCACGTCTCCAAAAATTAGATCTAGATCCGATCTAAAGGATCTTCAAAACTCCTTTTGAAGATCAGCAGTCGTCCTTTGCAGCAGTGCAGCCTTCTAGCTTTCACTCGCCTTTTTTTGATCTGGATCGCACCAACCAAGGTCCAAAACTCCTTTTGGACGTGGAGAGCAGGGGGAGAAGATGGTTTTGGCATGGAGGAAGAGGGGAGAGGCAGCCTTAGGGCGTGGGGTTTCAATTCTCATCATAATTTGAGTTGGACACAGGGTCTTATTTATAGACTGACTGTGATCCAACTTCTCTTCTTCCCAACCAATCACAACTCTTTGTGAAATCAGATCTAAATCTAATTGGTAGAAATAGAGTCCCCTGGATTCCTCCTTAGAGGGCGCTTAAGACCAGTCAAAGTTGGTTCTTAGGAGAACTCTAATTGGAATCCAAAAAGGAGATGGAGTCCTTGTCCAACAAGGACTCCTAGGCACCTCCAACTTGGGCACACGCCTAGGGTGGCGTGCACCCTCTCTCTTGCCAGGTTCTGGCAGGGGGACAAGCCCCCACCGGCTCTCCAATAGGTGCGTGATATATGGTCAAAAGTCAAAGTGTCAATGGTCAACGTTTGACCAGTCAAAGGTAGACTTTTGACCAAAGTCAAAGAACAAGAAATGGCAGGTGACCAAAAATGGCAGATAATGTCTTACAAAATAAGACAACCTTTTCTGACTTGGACAACCTCCAGTCAGACCATATGAAGGCCTCTGATTAAGCACAAACTCCTTTGGCTCAGGCAGGATAACTTATTTATGATAGTAAAAGAAGAACGTTAGGTTCAATCGAGTGCTAGCACGATTTTCTTGAACCTAATTGAATCTCATTCAGATCAATTGAACTAGATCAGTTCAATTGATGATCACCAGATTCAAACCCTTATTTGTGTGACCCAGTTAGGTTCAGTTCTGTATGGTAATGGGATATGTCATGATCTCTATCATCGAAACTCCTTTCGATGGATCAGAACTCTTCTGATTCGAACAGTTAGAATGATCGATCATCTAAATCATTGTAATTGCTCTCAAAATCAATCAGTGACACCTAGCAGTATATGGTGGCAACCCATCAGAGCTGAATGTGAACCTCTTGGTGCAGCTATCTGTATGATTAAGTTCATCTATCTTGAGCCTCGATCAGATTAGGGTTAAGGTAAACTCGTCAAACCCTAGTCTCTGTCATATGACGTAATCATTCGATTCGAGTCCAATGTGAAAATCTAAATAGAAACTCTTTCTATTATTTCACTTGCCATAGTCATGGACTTCTGGACTTGATTCTCATGATTATCATAGGGTTGCTTATCTACCACCGAGGTAGATAGATTCCATCTTGATGCCATCCAGTTCCTACAATGAACATGCTATAGCCAACATACACCTCAGGATTCCATATGGCTAGGAGACCGAGTAATGGTGTAGTCAAACTATAACACCCTCAAGGTGAACTGCCGATGCACCTCAGGTCAAAGAACCAGACACACTACTGCAGCATCGAGTCAGTCATTGACGAGAAGGTAGACTCCCTAATGACTACTCGAGGTAGTCACGCTCAGTGCCCTCATTCTCTAACGAGTACTTGTACTCTCGCTCCGGTGTCTCCACACCATAGACTCAAGACTCATCTACTAAAGAGACTCGCTCCGGTGTCTCCACACCATAGACTCAAGACTCATCTACTAAAGAGAAACGATTGTACACCAACCTTCCGGATCAATCACCATCCTCGTGATGGTCCTATGGTCGGAAGCATTTTATGAGTTAACAATGATTATTCATGTCTTAAATTTTCAACTCTTGAAAATATGAATTATCATTACCATTAACTCAAAGGATGTATCACAGACACTTATGTGATAAAAAATAACCCATTTTATTCATTATAGTCAAAATTATAATTTTGCCCCTAGAAGTGTATTACAAGTGTTAGCCTGGCTTCTAGGGCACATATATCTAACATAATCATGATGCACTCAAACTTGATCTCTAATTCATGAATCTCACCGTGCCCAGAATATTGATCTACTCCTTAATTAAGTTAGACCCACCATTTGCAAAGATTAGATTCCTAATTGGGTCTCTCACCGTATCCGAAATATTGAGTCTAATCTATCCTTCAGTCTGTAGCATCCAATGCCTAATAGATATGGTTGCATCTTTTCGGTGTAATTGAATCACTGTAACCAATCGAAAATAATCAACCCCGGGAAGGATCCGCACATCTATAATAGTGGAAGATCTTAGACTTAATTTTTTCTTAGAAAAATTTGATTTAGGTCTCATTAAACTAGACTTGATATAGTCATAACAATTATGCATCCTTTAATATCATTTTTCATCAGGAACAATGCTTTCCCACTCTTTTGTACACCTCCGGTACCTTTTTAATTAAATTGGGAGACAAGCCTCCCTGGCTCATCAAAAAAAAAAAAAAATAGAGGTTGGGTAGCTGAACCTAATCCTCCCAGCTTTTCCAACTCGAGGACTACGGATCTCAGATCAGCAAGCAAAAGTTCTGATAACAAACCCTCCATCACCTTCCCATTTTCACTATTCTAGGTTAGTTCAAATGGACTACACTACATACTAACCTTTGGTGATTGGATCCAGGCAGCAATTTCCAATCCAAGACCTCATGGCCATTGTCTCAAACTTATAACTACTGCAATTGAGGAACCACTAGATCAGCCTAAGGATTCTTGAAAATAATTAAGGCGAATAATTCGGTGCCAGGATTAAATAGTTGCCTTCGACCAACCCAAGGTGAATGCCAACCTGTGTTATCCTAATCAGCTGAAAGGATTAGGCAATGTAATATCAGGAAACCACTGGCAACTTGTCGGCCTGCGTACTTCGATTTTATTCACTTGTACTCCAGATATGCAAGCCAAAAAAAATATAATTTCCCTATTTCTTAGCCTGCAAACTTCTCTAGATTGGACTCGGAGAACAATGTAAGGCCCAACATCCGCCCACAATTAGGAGACCATATCCCATATCCAACAAGAAGTATTATTTTCTCGACCAGGTCTCTAAATTTGAATGACTTAGACCAAATCTTTTTGTCATAAGATCGACCAACCTTGAGCTTTTGAGCATGTAATCAGTCTAATAGTGCCTACTTTAGCTCGTTCAATCCCGCCAACTCAGCCATCATGGCCTGAGCATAAACTTAACTTGGCAACTTAGATTGATAAATCATTCGATATGATCATATAGTTATTTTCAGAGGTAAAATTGCTTGGTGGCCATTGGTTAGCAAATGTGATATTGCTTCAGCGGCCTACCTCTTCAAAGGTCTATACCCCAACAGTGCCAAACTCTCCGCATATCTGCTATAAACTTATGTTGGCTGATTCGGCCTGTCCACTGCCCTAGGCATCATATGGCATCGAATGGATGATTCAGAAACTAGTCACTTTTGCAAATGCCAAGATGTTTTGGCCAGCAAAGATGGTCCCACGATCCACCATGATCATCCCTAGCAGGTCAAAATTTATGAATTATACATTGCCTAATAAAGCTTATCATCACTCTTGACTGACTAACTCCATAAGCACCGCTTCGACCGGTTGGTTGGTGAAGTAGTCCATGGTCATGATAACAAATTCATGGCCTATAGATGGAGGGTGAACCTATCCAATCGAATTAATGGTCCAACGGGCACGGTTTTATTACGTAGTTTAATTCCACCATTGGCTCACTTTTTTGTTTTCCTGGCCTTAATGGCTGAATGATGTTGATATATCTTGTTAATTGCTTTCCATGGGTAGATCAATCATGGAAATCTCTACTCAAGTCATCCATGGAAAATTTTAGTGTGTAGAATTCCACCAATTCATGATCAACATGACGAAGCTTGATAGATTGCGTGGTTGAGCTTAAAATCAGTCGAATGACCATCTCCAATAAATATCAGCCTAAAGTAGCCCCCAGCCCATGGGTTCGACATGCACGTCTAGTTAGGAAGTGGAGGTATCCAATGAGGCTTATGCCCTCGTTCCTGGAAACCCTGGAGCATTCACCATAGGCAAATTGGCAGGTTACCCTCCACCACTGCGGTAGGAGTACAATTGACCACCGGCAGGAGTGGTTATCTTGGAACTCCTAAACCGGTATACTATGGAGTGGATGAAAGCTGGACTTGGTTCCACAGTCAGCCTAACATTCACTAATAAACCAACGACTACATGCTTGCTGTGTATTGGTGAAGCTTCATGTTCATCATCCTGATCCTTGGACCTTAAGGATTCTCCAGCATAGAGTTACGTTTGGCCTTTCCTTTTTACACAAAACTTATATTTTTTGTGGTCAAGATTCTCCAAGATCATGATTCCTCCATGCTGCAAGTGGTCGGTTGATTTCTTCACAGGATAAGGGTTGTTATTGGCTAGGCCACATTCATTATAGGATAAGATGGGGGTGTATTGTGGCACTTGATATTGGTGTTAATGCACATACACGAGCCTCTCTACCTTCTTCACCATTAAAGCTGAAGAAATAGCCATAGCATGGTGGCCACTTAGCTTGTTATGGCTTCCAAAAGATCCCATTGGCTCTCTTCCATATAGAATCCGAATGGCAAGATAAAATCGTTCTGAGGACCGGCCACAAGCTCAACTAATCTAGGCTAAGGAATCTAGCATTCAGGACCGAGATCCTTGTAAGGACTAGGGCCAACCCTACTCACCGAGATCTTCTACTCAGAATCGAGCTTGAGGACTCTGTCTAGATGGGCCTAATCTAGGATAATTGAGTGTCTTCGATAACATGGCGAGTCGGACTTCTTACATAGCCTAATGGCAAAGCTCCGTTCATCTTCCATGGAGGCATCATAGTAGCTACCCAAATCTCACCAGAAATTCTAGGAATGCCTGTTGGTGCTCTTTTGTCCCTTCTCATCGAGATGGTGATGGAAAGGAGAACAGGCCACTAAGCCAAGATGGATGGATGCATGAGTATGCCACCAGTAGTATCCAAATTGGAAAAAGAAGAGCTTGTGGTGACATGATGCCTCCATGGACTACAGCACGAGTATACCCATGTCTTACCGCTCCTTTCTCCGATCTGATCCAACTGACAGAAAGAAGCACAATTGCATCCTCCAAACAGAGGAGAGCTTGATAAGCAAGTGGCTCCAAGCTCTACAAATAAAGCACAATAATATCCTTCAAATGGACAAAAGCCTCGCCTAATCAAGGAGCAAGAGAAGTTCCTCTGCCCCAAGCCTACCGTCGCTGCCCTAATTGAAAAGATTGAGAAGCTCCCCACTCACCACTACCATCCGCAATAAGCCCTCCCACCTGCCTCTACAACTCTCCTCTCCCCTGCTGTGAAGACCGGACCAATCAGCCTATGTAAGTTTCATTCGGAGTTCTTTTCCATGCTAATACGATTTTAAAACTTATTTACCTAGCCGAAGCAGATTTCAACTTAATTATTAAAATAATATAAAAAGCTAAAATATTAATTTGGATGATAATTTTATAAGAAAAAATTATTATTCAAAATAATATTTTTTATGCCTAGTCAGCTGTCCGCGTAGCCACATCCACATCCGCAAGGGAGGGGGGTAGTGGATAGGGGTAAGGACCAGGCACGGTGGGGGAAAGGGTGGGGGTGTTAGAAAATATTTTGAATAAGTGATCGATTTATCATGGGCTCTAAAATTTGAATTCTAATAATGATCAATTTAAATTTAAATAGAATTCAAATTTTATCTGATTATTTGATGGGAGTACCGATAAAAGTTTATAAATAGAGGTCCTATCCCTATCCATTAGAGAGATATAGAAACTCCATTATTATTGCTACGCTATAAGGACCGAGAGAAGGAAGAAAAATCGATTTTTAGATAGAAAAGATGTTTTTTCCTTTTGCAATAAATTCTTCCGCATTAGGTATGAAGATTATGAAAACTCCTTTATGATTTTGAATTTAATTTGATGTTCTTGATCTAAAGTATGCACGTAGAATATCATAATTAAAGTTTACATGTGGTATCAGAGCCTTTTTTTATGATTTTTATGAAATAAAGAATTTATTTATTTATTTTAAAATTTTTAGATTAAAATTTTATGATGAAATAAATAAATTAATTAATTAAATTATGCAATGGATCTTTCTGCCATCATATGCCCTCCTACCATTGTTGATGATCGGATTCCGATCATCTCTGTATTAATCTACTGAGGATGGCTGGATCTAATGTTTACTGATAATGAATAACAAAATAATAAAAAATAAAAAAAGGATGGGTTTTGGGGCCAGCTGCGTCGGCTTACCCATGTGCCCTATGAACCGGGCAGCAGCCATGGCTGCTGCCATGCCGATCGCAGGCTGAAGATGTGGTCGCGCCTGCCTCCCGAAAGCGATGGCGACGTGGCAGCAACGCGGCAGTGGCCATTCGGCTGCCTGTAATTTTGTGGCACCACGACCAATCCCCTCCACCACGATAGTCTGCCGTGGTGGCGGTGGAGGGAGACAGCGAAAAAGGCAACGATGCTACGTAGGGAACAGCTGCGCTTGGTGGTAGCTTATGGCCCGGAGGTTGCCGCGCAAGGCGGCGTTGCGCAAGGCGGCGGGGCGTGAAAGCGACGACGCTCGGCATGGTGGCCAGGGAGGAAGCTTGGGCGGTAGCCATGGAGGTTGTGAAGTTTTTGGGTTTAATCGGGAGGAAGAAGGGGAAGATGCCCTGATGGGATTTCGGATTTTGGGTCTATACCCGAAACCCGTTATCTATTTAACCCATTTAATGAAAGCGGGTTTCGGGTTCGAATATGACCCGCATCCATTAAGCTATAACCCATTAATGATTTTTTTTTTAAAAAAACTGATCGAGTCAAATCAAACCAAATTGAGCCTATTTAAATTGGGTTCAAGGTTTTTGCAATTAAGCCCTTAATGATGTTTAAATTATAAAAGGATCCAATTACAATTATGGTCCCTTTTGCAAATTAGCCCCTAAAAATTATAAAATTTTAGAATAGTCCTCAGAAATTTCTTTGTTCCTAAATTAACTATTTTATGCTTTAATGATTCATTAAGCTTGTTTTAAACCTTAGTTTAATAAAGATCTTGGGTTAATTATTGATGAAATTTGAATTATTGTTTATGTGCATGTTCTTATGTTTATGTATAGTTTGTTAGTCACCAAAGTGGCCAAATTAGAATATTTAATATGCATTTAAAATTTTAATTATTATTTATATACATGATCTTATATATAGTTTATTAGTCACCAAAGTAGCCAAACTAGAATATTTAAAAGAATTTATCATGCATAATCTGATCATTTATCCATGATTAAATGCCTATTAATAAAAAATTCAGTGGATAAATTGATGTTCACTATTTATTGAAACTTCAGGGTTTATCCAAAGGTGAATCATTATTCCATGAATAATGAGCGTAACAGAGGTAAATTAATATTCTTTGATCAAATATATTTGTATATCCAAAGATAATAGATATATTTGGTTAGAAATATTTAATTATCTATTAAAAAATTAATTATGATATTAAATTATGATAGTATGTTGTAATATCTATCCAAAGAAGAATTACAATATACTTTTATTGTTAATTATCTGAATTCATTATGAAATTATTTTAATTTGAGCATTTATGTATTATTTATGCAGCTATTTTTTTCATTCGTATGTTTCATCTGTTACTATATTTAATGGTTTAAACTTTTCTGAATGGAGTGAACAAATCAATTTTTACTTAGGAGTATTGGATCTTGACTTGGTACTACTGAAAAATAAGTCTACTACTCGTACGGATTCCAGTAGTGAGGAATAAAAGTTACACCATAAAGCATAGAAACGTTCTAACAGATTAAGCCTTATGTTCATGCGAATGACTACTATCAACAACATTAAGAGCACCATTCCATAAATAAAAAGTATGAAAAAATATTTGAAGTTAGTGGAAGAACATTTTCGTCCTGCAAATAAGTTACTTACTAGTATATTAATGATAGAACTCATGACCATGAAGTTTGATGAATCACAGAGTATGCAAAATCACATTATAGAGATGACTAACATTGCAGCAAGATTAAAGATCTTAGAAATGACTGTTGATGACTCTTTCTTAGTGCAATTCATTCTGAATTCACTACCTTCTGAGTATGAACTTTTTTACATCAATTATAACACTATTAAGGATAAGTGGGATGTCAGTGAATTGTCCAATATGCTTATTCAGGAGAAAACAAGACTAAAGAAATAAGGTAATCATTCCATCAACTTCATGAATCAAAAAGCTAGTAAAGGATACAAGAAAAAAGCCAACAAGTTCAAAAAGAAAAAAAAAATGCCTGCTAAAGGTCTTCAGGTTGATAAGAAGGAACTAAAACTGAAAAGATCACTTTTATAAGAAAATTGGGTACTATCAAAAAGATTGCTTGAAATGTAAGGCTTGGTTTGAAAAGAAAGGTAAATCTAATACCTTTATATGTTTTGAATCAAACCTAATTGAAGTTCCTAATAATACTTGGTGGCTTGATTCTGATGCTACCACTCAGGTCTCTAATTTGATGCAGGAATTTTTTTCGATCCAAACTACAAACCTAACTGAAGACTTTATGTTCATGGAGAACTGTATGAAGGTTCTGATTGAAGGCATAGGCATTTATCAGTTGATCCTGGATACTGGTTATTATTTAGATCTATTACAGACAGTTTATGTACCTTCAATTTTTAGGAATCTAGTTTCTCTTTCGAAACTTGATGTTTTTGGGTTTAATTTTAGGTTTGGACATGATTGTTTTAGTTTATATAAAAGTACTTCTTTTATTGGTTCTGGAGTACTTATTGATGGTTTATGTAAATTAAAACTTGATAATCTTTTTGTTGAATTCCTTCTTACGGTGCATCATAATTATGATATTAAGCATAGTTGATTAAATAAAAATTTTGCTTACTTGTGGCATAAATATTTGGGTCACATATCCAAAGAAAGATTAGTAAAGAATGAGATTTTACCAAATCTAGATTTTACTGATCTTGGTATATGTATAGATTGCTTCAAGAAAAAGCAAACTAAACATAATAAGAAAGGCGCCATTAGAAGTAGCCAGCTTCTTGAAATAATACACACTGATATATGCAGATCTTTTGATGTTCCATTCTTTAGTGGAGATAAATATTTTATCACCTTAATCAATGATTTTTTATATTATGGTTTTATCTATTCGCTCTGTAAAAAGTCTCAAGCAGCGGATGCCCTTGAGGTATTTATAAATGAGGTTGAAAGGCAATTAGATAAAAGGATGAAAAATCGTAAGGTCTGATAGAGATGGTGAATATTATGAAAAATATAATGAAATAGGATAATGTCCAGATCCATTTGCAAAGCTCCTCGAAAAATATGGTATATATGCATAATATACTATGCCAGGTACACCTCAGCAAAATGGTATAGCTGAAAGACGAAATCGAACATTAATGGATATGGCTAGGAGCATGATAAGTAACTCCTCATTATCCAAATCATTGTGGATGTATGCTCTTAAAATCGCTATGTATTTATTAAACAAGACTCCTAGTAAGACAGTCTCAAAAACTCCTTTTGAATTATGGACTAGAAGGAAACATAGTTTAAGACACCTTCATGTTTGGGGTTGCATAGCAGAAGCAAAGATTTATAATCCACATAAAAAAAAATTAGATTCTTGAATGGTTAGTGGTTACTTTATTAGTTATCTAAAGAAATCTAAAGGATACAGGTTTTATTGTCCAAACCATAGTCCGAAAATTATTAAAATCGGTAATGCTAGATTTATTAAAAATTATGAATTTGGTGGGAGTGATGAACAAAATAGTGTGAAAATAAAGAAAAGTTAGGGTAGTTATTTCATTACCCATAAGTGTTCCTTCATCTATATCTATACAAAATATTATACCTAATGATGAACAATATTTGAATGATGAATTACCCCATGAAGGAAGTAATTCACAAACATCTGACATTCCTGAACCATAAGAAATACCTTTAAGAAGATCTGAAAGAAAAAGAAGATCAGCTATTCCTAATGATTATGTGGCATACTTATAGGAGTCAGATTTTGATATTGGAATTAATGAAGATCCGATTTCATTTTAACAAGCCATAGAAAGTCCTGAGTCTGACAAATGGATTGATGCTATGAAAGATGAGTTAAAATCTATGAAAGATAATAAAGTCTGAGATCTTGTTGAATTGTCAGAAGGCTCTAAATGAATCGGATGTAAATGGGTCGTTAAGACCAAGCACGACTCGAATGACAATGTCGAATGATATAAAGCCAAACTTATTGCCAAGAGTTATACTCAGAAAGAAGACATTGATTATTAAAAAATATTTTCACCAGTCTCAAAGAAAGATTCATTAAGAATTATTATGGTATTGGTGGCTCATTATGATTTAGAGTTACGCCAAATGGATATGAAAATAATCTTTTTCAATGGAGAATTAGAAGAGAAAATTTATATGAATCAACTTGAAGTCTTCTCGACAAAAGAAAAAGATCAAATGGTGTGTAAATTAAAAAAATCAATATATGGATTAAAATAAGCTTCTAGATAATGGTACATCAAGTTTAACGATACCATAACATCTTTTGATTTTAAAAACAATACCATTGATTGGTGTATATACCAAAAGATCAGTGGGAGTAAATTTATATTTTTAGTTCTATATATTGATGACATTTTGCTTCCTACTAATGATTTAAGTATATTGCATGAGATGAAAGATTTTCTCTCGAAAAATTTTAAAATGAAAGATATGGGAGAGGCATCCTATGTGATAGGAATTGAAATATTCCATGATAGATCATAAGGTATGCTAGGATTATCTCAAAAAGGATATATCGAAAGAATTCTAGAGAGATTTAATATGAACAAATGTTCAGTCAAAATTATTCCAGTACAGAAAGGAGACAAATTTAGTCTCATGCAATATCCAAAGAATCATGTAGAATGAAAAAAAAATAGAATTAATTTCTTATGCTTCTGTTGTAGGCAGTTTAATATATGTGCAGACTTATATAAGATCAGATATCAGTTTTGCAGTCAGAATGCTAAGTAGGTATCAAAGTAATCCCGACAGAGATCATTAGAAAACTGCAAAGAAGGTCATGAGATACTTCAAGGAATGAAAAATTACATGCTCATGTATAGAAGATGCGACCACTTGGATGTGATCGGATACTCGGATTCAGACTTTGCTGGATGCACTGACAATAGAAAATCCACATATGGTTACCTCTTTATGTTTGCTGAAGGAACAATATTATAAAAAAGTGCCAAGAAGTCTGTCATTATTTTATCAACTATGAAAGCTGAGTTTGTGGCATATTTTGAAGCCATAATCTAGGCATTATGGCTGTGGAATTTTATTTTAGGACTTGGGGTTGTTGATACTATTACTAAGTCGCTGAAAATTTACTATGATAATTCTACAGTAGTATTCTTCTCCAAAAATGATAAATATTTAAGAGGTACAAAATACATGAAATTAAAATATTTTATTGTTAAGGAGGAAGTTCATAAACAAAGAGTGTCTATAGAACATATTGGAATAGATCTCATGATTGTAGATCCATTGACAAAAGGCTTACAACCAAAGATATTTAAAGAACATGTACATAGAATGGGTCTTGGTTATATTAATGAATAATATATTAATGATATTTCAGACACTCTAAGCTCAATAAAGTGTTTCTAATTTACATTAATAAATTTTCAATTTCTTATGATGATGTACACATAAATTACATGATGTTTAATTATAATAGGAAAGTCTCTATAAGACATTATTATGGACCATAATGAAAAGATATATGCATATATATCTATCTTACAGACCTAGTATGTTAAATTGCAAGTGTTGTGGCATATGAAAGGGAGTATGCTAATTAAATAGTGTATAACCATCATAACTCGTATTAAGTAATTTATTATACTAAGATAATTATGATGAATATTAAGAAAGAGATTTATTTCATTATGAATGCTTAAGATTCATGTATAATGTTACAATCGGGCAAAGTGGGAGAATGTTAGAAAATGTTCCAATTAAGTGGCCGATTTATCATAGACTCTAGAATTTGAATTCTAATAATGATCAACTTAAATTCAAATAGAATTCAAATCTCATCCGATTACTTGATGAGAGTATCAATAAAAGTCTATAAATAGAGGTCCTATCCCTGCCCATTAGAGAGATGTAGAAACTCCATCATTATTGCTACACCATAAGGAATGGGAGAAGGGAGAGAAATTAGTTTTCAGGTAGAAAAGATGTCTTTTTCTTCTGTAACAAATTCTTCCACATCAGGTATGAAGATTATGAAAATTTTTTTATGATCCTGAATTTAATTTGATATTTTTGATCTAAAACATGCATCTAGAATATTATAATTAAAGTTCATAGGGGGGTGGTGGGGTAAGGGCTGGTTGGGGGAGGGGGGAGGTGGTGGTGGGTGGGGTAAGGGCCGAGCATGCGAGGTGGGGGGTGGGTGGGGTGGGCGGGGGTGGGGTAAAGGGGGTGGGAGGGGTGGGTGGGGTAAGGCTGGTGGTGGGGAAGATGGCCAGTTGGCGAGGGTGGGGTAGCCAAATGGGGAGCAGGAGGGCATGGAGGGAGGGCATCGAATGGTGGGTAGGGGAGTGCGGAGGGAGGGCGTCGAATGGGGGAGAAAGAAAAGAGGGGAGAAGAAACTTGAGGGGTGGCAGCGTCAGAGAGAGGAGGTCGGGAAGTCCAGTATGGGAGCGGTTCGTCGGAGAGGAGGAAGAGAATGGGATGAAGTCGGGAAAGAGGGGGAGGGTTTAAGGGCCTGAAATTGGTGTTTGGAATGATGTTTTAAAAGCACCATTCTAGATGGCATTTTTAAAAGCACCATTCCGGATGGCAATTTTAAAAGCGCCATTTTGGATGACATTTTTCATTCTATTTTTTATATTATTCTGCATAGGATGCTGACTGGGATCGGGGATGGACTATAAATACCATTTTGGATGGCATTTTATCAGGCAAAAATCGCCATTTCCACTGGCATTTTACCCTCTTGCATCATTCATGTAAATAAGTTGAAAGTTGCATCACTTGGATAAATAATTTTTAAATTTATATTAGTATGGAAAAGAGCTCTTTCATTCAGTTGTATCTAATTTGATTGATTTTTCACCACTTTCAAAAAATCCTTTGAATTGGCTAGATAGATGATTGGCTCTTGATTTAACAAATTAGACCGATCGATCCGACCTAATTTTAAAAATATTAATTATCATTTTTAAAATTTAGAATATAATATTATCATGCTACTGAAGCATACTACTCATAATAATACAAAATCTATCAATCATAATCAACAAAAATCTCTTATAAATAAAATATAATACAAGATTCAATTCTATCATTTATCAAGTAATTAAGCTAAAATTAATCGAGAGCATCTAAATCCAAAATCAAATATTAAACACATAGCTCAAAATTTATAAATAATTGACTATAAGTCCATGATCATTCAATAAACTATGTTTCAACTGCAAAATCTCTAAGCTCGCTAGTATAGATCCTCAAGCCTAGATCATCCTTTATTTCTAGCTTTATACATTTGGATAAAATATATATATATATAAGCTACACTAGCTTAGTAAGTAAACATTATACTATCTTATTCGGATCAAGCATAAGTTTATACATGCATCAATAAATCATTTAAAGAGTATGATTATCATTGGAAAATAAAACTTTCATAATAATAGTAAATTATAAATCAATCTTATATGCATAAATAATATAATTTACATAATCATATTTTTCAATACATAACATAAATAAATTTATAAATCATGTTAACTTTATAGATAAAGTCATAAATTATCTTTCATTTTATCATAACATAATTCTTAATAATTCGCTCAGACTAAATGCTAATATCACTATTATACCTACGGTAGGGCCATAATTAAATCATGCCAACTACTACAACTTGCTAGCGAAGACCATATGCCGAGCTACTATAACCTGCTGGCATGGGCTAAGTGCCAAGCTATTGTAACCTGTTGATGAGGGCTATATATCGAGCTACTATAACCTGCTAACGACAGTCATATGCTAACTACTATAATCCACTAGTAGGCTGTATACTTAGCTACTATAACCTATTGGCAAGGACAATATGCCAACTACTGTAACCTACTGGCGGGGCCATATAGCTAACGAGAGCCCATAGTCATACTTCTTAGATTATATTTTCTTAAATTACATGTTTTTATATCATAAATAAATAAGCTAAAAGATATTTAATGACTTTATGAAGTTCATTATCCATAAAGTGAAACAATCATGAAATCAATATTTTCATAACTGTATAGATTTTTCATAAATATAAGGTTCATAGTTCATAAACAAACAATTAATATTAGAATATCCATAAAACCATACTTTTAATGATAATATATTATTTATATAATATCATATGCTTCATCCACAATTTAAGAAAATACAGAATCATCGAACAAAAATATTTGTTTTTATATTTGATAAAGTCTTAAGAATTAAAAGTATTCGATAATTCAAAATAAGTAAGGAGTACTAGGGATACTTACCTAAGATTGGCAAAATATGATCCGACCCATCAATCTGACTTATGTTCGACCCACCATAAGCATGTTTGGGTTTAGGCTAAATAGGTTTAGATCATAAAGAGGTCGATCCATTTAACTCGTTTAATAGTTGAGTCGAATTTGGGTTTCATATATTTGATCCGTTTAACATGTTTAACCTATTTAATATTCAAGTTGGATTGAGTCAGGTAACCCATTAACCTATTTAACCCATTTAAGATCTATTTAACATATTTAAAACCTATTTAACCTATTTTTGACCTATTTAATCCAACCTATTTAATCTGTTAAAAATCTATTTGACCTGTTTAACCAATTTAACCTAACTTGACATATTTAATAAATGAGTTAAGTGGGTTGGGTTGGATTATCGGTTAATAAATAGGTCGGATTCAGGTCTGAATTTTTGATCCATTTAATAAATAAGTTGAACTTAGGTTGATAATTTTTTGATCCAACCCGTATTGACTTGACCCGTATCTGATTCGACCCAACCCAATTGCCACCCCTATACTTACCTCATCTACTTTAGCCCCTCAAACTTTGCAAGATGAATTAATCAAACCTATTTAACATATTAAAAATATAATTAATTTCTATTTGATAAATTTAATTTAGAAAGAAAGGAGATTGTAAATTGGATGATCTGTCCAATAAGATGTCCAAGCATTGGAGCAATTCAAGGCCTCCTAGCCGAGGATTGAATTTAAGTAACTCGAACAAGAAATCATGAAGCATATATTAGATCAAGGTAAATATCAATCAATAGGGTTCATCAATAGTGTATATCAAAGATGTTTGATATGGCTAGGGTAAGATCTAACATATTACATAGATATCGAAGTGATTCCGAGTCTCTTTCCAAAAAGGATCTTCTGAAATGCATACTAGGATCCATAGATAAAAGAGAGAAAGAAAGAGGGTAGAGAGAGAAACACCATAGAGAAGGAGAGAGAGATAAGAAAGAGAATCCTTCTCTCTCTTTTTCTTTTTCTTTCTTTTTTCTTCTCTTCTTCTTTTTATTTTCTTCTTCCTTTTCTTGGCCAAATAGGGGATGGTGATCTATAGTGGCTAATGTTGGGAATATGCGCTCTTTTCACATGGATCGGCATGGCCATCGGTGATTAGCTAAGCAATAAGAAACTACTTCTTAGAGATCTTTGCGGAAGCACGATCAAATAAATCAAGAAATAGAGAAGAAAAGATTTTCAGAAGAAAAGATCTTTTATTCAGTATATTTCAACACTCTTACAATTTTGATCTATTTTTAGTATATATACTTTACAAAGGGTCAAGCCCAAGCTTATAGAAAAATTTTTCAAATCCAAATAATCCACATACACAAAATAATAACCCATGAAAATCGAATCGGCTAACCTGCGACTGGGTTAGCTCAGTCTCAGATTGAGCCAATCCAATTGTGTACCATGCCAACAGCCTAAAAATGCTGTTCTCTATCTGAATTTTTCTCTGAGACCTAGCTGATCTAGTTTTCGATTAAGCCGACCTAGTTTCCAACTGAGCCGGCTCAGTCTCAGAGTGAGTCGGCTCAGTTTCTGAACTTTACTATTGAGATTGATTCTTCTTTCGACTCGCTTCTGTCTTTTCATGACCTATCTTCTCATATTTTCAAGACTTAGGAGTGCCACTTCTGAGCTCACATTCTCTACCTTGGTGCTTCCAAGTTCTTGTGAACTCATCTCTTCTCAACAGATCCATCCATGCCATACATCTCTGAAAACTATATCTGGGGAGTACCTTCGTGAGTGCATCAGACTGATTCTTCTTGGTATGGACCTTCATCAATTCTACTTCATCTTACTCCACCAGCTCTTTGATCCTATGGTACCTCACATCTATATGCTTTGTGCATACATGATAGACTGAATTTTGTGCCAACAATAGAGCACTCTAACTATCACTGAATAGTGTAACCTTGCTCTACTCCACCCCCAACTCATCAATCAGCCTCCTAAGCTAAAGGGCATTCTTTGTAGCCTTCGTTACCCCATTATACTCAATCTCTATGGTAGACAAGATCGTGATTGACTGAAGGATTGATCTCTAAGACACCAGTCCACCATATATGCAGAAGTGGTATCTAATAGTAGACCTTCTTGTATCAAGATCATCAGCATAATTTGCATCAATAAATCCTTTCAGAGGATCTGAATCTTTACACATCTTCACAGATTATTCTTCAAATCCTCCCGGCTATCCACCAAACACCAAACCATAATCACTTATTCCATGCAGATATCTCAATATCTATTTCAATACTTTTTAGTATTCCTTCCTAGGATTAGCCATGTATCTACTAACCGTGCTCATAGCATGTGCTATATCTGAGCTACAGCACATCATAGTGTACATCACACTATCTATAGCATTTACATAAGGGACTCATTTCATATACTCTCTCTCCTCTTCTGATTGGGAGCACTGTAACTTGGAGAGAGATATATGGCTCGACAATGGCGTCTCTGCAGGTTTGGCCTTCTCCATCCCAAACCTCTCCAGAATCTTCTGGACATACTTTTCTTATGACAAATGGAGTACTTCTTTGTACCTATCTCTGTAAATCTCCATTCCAAGAATTTTCTCAACTGAATCTAAATTTTTCATCTTAAATTTAGATGATAATATTCTTTTCAATCTTTTCACAGCATCCATGCTTCTACTAGCTATGAGCATATCATCTACATACAATAACAAGTATAGGACATCCTCCTCATCTACATCCTTGATGTAGATACAACAATCATGTTCACATCTGCTGAAACTCAGGCTCAAGATAAAGCTATCAAACCTTCGATACCACTGATGAGAGAATTATTTCAAGCCATATAAAGACTTCCTGAGTAAACACACCTTTTCTTTCTATCCCATCTTCACAAAACCATCTGGCTACTTCATGTAGATTCTTTCCTCCAAAGTTTCATGAAGGAAGGCCGTCTTCACGTCCATCTATTTCAATTTCATGTTATGCTGTGCCACTAGTGACAGTAAATCTCGAATAGATGTATGACGCACCATAGGAGAAAATTTTTGTGTAGTCAACTCCTTCCCTTTGTGAGTATCCCTTTGCTACCAGCCTTACTTTGAATCTGACTCCATCTTGTTCTGAAGGTGCTTCTTTCTTTGTGAACACCTACTTTGAGCCGATAGGTCGAGCACTCTCTAGAAGATCCACCAGCTACCATGTCTGATTCTTCTCAAGTGATTCTATCTCTTCCATCATGGCCTGCATCCATGAATCATGATCCTCACTCTCCATGGCCTCTGCATAATTTTCTAGATCTCCATTAGTAGTGATGAGTGCATAGGAGATAACTTCATCAATGCCATATCTGATCGATCTCCTAATAGTATGCTGGGGCTTACGCAAAGCCACTCTCACTGGCACATCTCTACCTGATGTCTATGGCTGCTCCTGCACATCTATCTAAACTATCGACCCTCCATGCTGATTTTCAATCTGAGATAATACTTTTCTACCCAGTTGCACCTCAATAGAAATACTCCTATAAGTGGATGTAACCTGCATGCCATCATTCTTTGACTGGCCACTGCTGTTTACCTTTGTTTCCCCAATTTCATCTATCCCAGACCTCCTCAAGATGCTCTTCTCATTAAAGATAACGTCCCTACTGTTCACTGACTTCTGTGCCTGAGAGTCCTACAGCAGGTACCCCTTGACTCCTTATGGATATCCTATGAATGTTATCTTTTGAGATTTTGGGTCCAATTTGTTCTTCTCGATTGCCTCCACATGTGCATAGGCTATGCAACCGAAGACTTTCAGATGGCCAAGCTCCAACTTCTTTCCACTCTAGATCTCTTCAAGAATGCCTCCATTCAACTTATGATGAGGGGACCTATTCACAAGAAAATAAGAAAAAGTTAGAGCATCACCCCAAAAGAACTTTGAGAGTGATGTCTGTAGTCTTAAACTCCGTGTCTTTTCGGTTAGTGTCTGGTTCATCCTCTTTACGACACCATTTTGCTGGAAACTCATCCTCACCATGTAATGGTGTTTGATGCTATTTTTTTTATAGTACCTCCTGAACTCTAGGCTAGTATACTCTCCTCCATTGTTTGATCTCAGATACTTTACTTGTCTTCTTGACTCCTCTACTTCAACTCTCCAGGCTCTGAACCGAATAAACACCTCTAATTTTTCTCGGATTAGATAAAATCATACCTTTTTTGAGAAATCATCAATAAAAGTAACAAAGTATTTTGCCCCACCTCTAGCTGATACATGAGCTGATCCCCATACATCTGAGTGCACTAAATCCAGCACTCCCTCGCTATGCTTGGTACTTCTGACAAACTTCATCCTATGCTATTTGCCAAAGATACATGGCTTACAAAGATCTATGCCCTCCTTCAGGGCTGGAATCATACCTCTTCTGCTTAGTTCTGTGAGCCCATGGTCACTCATGATCCATCCGATAGTGCCATAGCCGATATAAAATCTGCTCCTCCTGTGTCATTGCTAGCACCTCTGCACTATCATTTACCACTGAGCCTTCCATTCTATAAAGATTATTACTCAGTCTTCTACCTCTCATCACCACCAAAGCTTTCTTAAAAATTTTCAGACATCCACTCCCAACCTGGCTACTAAAAGCATAATCCTGCTCCTCCAAGTAGTCCAAAGAAATTAAATTCTTTTTCAACTTTGGTATATGCCTAATATTTGATAATGTACGAATGATCTCATCGTATATCTTCATCCTAATAGAGTCAATTCCAACTACTTTGCATGGATGATCATCTCCAAGGCTGACACTTCCACCATCGACCTTTTGGTAGGTAGCAAACCACTCCTGATGAGAAGTAGAGTGGTACGAGCATGCTGAATCTAATATCCATATAGTATTGCACTCTGTAGATCCATCTGATACAACTAGCAAATTTTCTCCACTGCTCATAGAAGCTGTATCATCTACCTTGCTGGCCTTCTCTTTATCTAATCTCAAAAGAGGACAATCTCTTCTCAGGTGTCTAGGCTGATGACATTTATAACATTTCAATGTCATCTTCCTTTGATCGCAAGACTTTGACCTACCCTTGGATTTTTCTCTTATCTTCTCCTTTGATCTTCCCTGTCTTTCATTCACAGCCAAGATCTCAGACTTAGGATCTTCCTTGCACATCTTCTCCCTTTGCTCATTTGATCTGAGCACACCAACAATCTCTTCATAGTTTAGGGTCTCCTTCGCATAAACTAAAGTTGTTATGAGACTATCATACGACCCTAGGAGAGAACATAATAGTAGCAATACCCGATCCTCCTCATCAATCTTCACATCCAAACTTATCACCTCAGAATACACCTGATTGAACCTTTGGATATGTGCAACAAGATCTTCGCCTTTGGGCATCCTCAGACTATACAGCTATTTCTTCAACCACAGCTTGTTCGTCATGTTCTTTTTCATGTATGTGTTCTTTAGTCTCTTTGAGAGCCCCTTTACCATAGTCCCTATGCAAACCTCGGGCAAAACCTAATCGACCAAGCACATTCGGATTGTGCTAAAAGTAATATCCTCCAACTCTTTCCAATCCTTAGCACTGATCTTTTTCGACCTTTCTTTTGTCAAGACCTTGTAGATCCTCTGCTGAACCAACAAGTCCTTTACTCTTTGCTGCCATAGGATAAAGTTTTTCTTACCGTCGAACTTCTCAAAATTCACCTTGAATCTACTTAATCCTATGACTTCAAACAAATCAAGAATAGATCCCTAACACCTTTCATAATCACACACCAGTAAAACTATCCTTCACAGAAGATCTAACTAGCCCTAGATCCTCTTTTCAAACTTCTGTATCACCGTTTCTTTATGTAAACGATCTCCACCTCAATCTAGAAACAACCATGAAGCAAACTAAAAGTTTTTAGGATAAAACCTAGTGCAACAGATCCTAAATATAGTAAATCCTAGGTGTCTTTCTTTCTTCAACGCAACACCGCTCTGACACCAAATGTTAGAAATATGTGCTCTTTTCACATGGATCGGCATGACCATCGGTGATTAGCCAAGCAACAAGAAAGTACTTCTTAGAAATCTCTATGGAAGCATGATCAAATAAATCAAGAAATTGAGAAGAAGAGAAGAAGAGATTTTTGAGAGAAAAGAACTTTTGTTCAGTACATTTCAGCACTCTTACAATCTTTACCTATTTTTAATATATATACTTTACAAAGGGTCAAGCCCAAGCTCATAGAAAAACTCTTTAAATCCAAACAACCTACATACACAAAATAATAACCTACAAAAACTGAGCCAACCCAGTTTCAGACTGAGCTGGCTAACCTATGACTGGGTCGGCTCAATCTCAAACTGAGCTAACCAAATTGTGTACCATGCCAATAGCCCAAAAATGCTGCTTTCTATTTGAATTTTTCTTTGAGACCTAGTTGGTCCAGTCTTGGACTGAGCCAACCCAATTCCTAACTAAGCTGGCTCAGTCTCAGAGTGAGCCAGCCCAGTTTCTGAACTTTACTATTGAGACTGATTCTTTTTCTGACTCGCTCCCATCTTTCTATGACCTGTCTTCTCATGATCCCTAACACCCTTCACGATCACAGCTAATGGCTGGAAGATCGACAATGGGCGGTGGTAGCAAGTGGCTGATGGTGGTGGGATAAGGGATGGCTCACTATAGTGGCTACTGGTCAAGAAAATCATGGAAAAGCATGAAACAGGGGATCTGACCCCCCCTCCCTTGGATTATCAGTTGTTAGTCGCTCATCGATAGCCGTGGCCTCACCAGGATATATTATAGGGAGGCCGAGCAACCTGACCAAGGGTTCGATGCCAAGTGGGGCAGCACTGGCGATTGGAAAAAGAAGAAAAGAAGGCCAAAAATAGGAGATAAATAGGGATTCATTCTTTTGGTGGATTTTTCAACGAAATTGACAACCGATGATAGTGCATAGGGTCATGGAATGAAGGGGGATGAGAGAAGAGATGGGATCATAGCTTACCTTAGGCTCCAGTGGTGTCTTCGTCCTCAATTTTCAATAAGCACAAAAAAGAGAGGCCACAGCTTCAAAAGGAGAAAAGAGGGAGTAGGGTGCGATGATCACCACTAAAACTCAGCATTTTCTTTTAGCATGAAATGGCTAGCCTAACGTTCACATCCTTAAGATACTGTATTGCATCAAACAACTTTTTCATTTTTTGAATCCAAGTCTCTATGACCAGAGGGTCAGGTCCACCCTCAAACAATGGTGGGTTGATGTTGGAAATCAAGCAGGGTTAAAGCATGCATTTGTAAAATTTTTTTAAATAAAATTTATAATGAAAATAAAATTAATCTACTATTAATTCTATGCATGCTATGATCAGATCAATAAATCTTACTCAGAATCTAGACATACTAATATGTTATTGAAAATTTAAATAAGATCGATCAGCAAATTATATTTATTGATCGACTTGTCTTCAAAATATAATACCTTTGCGCGAGTAGATGATCTCCATGATCCAAATTCATTGGAGAAAATCTTATTATTATGCTATAGCTGCACACCTATCCAACATCTACAGTGAGTCCACACGAAGCTCCTGATCTCGACCAGCTATATCGGAGTGCTAGCTCCTCATTGGGGCCTTCGACGGTTGATCTCGATCGATCTAATCGATCACCTTCTTTTTGATCTCCCACATACTTCAAAAGATCAGAAGATGATATTTGGAGGATGATGAAGTCATGGTACAAAAATGTTGGTTTTCGATCACTCACAATACTCAATCTTTCCATCCGAACCCTAAGTTTAAACCCTAAGGCTATCCACATGCTAAACCCTAGAGACCCCTCTCAGAGTTTTGTGACCAACAAATATCCCCACACCCTGGGTGACACTCACACCATTAACAATTCACTAAGAAACCATTTTCTTAGAATTCTCAGCATGCACACAATTTAAACAAATCTAAAAATGGCGTGAGATGGAAAGAATAAGTATAGCGCAAGGGTCACTCAGTTTGAATTTCCTCTCAACAAGAAGGTGCACTCTGCACTATCTTTCTCTCTCTAAGAAATCCTCCCATACACCTATCAGATTGCTCACACACATCCATGCATTTCCAGTGAAAAAATGCTTTTTAAAATGGGCGACACAGTGTATTTTCCGTGTGTATCAGATAAGGTTGGGAGGTTGAGAGGTTTTAACCATCCAACCACTTAAATTTAAATTCAAATGATCTTTATCCTGTTCCTATGCCCGCTTAAAAGAGATTGACATGTAGAAGGACTCTCCTTCTGCACACCCATACTTAAGAATGCACAAAATTATGCAACAAAGGCATAAGGAGGCATGGAGAAGTGTATAGATAAGGATGAGTTCCAACCTCTAAACAAACTAAGTTGAATTCAAAATTCAACTAGGTTTGAACCGATCCAACAATTGGACCAGGTCAAAGGGAGAAAACAAAGTAGGTGTTGATACCTTTCGGGGCATCAAAAATATTCATGCAAATTCTAAATTTGCGTGAGAGACCTAGCAAGGAAAAGTCAAAGGGTGGCACAAGGAGTTTAAATTCAAACAATCTTTGAATTGGTCCAAATTGGTTTTAACCAAACCAATTAATCTAGACCTAATTAGACTAGATTAAATCCAATCAAATTAGGCTTAATCCAATCTAATAAATTTTTAATTAAATTAAAAATTAATTAGATATAGTTCCTGTTAGATATATGTGCCCTAGAAGCTAGAATTGGCTGACACTTGTAATACACTTCTAGGAGCAAAATTATAATTTTAACTATAATAAATAAAATGGGTTATTTTCTATCACATATGTGTATTTAGTGTCTGTGATACATCCTTTGAGTTAATGATAATGATAATTCATATTTTCAAGAGTTGAAAATTTAAGACATGAATAATCATTGTTAACTCATAAAATGCTCCCGACCGTAGGATCACCACAAGGATGGTGATTGATCTGGAAGATTGGTGTACAATTGCTTCTTTTTAGTAGATAAGTCTTGAGTCTACGATGGGGAGATACTGGAGTGAGAGTACAGGTACTCGTTAGAGAATGAGGGCACTGAGCGTGACCACCTCGAGTAGTCATTAGGGAGTCTACCTTCTCGTCAATGACTGACTCGATGCTGTAGTAGTGTGTCTGGTTCTTTGACCTGAGGTACATCAGCAGTTCACCTTGAGGGTGTTATAATTTGACTACACCATTACTCGGTCTCCTAGCCATATGAAATCCTGAGGTGTATGTTGGCTATAGAATGTTCATTGTAGAAATTGGATGGCATCAAGATGGAATCTATCTACCTCGATGGTAGAGGAGCAGCCCTATGATAATCATGAGAATCAAGTCCAGAAGTTCCATGGCCATGGTAGAGTGAAATAATAGAAAGAGTTTCTATTTAGATTTTCACATCGGACTCGAATCGAATGATTACATCATATGATAGAAACTAGGGTTTGACGAGTTTACCTTAACCCTAATCTGATCGGGGCTCAAGATAGAAGGACTTAATCACACAGGTAGCTGCACCAAGAGGTTCGCATTCAGCTCTGATGGGTTGCCACCATATACTGCTAGGTGTCACTGATGGATTTTGGGAGCAATTAGAATGATTTAGATGATCGATCATTCTAGCTGTCGAATCAGAAGAGTTCTGATCCATCGAAAGAAGTTTCGATGATATCGATGATAGAGATCATGACATATCCCATTATCATATAGAACTGAACCTAACTGGATCACACAAACAAGGGTTTGAATCTGGTGATCATCAATTGAACTGATCCAGTTTAATTGATCTGAATGAGATTTAATTAGGTTCAAGGAAATCGTGCTAGCACTCGATTGAACCTAACGTTCTTCTTTTGCTATCATAAATAAAGTTGTCTTGTCTGAGCCAAAGAAGTTTGTGCTCAATCAGAGGCCTTCATATGGTCTGACTGGAGGTTATCCAAGTTAGAAAAGGTTGTCTTATTTTGTAAGACATTACCTGCCATTTTTGGTCACCTGCCATTTCTTGTTCTTTGACTTTGGTCAAAAGTCTACCTTTGACTGGTCAAATGCTGACCATTGACACTTTGACTTTTGACCACATGTCATGCACCTATTGGAGAGCTGGTGGGGGCCTGTCCCCCTGCCAGAACCTAGCAAGGAGGAGGGCGCATGCCACCCTTAGGCGTGTGCCCAAGTTGGAGGCACCTAGGAGTCCCTGTTGGATAGGGACTCCATCTCCTTTTTGGATTCCAATTAGAGTTCTTCTAAGAACCAACTTTGACTGGTCTTAGGCACCCTCTAAGGAGGAATCTAGGGACTCTATTCCCACCAATCAGATTTAGATCTGATTTCACAAAGAGTTGTGATTGATTGGGAAGAAGAGAAGTTGGATCACAGTTAGTCTATAAATAAGACCCTGCGCCCAACTCAGATTATGATTGAATCACAATTCCCCATGCCCCAAGGCTGCCTCTCCCCTCTTCCTCCATGCCAAACCACCTTCTCCCTCTCCTCTCCACATCCAAAAGGGTTTTGGACCTTGGTTGGTGCAATCTAGACAAGAGAAAGGCGAGTAAAAGCTAGAAGGCTGCGCTGCTGCAAAGGACGACTGCTGATCTTCAAAAGGAGTTTTGAAGATCCTCCAGATCAGATCCAGATCTAATTTTTGGAGACATGATAGAGAAGAAGAGGATCTCTAGATCTAGCCTGAGTGGATACCGATAGAGGCCAGGCACTTGCGTGGCTAGATCCAGAACCTTCCGCTGCATACAGGATCATCAACGGATAATAGGATTACCCATATCAAGGTAAGTTAAATCTGATTTAATTTATCTAATTTTATTTTAATTTTTAAAATAATAATAATCAGATCTGAAATATATCAAGATCTGATTGGGATCAAGAAAAAAAATTTTTGAAATATATCTCTTGATCTGATCAGACCTGAACGAACCTGGATCGAAAAATCAGGATTTTCCTTCAACTGGTATCAGAGCCAAGATTCTAAAAGTGTTTAGATCTGATTTTAAATTTATTTTAATTAGAAAATAAATGATTTCAGATGTCACATGAGATGTGATCAGATCTGAAATTAGAAAAAATTAAAATT
>QRFJ01001630.1:100339-163893 GCA_006176705.1 Cocos nucifera
GGGAGTCTACCTTCTCGTCAATGACTGACTCGATGCTGCAGTAGTGTGTCTGGTTCTTTGACCTGAGGTGCATCGGCAGTTCACCTTGAGGGTGTTATAGTTTGACTACACCATTACTCGGTCTCCTAGCCATATGGAACCTGAGGTGTATGTTGGCTATAGCATGTTCATTGTAGGAACTGGATTGGCATCAAGATGGAATCTATCTACCTCGGTGGTAGAGGAGCAGCCCTATGATGAATCATGAGAATCAAGTCCAGAAGTCCATGGCCATGGCAGAGTGAAATAATAGAAAGAGTTTCTATTTAGATTTTCACATTGGACTCGAATCGAATGATTACATCATATGACAGAGACTAGGGTTTGACGAGTTCACCTTAACCCTAATCTGATCGGGGCTCAAGATAGAAGAACTTAATCACACAGGTAGCTGCACCAAGAGGTTCGCATTCAGCTCTGATGGGTTGCCACCATATACTGCTAGGTGTCACTGGTGGATTTTGGGAGCAATTAGAATGATTTAGATGATCGATCATTCTAGCTGTTCGAATCAGAAGAGTTCTGATCCATCGAAAGGAGTTTCGATGATGTCGATGATAGAGATCATGACATATCCCATTACCATACAGAACTGAACCTAACTGGGTCACACAAACAAGGGTTTGAATCTGGTGATCATCAATTGAACTGATCTAGTTCAATTGATCTGAATGAGATTCAATTAGGTTCAAGGAAAATCGTGCTAGCACTCGATTGAACCTAACGTTCTTCTTTTACTATCATAAATAAGTTGTCCTGACTGAGCCAAAGGAGTTTGTGCTCAATCAGAGGCCTTCATATGGTCTGACTGGAGGTTGTCCAAGTCAGAAAAGGTTGTCTTATTTTGTAAGACATTACCTGCCATTTTTGGTCACCTGCCATTTCTTGTTCTTTGACTTTGGTCAAAAGTCTACCTTTGACTGGTCAAATGTTGACCATTGACACTTTGACTTTTGACCACATGTCATGCACCTATTGGAGAGCTGGTGGGGGCCTGTCCCCCTGCCAGAACCTGGCAAGGAGGAGGGCGCACGCCACCCTTGGCGTGTGCCCAAGTTGGAGGCGCCTAGGAGTCCCTTGTTGGACAAGGACTCCATCTCCTTTTTGGATTCCAATTAGAGTTCTCCTAAGAACCAACTTTGACTGGTCTTAGGCACCCTCTAAGGAGGAATCCAGGGGACTCTATTCCCACCAATCAGATTTAGATCTGATTTCACAAAGGGTTGTGATTGGTTGGGAAGAAGAGGAGTTGGATCACAGCTTAGTCTATAAATAAGACCCTGCGCCCAACTCAAAGATTGAATTGAATCAAATTCTCCCATGCCCCAAGGCTGCCTCTCCCCTCCTTCCTCCATGCCAAACCACCTTCTCCCTCTCCTCTCCACGTCCAAAAGGAGTTTTGGATTCTTGGTTGGTGCGATCCAGATCAAAGAAAGGCGATGAAAAGCTAGAAGGCTGCGCTGCTGCAAAGGACGACTGCTGATCTTCAAAAGGAGTTTTGAAGATCCTCCAGATCAGATCCAGATCTAATTTTTGGAGATGTGATAGAGAAGAAGAGGATCTCTAGATCCAGCCTGAGTGGATACCGGTAGAGGCCAGGCACTTGCGTGGCTAGATCCAGAACCTTCCGCTGCATACAGGATCATCAACAGGGTAATAGGATTACCCAAATCAAGGTAAATTAAATTTGATTTAATTTATCTTATTTTATTTTATTTATTAAAATAATAAGAATTAGATCTAAAATATCTTAGATCTGATTAGATCAAAGAGAAAAAATTTTTGAAATATATCTCTTGATCTGATCAGATCTGAACGAACCTGGATCCGAAAAATCAGGATTTTCCTTCAACTGGTATCAGAGCCAAGGTTCTAAAAGTATTTAGATCTAATTTTAAATTTATTTTAATTAGAAAATAAGTGATTTTAGATGTCACATGAGATGTGATCAGATCTGAAAATCAGAAAAAATTAAAATTAAATGATTTGGATCTAAGATTAGAAAATATGCATGACTAGTTCTAAAATAGAATAGTTCTATAGAATAGTCTTGCATGTTTTTGAATTTAATCTTGATTAAATCATATTTTAGATCTATTTATTTACTATTTTTTGATATTATAATGGTTATAATAACATCTAAAAAATAGCAAATAAAAATTATTTAATTTTAAATATCATATGAGATATGATTGATGCATGTCTAGACTAGTTGTAGAATAGTTCTACATAATTGTCTAGATTAGAATTTATTTTGATTAGATCAATTTAAATCTAATTTTTTAGATTATTATGAGATAATTTAGATCTAAAAATATGCATGATTCGATACATGAGATGTATGCAAAATATGCCATGATTAGATCTAATTTGTATATGAGATATATGATATAGATCTAAAACTGTTTTGTAGTATTGCATGTTCCTGATTAAGGCGTTCCTCTTGGCCGTCCGGTCATAAGAATGAAGAAGGGTTTAAAGGCCCTCTCTTCCCATTCGATGGGGTGTTCTTATGATGTGTAGGGGTGCTGCGTGTTCGTCCTTAATCAGAAACCCAAAACTTACTTTCTGCAAAACCCTAGATCCTGAAACCCTAGGATTTATTGTGCATATTTTGTTTATGAACCCTACTTAATTAAAAATTAAGATTATGGAATATTAATTAGGTCTAAAATTGAGAATTTCAGATCTAAGACATATTCATAATACTGGGTTCGGGCTTGGGTAGCTCAATTAGGTCTAAGCGGTTGATCAAACCGAATCAAGAGTTGGTTAGATGGGATCAACAATGCTTAAATTGACCAGCCTAATAGGATTAAGTCTGGGTCAAGATCGAGTCACGATCAAGCAAGACCTAATTAGGCTCAGAGGTTAGAGTCTGGATTGTAGGCTAACCCAATTGGTTCTGACTCAACAATTTGGTGTCTAAGGTAAGTTTGGCACATACGACCGACTGGTTTTTAATTGGAAGCTACTCGACCTGAATGCGTTCTTGTACGAGTTAATGGCATATTCCTTCCACCGGTCTCACTTACCTGGCCATATCTGTTGACACAGTTCTGATCTGAGGTGGTCAATAATCCGAGCTAACCCATGCCACTAGGTTAGTCATAATTGTTATGACTATGACAAGTCTAGTTTAATGAGACCTGAATCAATTCTCCCTAAGAAAAGATTAAGTCTGAGGTCTTCCACCATTGTAGATGTGCGGGCCCTTCCCGGGGTTGATTGTTCTCGGCTGGATACAGTGGCTCAGTTGCACCGGGAAGATGCAACCATGTCTATTAGGCATTGGATGCTATGGGCTGGAGGATGAGTTGGGCTCAATATTTTGGATACGGTGAGAGACTCAATTAGGAACCCAGTCTATGCAAATGGTGGGTCTGACTTAACTAAGGAGTGGATCAATATTTCGGATACGGTGAGATTCATGAATTAGAGACCAAGTTTGGGTGCACCATGATTAGAGAATCATTGAACAAGAGTTGTTCACTCATTGGCTAACCCATCACCAATAACTGTTAGGTGAGGTGATGAGTCAGTTGGTGAGACCGCACCACCCACTAGAAATCATTAATCATGGAGATTTTCGCATCTCTACAGAGGGAGTGTAGGGATCCGAGAAAATAGTGGGAGCTAATTTGTTTAAAAATAAAATTTCCTAAATAAATTGGTCAAGTCATAAATTACAGTATCTAACTAGAATCTTTGACTCTCTACAGAAAAATGTCTGCGTCCAACCCATTGGCACGTATCCTGGACACACATAGACTGACTGGACCCAATTATAAAGATTGGCTCAGGAACTACAAAATTATTTTGGGTTTCGAGAAGTTAACCCATGTTTTGGACCAGGACCCTCCCACCTTACCAGCCCGTCCATCCACTTGAACAGAGAGCATCTCTGAAAAAATGGATAGACGAAGATAATAAGGCCAGATATTACATGTTGGGCTCGATGTCTGATGAGCTCCAGCGCCAACATGAAGATATCGGGACTGCTCGCCAAATGTTGGCTCACCTGCAGGAGATGTTTGGTGAACAGAGTCGCGCAGCCAAATATCAAGTCACGAAATGACTTTTTAAGGCTAAGATGCGTGATGGGCAGTCAGTCCAAGATCACTGTCTGACAATGATCAAGGACATGGAAGAGCTTGAGAAGCTCGGTGTGAAGTTAGACTTGGACCTGCAGAACGATATTATTCTGCAATCCTTGACTGATGCATATGGGCAATTCATCATGAATTACCACATGCATAAACTTCAAAATTCCTTGGCCGAATTAATGAATATGCTGGTTACCGCTGAGCTTTCTATGAAAGGTTCTAAAGGCTCAGTTCTTGCTATGGAACGGACTTCTTCCAAAAGAAAGTCTTATGGAAAGAAAAAGAAGTCTGTGAAAAAGCAGAAAGGTGGAAGGATCAAAGAAGAAGAAGGCAGAGCCGAAGAAGAAAGGCCGATGTCAAAGGAAAGTGTTTCCATTGCAACAGCGACGGCCATTGGAAGCGGAACTGCCCTACTTACCTGGCCACCCTGAAGAACAAGAAGGAAGGTCCTTCTGGAGGTATGCTCGTTATTGAGTCTAACCTTACGGTTTCTTCTGCATCCAGTTGGGTGCTTGACTCTGGTTCTAGTGCTCATCTGTGCACTTCCATGCAGGGTCTTGAGGATAGCAGGAGGCTGAGGGATGGAGACATGATCCTACGCATCGGTAATGGAGCAAGAGTTGCTGCAGTAGCCGTGGGAACATACCCTCTTCGATTACCATCTGGTTTAGACTTAGTTTTGAAAGACTGTTATTATGTGCCTGCAGCTAGCAGGAATTTGATTTCTGTTTCATGCTTAGCACAAGAAGGCTATGTGATTACCTTCTTTAAGGACCATTGTAACATTCTTTATGAAAGAAATAAAATTGCAAATGGTTTTCCTTATTAATGGTCTTTATCAGCTACATATTGATGTACCTGTTCTAACTATCGAGCAAAACGTGAATGCCAAACGACCTAGGGATAGTCCAAATGATAGATATCTATGGCACCTGAGATTAGGTCATATAGCAGAAGATAGGATCAACAAATTGGAGAAAAATGGGCTATTGAGTCCATTGACTTTCGAGTCATATCCAACTTGTGAATCTTGTCTTCAAGGCAAAATGACTAAACTCCCTTTTGTTGGACATGGGGAGAGGGCCACAGATCTCCTTGCCCTAGTACATACTGATGTGTGCGGCCCATTTGATGTGCCGGCTAGAGGCAATTTTGTCTACTTCATTACCTTTACCGATGATCTGTCTAGGTATGGGTATGTGTATCTTATGAGACACAAGTCTGAAGCTTTTGAAAAGTTCAAAGAATTCAGACATGAAGTAGAAAAATAAACTGGAAAAACCCATTAAGGTTCTTCGATCAGATCGAGGAGGTGAATACCTTAGCCGGGAATTCCTAGACTATCTCAAGGAAAAATGGCATAGTCTCTCAATGGACTCCACCAGGAACACCTCAACTCAACGGGGTTTCAGAATGGAGAAATCGGACTCTATTGGATATGGTTCGATCCATGATGAGCTTCACAGACCTCCCTGATTTTCTTTGGGGACACTTCATTGTTAACTTCAATTTATCTACTGAATAGGGTTCCCTCTAAAACCGTTCCTACCACACCGTATGAGATATGGCACGGTAAGAAACCAAGTCTGAGTCATCTCAGAATTTGGGGTTGTCCGGCTCATGTCAAAAGACAACAAGCGGACAAGTTAGAGTTTAGGTCCTTTAGAGCTCGATTCATAGGATATCCTAAAGAGTCATTAGGATACTATTTCTACATTCCAGAAGACCACAATGTGATTGTGAGTCGACATGCCATCTTTCTTGAAAAATAGTTTATTCAAGATAGCGGCATTGGAAAGCAGATTAAGCTTGATGAGAAAGTCTCACAAGTACAACGAGCTAAGGACCAATTGGAACCAAATCAGGTTGAGCCAATAAGAACACTACCTCCTCCACCTCGTAGATCGGAAAGAGTTTTCCGTCCCCCTGAAAGATACTTAGGTATTATTTCAGAGGAAGTAGAGAAAATGTTCCTCGTAGGTAATGGTGCTCATGGTGATGATCCCAAAACCTACAACGAGGCGATATCAGATATCGACTCCGAGAAATGGCTAGAGGCAATGCAGTCAGAAATTGACTCGATGCACTCAAACCAAGTCTGGACCTTGGTAGATCCACCAGAAGGTATAGTACCTATTGGGTGTAAATGGATCTTCAAGAGAAAGATTGGTGCAGATGGGAATGTGGAGACATTCAAGGCTAGACTAGTGGCAAAAGGTTATAGTCAACGCGAAGGCATTGACTATCAGGATACCTTTTCCCCAGTGGCTATGCTAAAATCCATCCGCACATTGCTTGCCGTTGCAGCCTATTTCGATTATGAAATATGGCAAATGGACGTGAAAACGGCATTCTTAAATGGATATCTTGAGGAAGATATCTATATGGAACAGCCGCTAGGTTTCACATCCAGTGATACTGATCACAAGGTTTGCAAGCTGCAAAGGTCCATATATGGACTTAAGCAAGCATCTCGGAGCTGGAACACTCGTTTCAATGATGTGATCAAAATGTTTGGTTTCATCAAAAATGAAGAGGAACCATGTGTCTTTCAAAAAGGTCAGTGGGAGCGCTGTTGTCTTCCTCGTATTGTACGTGGATGACATCCTCCTTATTGGGAATGATATTCCCATGATTGACAACAGTCAAATTATGGTTGTCCAAGGAATTCTCCATGAAAGACCTAGGTGAAGCATCCTTTATTCTAGGAATTAAGGTCTATAGGGATAGACCGAATAGGATGCTAGGACTTTCACAGAAGATGTACATAGAGGAAAGTACTAAAGAGGTTTAGTATGGAAAACTCTAAGAGGGGATTAATACCCTTCAGACATGGTATTCATCTTTCCAAGAAGATGTGCCCTAGCACACCTGAGGAAATAGAACGCATGAGCAAGATCCCTTATGCTTCTGCAATAGGGAGCCTCATGTATGCCATGCTATGTACACGACCTGATATAGCCCATGCTGTGAGTGTCACAAGCAGATATCAGTCAAATCCAGGTGAAGAACACTGGACTTCTGTGAAATGTATCCTTAAGTACTTGAGAAGAACTAAGGATATGATGTTGGTCTTTGGTAACGGAGAACTCCAAGTCCAGGGATACACAGACTCGGATTTCATGTCCGATATAGATGATCGAAAGTCGACATCTGGGAGTCTGTTTGTGTGCAATGGTGGTGCTGTCAGCTGGAAGAGTTCCAAGCAAACGTGATAGCAGATTCCACCATGGAAGCAGAATATATCGCTGCATCAGAGGCTGCGAAGGAAGCATTCTGGTACAAGAAGTTTGCTGCAGAAATTGGAGTAATGCCATCAGATGCCATTCCTCTATACTGCGACAACAATGGCGCCATAGCCCTTGCTAAGGAGCCGAGGTCTCACCAGAAATCCAAGCACATTGAGCGGCGATACCACCTCATCCGCGATTACCTCGAGAAGGGTTACGTGTCGAGGTCAAGAGAGTCAACTCCACAGATAATGTGGCAGACCCACTTACAAAGCCGTTGGGCCAGCAGAAGATCGAAGCCCACCTTGAGAAGATGGGACTTAGACTTGTAGCCAATTGGCTTTAGGACAAGTGGGAGATTGTTAGATATATGTGCCCTAGAAGCCAGAATTGGCTGACACTTGTAATACACTTCTAGGGGCAAAATTATAATTTTGACTAATAATCAATAAAATGGGTTATTTTCTATCACATATGTGTATTTAGTGTCTGTGATACATCCTTTGAGTTAATGGTAATGATAATTCATATTTTCAAGAGTTGAAAATTTAAGACATGAATAATCATTATTAACTCATAAAATGCTCCCGACCATAGGATCATCACGAGGATGGTGATTGATCCGGAAGGTTGGTGTACAATCGCTTCTCTTTAGTAGATGAGTCTTGAGTCTACGGTGTGGAGACACCGGAGCGAGAGTACAGGTACTCGTTAGAGAACGAGGGCACTGAGCGTGACCACCTCGAGTAGTCATTAGGGAAGTCTACCTTCTCGTCAATGACTGACTCGATGCTGCAGTAGTGTGTCTGGTTCTTTGACCTGAGGTGCATCGGCAGTTCACCTTGAGGGTGTTATAGTTTGACTACACCATTACTCGGTCTCCTAGCCATATGGAACCTGAGGTGTATGTTGGCTATAGCATGTTCATTGTAGGAACTGGATTGCATCAAGATGGAATCTATCTACCTCGGTGGTAGAGGAGCAGCCCTATGATGATCATGAGAATCAAGTCCAGAAGCCCATGGCCATGGCAGAGTGAAATAATAGAAAGAGTTTCTATTTAGATTTTCACATCGGACTTGAATCGAATGATTACATCATATGACAGAGACTAGGGTTTGACGAGTTCACCTTAACCCTAATCTGATCGGGGCTCAAGATAGAAGAACTTAATCACACAGGTAGCTGCACCAAGAGGTTCGCATTCAGCTCTGATGGGTTGCCACCATATACTGCTAGGTGTCACTGGTGGATTTTGGGAGCAATTAGAATGATTTAGATGATCGATCATTCTAGCTGTTCGAATCAGAAGAGTTCTGATCCATCGAAAGGAGTTTCGATGATGTCGATGATAGAGATCATGACATATCCCATTACCATACAGAACTGAACCTAACTGGGTCACACAAACAAGGGTTTGAATCTGGTGATCATCAATTGAACTGATCTAGTTCAATTGATCTGAATGAGATTCAATTAGGTTCAAGGAAAATCGTGCTAGCACTCGATTGAACCTAACGTTCTTCTTTTACTATCATAAATAAGTTGTCCTGACTGAGCCAAAGGAGTTTGTGCTCAATCAGAGGCCTTCATATGGTCTGACTGGAGGTTGTCCAAGTCAGAAAAGGTTGTCTTATTTTGTAAGACATTACCTGCCATTTTTGGTCACCTGCCATTTCTTGTTCTTTGACTTTGGTCAAAAGTCTACCTTTGACTGGTCAAATGTTGACCATTGACACTTTGACTTTTGACCACATGTCATGCACCTATTGGAGAGCTGGTGGGGGCCTGTCCCCCTGCCAGAACCTGGCAAGGAGGAGGGCGCACGCCACCCTTGGCGTGTGCCCAAGCTTGGAGGCGCCTAGGAGTCCCTTGTTGGACAGGGACTCCATCTCCTTTTTGGATTCCAATTAGAGTTCTCCTAAGAACCAACTTTGACTGGTCTTAGGCACCCTCTAAGGAGGAATCCAGGGGACTCTATTCCCACCAATCAGATTTAGATCTGATTTCACAAAGGGTTGTGATTGGTTGGGAAGAAGAGGAGTTGGATCACAGATAGTCTATAAATAAGACCCTGCGCCCAACTCAAAGAGCAATCACAATTCTCCATGCCCCAAGGCTGCCTCTCCTCCTCCTTCCTCCATGCCAAAGCCACCTTCTCCCTCTCCTCTCCACATCCAAAAGAGGTTTTGGATTCTTGGTTGGTGCGAATCCAGATCAGAGAAAGGCGACTCAAAAGCTAGAAGGCTGCGCTGCTGCAAAGGACGACTGCTGATCTTCAAAAGGAGTTTTGAAGATCCTCCAGATCAGATCCAGATCTAATTTTTGGAGACATGATAGAGAAGAAGAGGATCTCCAGATCCAGCCTGAGTGGATACCGGTAGAGGCCAGGCACTTGCGTGGCTAGATCCAGAACCTTCCGCTGCTAACAGGATCATCAACGGGTAATAGGATTACCCACTTCAAGGTAAATTAAATTTGATTTAATTTATCTAATTTTATTTTAATTATTAAAATAATAAAAGTCAGATCTAAAATATCTCAGATCTGATCCAGATCAAAGAAAATTTTTTTTGAAATATATCTCTTAATCTGATCAAATCTGAAGGAACCTAGTTCGAAAAATCAGGATTTTCCTTCAGATCGAAAGTCGACATCTGGGAACTGTCAGTTGACAAATTCCACCATGGAAGTAGAATACATCACTACATCAGAAGTTGCAAAGGAGGCATTCTGGTACAAGAAGTTTGCCATAGAGATCGAAGTGATGCCATTAGATGCCATTCCTTTGTACTGCGACAATAATGGAACCATAGCCCTTTCTAAGGAGCCGAGGTCTCACCAAAAATCTAAGCACATCAACCAGCGATACCACCTCATCGACAATTACCTTGAGAAGGGTTACATCGAGGTCAAGAGAGTCGACTCCACAGATAATGCAGCGGACCCGCTTACAAAGCCGTTGGTCTAGCAGAAGATCGAAGCCCACATTGAGAAGATGGGACTTAGATTTGTAGCCAATTGGCTTTAGGCAAAGTGAGAGTTTGTTAGATATGTGTGCCCTAGAAGCCAGAATTGGCTGACACTTGTAATACACTTCTAGAGACAAAATTATAATTTTGATTATAAATAATAAAATAGGTTATTTTCTATTATAAATATATATTTAGTGTATGTGATACATCCTTTGAGTTAATGGTAATGATAATTCTTATTTTTAAAAGTTAAAAATTTAAGATAAGAATTTTCATTTATTAACTCATAAAATGCTCCTGACCGTAGGATCATCATGAGGATGGTGATTGATCTAGAAGGTTGGTGTACAATCACTTTTTCATAGTTGATGAGTCTTGAGTCTTTGGTATAGAGACACCGAAGTGAGAGTACAGATACTTGTTAGAGAATGAGAGCACTGAGCGTGACCACCTCGAGTAGTCATAAGGAAGCCTACCTTCTCGTCGATGACTTACTCGAAGCTGTAGTGGTGTATCTGGTTCTTTGACCTAAGGTGCATCGATAGTTCACCTTGAGGGTGTTATAGTTTGACTACACCATGACTCAGTCTCCTAGCTATTTGAAATCCTGAGGTGTATGTTGGCTATAGCATGCTCATTGTAGAAACTGGATTGCACCAAGAGGAAATCTATCTACTTTAGTGGATGAGGAGCAGCCCTATGATGATCACGAGAATCAAGTCCATAAGCCCATGGCCATGGTAGAGAGTGAAATAATAGAAAGAGTTTCTATTAAGGTTTTCACATCGGACTTGAATTAAATGATTAAATCATATGATAGAAATTAGGATTTGATGAGTTTACCTTAACCCTAATCTGATCGGAGCTCAAGATAGAAGAACTTAATCTACAAGTAGCTGCACCGAGAGGTTCATTTTTAGTTTTGATGGATTGCCATCATATATTGCTGGTGTTACTGATGGATTTTGGGAGCAATTAGAATGATTTAAATGATCGATCATTCCAATTGTCTGAATCAGAAGAGTTCTGATCCATCGAAAGGAGTTTTGATGATGTCGATGATGAAGATCATGACATATCCCATTATCATACAGAACTAAACCTAACTAGATCACACAAACAAGGGTTTGGATCTAGATATCATCAACTGGACTAATCTAGTTCTATTGATTTGAATTAGATTCAATTAGGTTCAAGAAAATCATGCTAGCACATGATTGAACCTAACATTCTTCTTTTATTATTATTAAAAGTTATCTCGACTGAGCCTAAAATATTTGTGCTCACTTAGATACCTTTACTTGGTTTGACTAGAGCTTGTCTAGGTTAGAAAAGGGTTGTTTTAATTTATGAGATAAATTTGAGACAACACCTACCATTTTTCGTCACCTACTAATTCTTGTCCTTTGACTTTGGTCAAACATTGACCTTTGACCCTTGGACATCTGCCCATGTGTCATGCACTTATTGAAGAGTAGATAGGGGCTTGTCCTCTTACTGAAATTTGGAGATAAGGGGGTGCACGCCTAGGATGGTGTGCGCCCATGGATAGGGATGCCTAGAGTCCCATACGGATGGGACTCCAGGTTGCTTCTTGGATTCTATTTAGGTGACCCTTACCTGTAGACTTTGACCAATCTTAGGTGCCATCTAAGGATGAATTAGTGGGGCTCTCATCTGATTGGATCAAGTGATGTCATCCCACCAATTAGATTTAGATCTGATTGTACGAAGCAACGCAATTGGTCGGGATGATGTGGCACTGCATGACGTAGCAGGGTCTATAAATAAATCCTATTTACGCCCAACTTTTATGGAGTTTCTCTTAGCCCATGCCCCAAGGCTGCCCCTCTCCCTCCTCCATGCCATCTTCTGATCCTCTCTCTCCTCTCACACCCAAAGAAAGTTGGAATTCATTTTGGTGCGATCCAAGCAAGAAAAGCTGACGAGAATGGAAGAAGGCAGCACTGCTGCAGAGACGACTGCTGATCTTCAAAAGGAGTTTTGAAAATTCTCTAAATCAGATCCAAATCTAATTTTTGGAGAGATGATAAAGAAGGAAAAGATCTTTAGATTCAGCCCAAGTGGATACTAATAGAGGCCAAACGCTTGCATGGCTAGATCCAGAACCTCAGACAATCAGCAGGATCATCAAAGGATAATCGGATTACCCACATTAAGATATAAATTAAATTAGATCTAATTTATTTTATTTTTATTTATTAGATATATAAAATTAGATCTAAAATATCTTAGATCTAATATGGATGCTTGAGAGAAAATTTTTAAAATATCTCTCTTGATTCGATCAGATCTGAACGAACCTGATCTGAGAAATCATGATTTTCCCTTCATAACCCATCGACTGATCTTTAACGCACTGTAGACCTCGCTTAGACGAGTTTGGTGGCAGATCAAGAGAGTAGCCGAGCTCCTTCATTGCAAGGCAACTAGCTGCAATTGAGCTTCTATTTGGATGAACTTGAATAATAAAGGCAATCGTTTAAGCAGCTAGCTAAATATTCAATTTTCGCACAACCAGGCCCGACCAATCTTAAAGCTGGTAGAATCCCTATCTAACCAATTCCCCCTCAGTTCAAATTTCTTCATCATATACTGGATCTCACGATAAGGGTCAAAGATTGGTAGAGCTTCCCTTTTAGCAAACTTCAATGCCTTACTGGGGATAGCAGATCTTGACTTCATGATATTTGAAATCTCATGCATTGAAGACAAAGTTAACAGAGGGACTTCATCTTTAAATTAACCACTTGCAAACCACCTTGAAACTCTCTCCAGTCGAACTCGCTCTAGTCGCCCATAGGGATCTTTCTGATCAAAGTCCCTATAGTTGCCCAGGAGGGTCTCGTCGTCTATCCAAATTCAGCCCCTAGCTCAGTATGAGTCAATCTATACATAGACAACCTCAAAGATGTCTAAGTTTTACTAGAACTGTTGTGACACAAAGTTTTTCACTACTGATAGCCACTCCATCCAAACTCCATTCTTTAATCTCCAGTAGACTGGCATGTCATGACAATGGACACTACCCTCCATAACAAACTCCATGTGGCCTCGAGCGGCCCACTACTAGTAGTTATAGCTATCACCATCTATTTGTTATAGGCTCTACCTATATAAGAAACCCTCCAGATATGATTTTAAGGAAGACTCTCTTTTCCTTCCTATCATTCTACTTCTTTATATCCTGAGCACTCCATTTTCGTTGGTCAAAAAATTAACTTAAGCGTCGGAGGATCCCACTAGAGCCACCCACCTTTAGTTTGGACTTTGTTCTGCAGGTCCCATTCATGGCCTCATCTTCTCCACTCTGGCTATCTCTGACATCCTCATGGATTTTTATACCAATAGGATTGATGCTAGAGGAAAAGTCCTCCTGAGCACTTGTTCTAAAAGAAGTGCTCAGTTGAATTTATCTACTCTCTTTTTTAATCTTTCAAGATCCATCTCCATTTGACCTTTCTTAGTCTTAGGAATGCCTCCAAAAAGGATGACAACCCAGTGATCCACCACCTCCACTACCAGATCTGAGCCAGATCTATCTGCTCCAACACCATCGCCCACACCATAATCTCCACCACCGACGGCTATGATGGATTTGGAGTAGTTCAACATGCTGATGTAGCAGGTTCGAGGCCTCATCAAAATGGTACAGGCCATGTAGCAACCCCCAGTGATAGCCTAGCTGGAAAACCCCCTATCAAAATTTCAAGAACCAGCTCAAAGAAGGCATACTTCGATCAATAGATCCGTTACTCCTAGAAAAAAAAAATGAAAAGTAGGAGATCTCTGATCTGATCATGACTCTTCTTCAGAAGAGATCTTCTCCATCAATAGTCGAAAGTCCTCCAAGATCTACGATTGAGATGATGCTCTCGATCTGAAGCTCTAGGACATGGACCAATAGATCGTTCCAGATCTGATCGATCAAGAGATACAGTTGAAGGAAAAATCTGATTTCCCGGTCCAGGTTCGTTCAGATCTGATCAGATCAAGAGATATATTTCAAAAATTTTTCTCTTTGATCTAATCAGATCTTGATATGTTTCAGATCTGATTCTTATTATTTTAATAAATAAAATAAAATAAGATAAATTAAATCAAATTTAATTTACCTGATTTGGGTAATCCTATTACCCTGTTGATGATCCTGTATGCAGCGGAAGGTTCTGGATCTAGCCACGCAAGCGCCTGGCCTCTACCGGTATCCACTCAGGGTTGGATCTGGAGATCCTCTTCTTCTCTATCACATCTCCAAAAATTAGATCTGGATCTGATCTGGAGGATCTTCAAAACTCTTTTTGAAGATCAGCAGTCGTCCTTTGCAGCAGCGCAGCCTTCTTGCTTTTGATCGCCTTTCTTTGATCTGGAATCGCACCAACCAAGGTCCAAAACTCCTTTTGGACGTGGAGAGGAGAGGGAGAAGGTGGTTTGGCATGGAGGAAGGAGGGGAGAGGCAGCCTTGGGGCATGGGAATTGTGATTCTTTCAATCACTTCATCAAATCTGAGTTGGGCGCAGGGTCTTATTTATAGACTAAGCTGTGATCCAACTCCTCTTCTTCCCAACCAATCACAACTCCTTTGTGAAATCAGATCTAAATCTGATTGGTGGGAATAGAGTCCCCTGGATTCCTCCTTAGAGGGTGCCTAAGACCAGTCAAAGTTGGTTCTTAGGAGAACTCTAATTGGAATCCAAAAAGGAGATGGAGTCCTTGTCCAACAAGGACTCCTAGGCGCCTCCAACTTGGGCACACGCCAAGGGTGGCGTGCGCCCTCTTCCTTGCCAGGTTCTGGCAGGGGGACAGGCCCCCACCAGCTCTCCAATAGGTGCATGACATGTGGTCAAAAGTCAAAGTGTCAATGGTCAACATTTGACCAGTCAAAGGTAGACTTTTGACCAAAGTCAAAGAACAAGAAATGGCAGGTGACCAAAAATGGCAGGTAATGTCTTACAAAATAAGACAACCTTTTCTGACTTGGACAACCTCCAGTCAGACCATATGAAGGCCTCTGATTGAGCACAAACTCCTTTGGCTCAGTCAGGACAACTTATTTATGATAGTAAAAGAAGAACGTTAGGTTCAATCGAGTGCTAGCACGATTTTCCTTGAACCTAATTGAATCTCATTCAGATCAATTGAACTAGATCAGTTCAATTGATGATCACCAGATTCAAACCCTTGTTTGTGTGACCCAGTTAGGTTCAGTTCTGTATGGTAATGGGATATGTCATGATCTCTATCATCGACATCATCGAAACTCCTTTCGATGGATCAGAACTCTTCTGATTCGAACAGCTAGAATGATCGATCATCTAAATCATTCTAATTGCTCCCAAAATCCACCAGTGACACCTAGCAGTATATGGTGGCAACCCATCAGAGCTGAATGCGAACCTCTTGGTGCAGCTACCTGTGTGATTAAGTTCTTCTATCTTGAGCCCCGATCAGATTAGGGTTAAGGTGAACTCGTCAAACCCTAGTCTCTGTCATATGATGTAATCATTCGATTCGAGTCCAATGTGAAAATCTAAATAGAAACTCTTTCTATTATTTCACTCTGCCATGGCCATGGACTTCTGGACTTGATTCTCATGATCATCATAGGGCTGCTCCTCTACCACCGAGGTAGATAGATTCCATCTTGATGCAATCCAGTTCCTACAATGAACATGCTATAGCCAACATACACCTCAGGTTCCATATGGCTAGGAGACCGAGTAATGGTGTAGTCAAACTATAACACCCTCAAGGTGAACTGCCGATGCACCTCAGGTCAAAGAACCAGACACACTACTGCAGCATCGAGTCAGTCATTGACGAGAAGGTAGACTCCCTAATGACTACTCGAGGTGGTCACGCTCAGTGCCCTCGTTCTCTAACGAGTACCTGTACTCTCGCTCCGGTGTCTCCACACCGTAGACTCAAGACTCATCTACTAAAGAGAAGCGATTGTACACCAACCTTCCGGATCAATCACCATCCTCGTGATGATCCTATGGTCGGGAGCATTTTATGAGTTAATAATGATTATTCATGTCTTAAATTTTCAACTCTTGAAAATATGAATTATCATTACCATTAACTCAAAGGATGTATCACAGACACTAAATACACATATGTGATAGAAAATAACCCATTTTATTGATTATAGTCAAAATTATAATTTTGCCCCTAGAAGTGTATTACAAGTGTCAGCCAATTCTGGCTTCTAGGGCACATATATCTAACAATCTCCCACTTGTCCTAAAGCCAATTGGCTACAAGTCTAAGTCCCATCTTCTCAAGGTGGGCTTCGATCTTCTGCTGGCCCAACGGCTTTGTAAGTGGGTCTGCCACATTATCTGTGGAGTTGACTCTCTTGACCTCGACGTAACCCTTCTCGAGGTAATCGCGGATGAGGTGGTATCGCCGCTCAATGTGCTTGGATTTTTGGTGAGACCTCGGCTCCTTAGCAAGGGCTATGGCGCCATTGTTGTCGCAGTATAGAGGAATGGCATCTGATGGCATTACTCCAATTTCTGCAGCAAACTTCTTGTACCAGAATGCTTCCTTCGCAGCCTCTGATGCAGCGATATATTCTGCTTCCATGGTGGAATCTGCTATCACCGTTTGCTTGGAACTCTTCCAGCTGACAGCACCACCATTGCACACAAACAGACTCCCAGATGTCGACTTTCGATCATCTATATCGGACATGAAATCCGAGTCTGTGTATCCCTGGACTTGGAGTTCTCCATTACCAAAGACCAACATCATATCCTTAGTTCTTCTCAAGTACTTAAGGATACATTTCACAGAAGTCCAGTGTTCTTCACCTGGATTTGACTGATATCTGCTTGTGACACTCACAGCATGGGCTATATCAGGTCGTGTACATAGCATGGCATACATGAGGCTCCCTATTGCAGAAGCATAAGGGATCTTGCTCATGCGTTCTATTTCCTCAGGTGTGCTAGGGGCACATCTTCTTGGAAAGATGAATACCATGTCTGAAGGGTATTAATCCCCTCTTAGAGTTTTCCATACTAAACCTCTTTAGTACTTTCCTCTATGTACATCTTCTGTGAAAGTCCTAGCATCCTATTCGGTCTATCCCTATAGACCTTAATTCCTAGAATAAAGGATGCTTCACCTAGGTCTTTCATGGAGAATTCCTTGGACAACCATAATTTGACTGTTGTCAACATGGGAATATCATTCCCAATAAGGAGGATGTCATCCACGTACAATACGAGGAAGACAACAGCGCTCCCACTGACCTTTTTGAAAACACATGGTTCCTCTTCATTTTTGATGAAACCAAACTTTTTGATCACATCATTGAAACGAGTGTTCCAGCTCCGAGATGCTTGCTTAAGTCCATATATGGACCTTTGCAGCTTGCAAACCTTGTGATCAGTATCACTGGATGTGAAACCTAGCGGCTGTTCCATATAGATATCTTCCTCAAGATATCCATTTAAGAATGCCGTTTTCACGTCCATTTGCCATATTTCATAATCGAAATAGGCTGCAACGGCAAGCAATGTGCGGATGGATTTTAGCATAGCCACTGGGGAAAAGGTATCCTGATAGTCAATGCCTTCGCGTTGACTATAACCTTTTGCCACTAGTCTAGCCTTGAATGTCTCCACATTCCCATCTGCACCAATCTTTCTCTTGAAGATCCATTTACACCCAATAGGTACTATACCTTCTGGTGGATCTACCAAGGTCCAGACTTGGTTTGAGTGCATCGAGTCAATTTCTGACTGCATTGCCTCTAGCCATTTCTCGGAGTCGATATCTGATATCGCCTCGTTGTAGGTTTTGGGATCATCACCATGAGCACCATTACCTACGAGGAACATTTTCCTCTACTTCCTCTGAAATAATACCTAAGTATCTTTCAGGGGGACGGAAAACTCTTTCCGATCTACGAGGTGGAGGAGGTAGTGTTCTTATTGGCTCAACCTGATTTGGTTCCAATTGGTCCTTAGCTCGTTGTACTTGTGAGACTTTCTCATCAAGCTTAATCTGCTTTCCAATGCCGCTATCTTGAATAAACTATTTTTCAAGAAAGATGGCATGTCGACTCACAATCACATTGTGGTCTTCTGGAATGTAGAAATAGTATCCTAATGACTCTTTAGGATATCCTATGAATCGAGCTCTAAAGGACCTAAACTCTAACTTGTCCGCTTGTTGTCTTTTGACATGAGCCGGACAACCCCAAATTCTGAGATGACTCAGACTTGGTTTCTTACCGTGCCATATCTCATACGGTGTGGTAGGAACGGTTTTAGAGGGAACCCTATTCAGTAGATAAATTGAAGTTAACAATGAGTGTCCCCAAAGAAAATCAGGGAGGTCTGTGAAGCTCATCATGGATCGAACCATATCCAATAGAGTCCGATTTCTCCATTCTGAAACCCCGTTGAGTTGAGGTGTTCCTGGTGGAGTCCATTGAGAGACTATGCCATTTTTCTTGAGATAGTCTAGGAATTCCCGGCTAAGGTATTCACCTCCTCGATCTGATCGAAGAACCTTAATGGGTTTTTTAGTTTGTTTTTCTACTTCATGTCTGAATTCTTTGAACTTTTCAAAAGCTTCAGACTTGTGTCTCATAAGATACACATACCCATACCTAGACAGATCATCGGTAAAGGTAATGAAGTAGACAAAATTGCCTCTAGCCGGCACATCAAATGGGCCGCACACATCAGTATGTACTAGGGCAAGGAGATCTGTGGCCCTCTCCCCATGTCCAACAAAAGGGAGTTTAGTCATTTTGCCTTGAAGACAAGATTCACAAGTTGGATATGACTCAGAAGTCAATGGACTCAATAGCCCATTTTTCTCCAATTTGTTGATCCTATCTTCTGCTATATGACCTAATCTTAGGTGCCATAGATATCTATCATTTGGACTATCCCTAGGTCATTTGGCATTCACGTTTTGCTCGATAGTTAGAATAGGTACATCAATATGTAGCTGATAAAGACCATTAATAAGGAAACCATTTGCAATTTTATTTCTTTCATAAAGAATGTTACAATGGTCCTTAAAGAAGGTAATCACATAGCCTTCTTGTGCTAAGCATGAAATAGAAATCAAATTCCTGCTAGCTGCAGGCACATAATAACAGTCTTTCAAAACTAAGTCTAAACCAGATGGTAATCGAAGAGGGTATGTTTCCATGGCTACTGCAGCAACTCTTGCTCCATTATCGATGCGTAGGATCATGTCTCCATCCCTCAGCCTCCTGCTATCCTCAAGACCCTGCATGGAAGTGCACAGATGAGCACTAGAACCAGAGTCAAGCACCAACGGGTTTTGGACCTTGGTTGGTGCAATCTAGACAAGAGAAAGGCAAGTAAAAGTTAGAAGGCTGCGTTGCTGCAAAGGACGACTGCTGATCTTCAAAAGAAGTTTTGAAGATCCTTCAGATCAGATCCAGATCTAATTTTTGGAGACGTGATAGAGAAGAAGAGAATCTCTAGATCTAGCCTGAGTGGATACCGATAGAGGCCAGACACTTGCATGGCTAGATCCAGAACCTTCCGCTGCATACAGGATCACCAACAGGTAATAGGATTATCCATATCAAGGTAAGTTAAATCTGATTTAATTTATCTAATTTTATTTTGATTTTTAAAATAATAATAATTAGATCTAAAACATATTAAGATCTGATTGGGATCAAGAGAAAAATTTTTGAAATATATTTCTTGATCTGATCAGGCCTGAACGAACCTGAACCGAGAAATCAGGATTTCCCTTCAGTTCCCAATCAAATCAATATCCAATCTCCCATAGTCATTAGGTCATCACATAACCTAATTAGGTCAAATCCAATAGAATCTAATTCAATCAAATTTGATCAAAATCTCTTCGCTCAATCAAATTAAGCTAATCAGTAATCAAATTACTAATTAATCCTTCAATAATATCAGAATTCCAATCAGATGGATGTCTGGGCAATAGAGTTCCATCAGCATGAAACTCTTGGTCGAAGAGTTCCAAACCAGTTGAACTCTTGAACTCAGTAATCCAAATGAATGGAACTCATAATCATAGAGTTTTAGACTAGTAGAACTCCTGATCAGAGAGTCTTAGATAAGTAGAACTTAGAGTTCCAATCCAGTGGGATCCAAAAAGATAAGTTCTAGTCCAGTGAGACTCCTAGTCATAGAGTCCCAGTCTAGTGGGACTCTTGACCATAGAGTTCCAGACCATTGGAACTCCTGGTCACAGAGTCTCAGTCTAGTAAAACTCTTGATCATAGAGTTTCAAACCATTGAGACTCTAGATTAGCCATCAGATAAGGTAGAAACTTTTATTGTGTGTGACCCCATAGGTTCAAACCCTAAGCTGGTAGTATGGAACCAATTTTCTATACCAATCGATGTGACCATCTAGTAATGGTACCTGACGTTTGGATAGATCAAATAGTCGCAACATAATATCGATGAGTCTGTGGCATATGGTTACCATATAATTCATCCTCTTGACCTTATTGCTCAAAAGATGACCTAGGATTTAACTGTCAATCCTAAAAAATTATTTATAGTATATTTTAAAATTTAGTATCTATCGAATGGACTATCCCGATCGCGATTTTGCTAAATTAAAATATAGTGATGCATCTGCTTCAATAATTGGAGGGATCAATTCCATCTTGACTCATACACTGACAAAATAAGTACTTGACTACACTCAGTAACCTTCTATCACTGAATTAGAAATTCAGATAGTCTAGTACCTAAGTGCAGTGAGTTGCTTGCAAGTCACCATTGTGATCTCAAGTCTAAGGGATACTTATACCCATATTCTTCACGAGCATCTCTTGATAGTAGAGAGCTACGCAGTTAGATCACATTCAGTAAAATGTATCCCTACACTTCATCTGCATGCCATACCAGTACATCATACTCCTTGATTAAGAGGATAACCAATGCATATGGCACACAACGACCTATACTCGATACGTTGTCATCCTAGGTGATAATATATCATTTGGTCGCAAACAAGTTTAAGGATTAAATGATAAATTCTTCTTTCTCGAATCTAAATAATCCTAAGAACTTCATCACAGAAGAGTTCATTATAGGAAGATGCACAAAAATGATAAAAATATCAAAATAATAATTTTATTTATTATAATAATTTAAGTACATTTACAGTCAGCTCAACCATCTACAATCTAGATGATTGGCTTTAGGATACATTTTCCAAAAACTTTCACTTAGACTAAAGCCATTTAGAATAGTATCATATACCTATCTTCCATTTATGATTATCAAACTCTTTGATTTCGAGGGCTTTAGAAAATGAGTCAGCCATTTTTTTTTTTGTTGATCTTCTGAAGGTTGACGTCATCTCGCTTCATGATCTATCGTACAAGATGGTAGCGATGTGGAATGTACTTGGTGCGCTATGTGCCTTCGGCTTCTTCATAGTGCTATCACAATAAAGCAGAATCGGACCATCCAAGGAGGGTGCCACTCCCAACTCGTCGATGAACTTTCATAGGTATATAGCTTCTTTCGTAGCATCGAATGCCGTGACATACTCTACCTTGTATATAGAATTAGCCACATTGTATTGCTTGAAACTCTTCCAGCAGACCGCTCCACCATTTAGGATAAATACATAATCTGACACACTCTTACTATCATCGTGATCTGATTGAAAATTGGAATCAGTATATCTCATATGTTTCAAGTTAGCATCTCCATAAATGAGCCACTGGTCCTTAGTATTTTTTAAATACTTTAAGATTGTTTTTATAATCTTTCAGTGATTCTCACCCAGATCAGACTGGTACCTACTCACTACCTCTAGTAAGTATACTACATTCAGTCTTGTATACATCATGGCATACATAATAGAACCTACTGCTAAAGCATATGATATTCTACTCATATGCTCTCTCTCGTTTAAGGAGTTGTTGAATAATTCCTCTTCGAAAGAGTAATTCTATGGCCTATCGAGAGATAGCCCTTTTTAGAATTTTTCATGCCGAACCGCTTTAGCACGATATTGATATACGTGGATTAGGATAATCCAAGCAATCTTTTAGATCTATCTCTATAGATCTTCATTCCTAGGATGTAGAAAGCTTCTCCCAAGTCTATGGAGAATTTCGACGATAGCCAAATTTTTATTTTCTATAGTACAGAGATGCCATTCTCGATTAAGAGAACATCATCCACATACAGTACAAGAAATACTATTATAGAATCATTAGTCCATTTATAGACATAGGATTTCTTTTCATTCTTAATGAAGCCATACGTTTTGATTACTTTATCAAAATGCATGTTTCAACTCCGCAATGCCAGCTTCAATCTATAGATTGATCTTTGAAGCTTGCACATCATGGACTCATCTATGGACATAAAATCCTCAAGCTATATCATATACACCTCTTCATCCAGCTCTCTATTTAGAAAAGCCATCTTCACATCCATTTGCTAGATTTTATAGTCTAGGTATGCAGCTATCGCAAGCATGATACAAATGGACTTGAGCATTGCCATTGAAAAAAATATCTCATCATAGTCAATATCATAATGCTGACGATATTTTTTGATAGCTAGATGGGCTTTATAAGTCTTCACCTTCTCATTTGCATCCCTTTTCCTTTTGAAAATTCATTTATATCCAATGGATTTTATCCCTTCAGGTAGATCAACCAGTGTCCATATACTATTGACCTTCATGGACTCCATTTCGGACATCATGACTTCCAGCCATTTATCAGAATCGAACCTCTGCATGGCATCTATGTAGGTGATCGGATCCTCATCGTTCCTACTGAGTTCAACAGGATCACCATTCCAAACTAAGAAATCGTAGTATCTATCTGATTGACGTGGTACTCTACCAAATCTTCTTAAAAGTACCTCTTCAATGGGCTATAGGTTTGATCTTATCAAATCTAGTTCTGCAGGTTTACTAGAATGTGTCGATTCTTCCATCTATCAAACTTCACTAAGTTCAACATTAGAGGTAGTAGTTCCTTCCATATGGAACTTCTTTTCCAAAAAGACTATCCTATTGCTAATGAACACTTTTTATTCTTCAATAAGGTAGAAGTAATAATCCCTAATTTTCTTAAGGTATCCTATGAATAAGCATTTATCGGATCTTGGTCCAAATTTTTTTGGCTGTAAATATTTGATATAAGCCAGACATCCCCAAACTCTAAAATGAGAGAGTATCAACCTATGCCCAGTCCATATCTTATATAGAGTCTTTGCAACAGACTTGCTCGAAATATTGTTTAAATTAAAACAAGCAGTCTCGAGTGCGTACCTCCAAAAAAAATAGGCAAACATGCAAATTCCATCATGGACCGAATCATATCCAATAAGATTTGATTCCTCCTTTTGGATACACCATTATGCTGTGGTATTCTAGGAGGGATCCATTATGATAGAATTTTATTTTCTTCTAGATATGTCAAAAAATTATTAGAAAAGTATTCACTTCCTCGATCTGACTGAAGAGTTTTAATACTCTTTTCAAGTTATTTTTCTATCTCATTTCGATATCGTTTAAATATTTTAAACGAATCAGATTTACTCTTCATAAGATAGATGTACCCATACCTAGATAGATCATCAGTAAAATAATAAAATAGTAGAACCCGCCTCTAGCACATATGTTCATAGGTCCATATACATCAGTATGTACTAGATCTAGAAGTTCAGGGGCCCACTCACCCTTTCCAGTAAAAGATGATTTGGTCATTTTACTAAGAAGGTAGGATTCATGGATAGTCAATAATTTACAATCATCGATGTCAATGATATGCTCTTTGACTAATCTATTTTGCTTGGCTGGCAAGTACAATAGGATCATTATGAAACCATGTTTTGGTCACATTTATACTAATAAGCTTTCCATCTATTTGTACACTAGACCTCTTATTCCCAACATCAAACCAAATGCCCTTGAAAAGAACTACCTGCTTATCTCTTATATATTCTACCTCGACGATCTCATTGATTACGCCATAGTAGTCAATGACATCATCCCCATTATTTCCTTCTACAATCAACCCACTATTTTGACTTCTACGATGGTCATCACGATCTCTTGTATGAAACCTAACACCATTGATAATGCAACTGGCATATTTTCTAACACAAATGTGAGGTCCACATGCTAATGAATAGAGTGCTTCCATTACTTTTGGTGCTTTTTGGTTGAACAAGCACGTCATCTACAAAAAGTTAAGAAATATTTAGTTGATATAGCTAATGTAGATATACACTCAAATTATGATAATTTACTTACACGTCGTTTAAACCATGATGGGATTTGCTCCTTATGTCTTCTCTCTATATTAGTTGTACATTCTCTTTTAAGCTCCTCCAAATGTTGTCTGTTAAGTAAAGCCATAATTAATTTACAAATGACATAACCATTGGTTTTTACATCTATAATATTATTACTTATAAATACTTACTCAAGATAAGGTTCCAACTCCTCACAATTAGATAGCATATACTAATGAGCCATCTCAAGTTCATTTGGTGACATTCGAACATATTTTGTAGCTCCCAGCAATCAAAATCTATAAGAAAAAATGGATAATCCACCATCTTCTACTATGTCACAATTTCTTTCATCTCTATTGAAATGAGTCTCAATTCCACGAAGATAAAATGAGCAAAAAGTCAAACATTCATTGACAACGTAAGCCTCGGCTATTGAGCCTTCAGGATAAGCTCTATTTTGCACATATCCCTTAAGATCTCCCAAAAATCTAATGAAACAAATAAGCAAATATTATATTAATAAATTATTTATTTATTATGTCAATGACTACCAAAAGTAAATTATAGTTTAACTGTTCGTATTACCTTTCAATAGGATTTATCCATCAAAATTGTACAGGACCCCAAGCATTATCTCATTTGGAAGATGAATTGCCAAATGCACCATGACATCAAAGAAAGTAGGTGGAAAAATCATTTCAAGCTTGCAAAGGATCAATACAATTTCTTTTTCCATTTTCTGTACTTCTTCCACATTAAGTGTCTTGGAACATAGGTGTTTGAAAAAATCTCCCAACTCTGCTAGTGCAATACAGACGTCCCTTCGCAAGCATCCATGAATGCAAATAGAAAGTATCCTTTGAAGAAGAACATGACCATCATGAGTTTTTAAACTAGTGACTTTTCCTTCATTTATTTTCACACACTGAGAGATATTTGAAGCATATCTATCCGAGAACTTCACTGACTTAAAAAACTCACACAATATCTGCTTCTCATTCTTAGTTAAAGTATAACAAGGAGGTGGAATAATATATGAGCCATCACATCTCTGCATTAAGTGTAATTCCTTCCTTATGGCCATATCCTTCAAATCTTGCCTCGCCTTCAAAGTATCTTTTGTTTTTCCATCAACATTCAATAGTGTACCTAAAATATTATCACAAATATTCTTCTCTATATGCATAACATCCAAGTTATGCCAATTTCAATTTTCTCCAATATGGCAAATCAAAAAGAATGCTTCGTTTTGTCCAATTCAACTTTGTCAGAGAACGTTTTTTTTTTCTACTATTAGGATGCTTTCCATGTTGCACATCTTTTAAGTTTGCCAATTGTTGCAATACATCATCCCTTGATAACTCTTGTGGTGGCATTCGATGCTCAATCTTTCCATCAAACTTCTTATTTTTCTGCCAATTATGATCATGTGGCAAGTATCATTGATGCCCCATGTAACAAATTTTACTTCTTAACCTATGAGAACATGTCTGATAATTACAAATTGGACATGCCATATATCCTTTTGTACTCCATCCAGACACATTATCATATGCTGGAAAATCATTTATAGTCCATAATAGGATAGCATGCAATTAAAAATTTGATCCACTGCAAGCATCATATGTCTACACACCAATTTCCCATAACTTATTTAATTCATCTATCAAAGGTTGCATATATACATCAATATCTTTTCTAGGTGCTTGGGGGCCCAAAATAAGCTATGGCATCATGAAAATTGCTCCTTCATACATTTGCAAGAGGGCAAGTTGTACGGCACCAAAATAATTGGCCACATGTTGTATGATGTACTCATATTACCAAATGAATTAAAACCATCAGTAGCAAGACCAAGTCTAATATTACGAGGATCTACACAAACTATGAAAAATCATTATCACATGCTTTCCATGTTTTTGAATCAGCTGGATGTCTCAACACCTTTCCATCATCTAAATGCTTTTCCTTATGCCACCGCATCTCTAAGGTAGATTTTCTTGACATATAAAGGCATTGCAACCTTGGTTTTAATGGAAAGTAATGCAATATCTTATGCAGTACTTTCTTGCCCTTACCATCATTGATTTTCCACCTAGATGTATGACAAATAGGACACTCTTCATGATTTTCAAACTCCTTCCAAAATAATGCACAATCATACTTGCATGCATGAATAGCTAGATATCCTAAATCCAATCCACGTAACACATTTCTTGCCTCGTAGTGGGACTTAGGAAGTGTCTCTCCGTCTGGCAATGCTTCTTTCAATAATTTCAACAACATATCAAATGATTTGTTGCTCCATTTATTGTAAACTTTCAAATGGAGCAACTTCACCAAAAATGATAAAATAGAAAAATTTGAACAACCTAGATATAATTCTCTTTCAGCATCCCTCAAAAGTTTAGCAAATGTATCTTATGAGCCATCATTTACATTAAGGTTAGACACACCATTATCATGACCCATGTGATAATTATTCATGAAATTTTCAAAGTCATCTAGCATTTCGTGGACTCTATCATCCTCCTCCATGTCATTGCATGCCATTCCATTATCATCCAGATCATCATGATCATAAAAAGTTTCATATGCCCTAGAAATTTTAAAGGTTGAATGCTCCCCATGAAATATCCACCTTGTATAATCTGTATCGATCCCTCGAATCAACAAATTACTATGAACCCCATCTTGACTCTTAATATATAAGTTCAAACAATTAATACATGGACATCTAATCTCACAATCTTTACCTATATGATCGGCTACGAATTCCACAAAAGCTTAAACTCCCTTAACATACTATTCAGTCCATTTTTGTGCAGTCATCCAACTCTTATCCATCATGCAAAGATACGTAATACACGAGATAAAAAGTGCACCTAAGTTCTCAAAAACAATCTCTTTGGTTTTTATATCTGTTCCAACCTGAGAAAAAACCAAACATATAACAATAAGATTTGTAAGTGGAAAATTACATATAACAATGACTGGTCCTAAAACATACCTTCTATCGAATTAGACATTTGTGGAGAATCATTTGTTCCAATTATGTGGAGAACTTCTATCAAATTAGACTTTGTTTTGGTGGTTTATTCCAACCAATTCAGCAGTTATTGTCCTCATCTTCCCCCTAATGAATGTCTCTTTTCACATTTAATTTAATTGATAAAAATGAGAAACAAATGATACTTCAATTATTCATGACATAATATAAAAAATTAACACCAACATTGTGGCACTTTGGTGTTGCAATCATGGGTCTGCTAGCTTAATAACATATTCTAAGTATAGAATAACTCTTTATCAACTAGTTTTATTAAATCTATATGCTTCTACAGCAAAATAACAGTCAATATACATGCTTCCCATTCAACATCTATTCTGAGGAGACTAAACATTGTTATCTCATGGATTTCGTTATCAACAAGAAAAAGAAACACCGTTATCTCATGGATTTCATTTCATTATGTAGAATAGAGACCAGTTCATGAATAGATATCATGTATCTATTTTGAGGAGACTAAACATTTATGTTGAAGCACTCCTAAGCATTGTATTTCAAAGAATATCTCATAGAGAATACAAAGTTTGGCTATATAGGGTTAGCAAATGCATATCATTGGTATGCTAAGACTGCAACTAAAAATAATACCATATGTGCACCAATTCTACAAAGTTTGGGTCAAACTTTCTTGGGCTCAAGATGTTATCAAATCGTCTTCCTACAAATCTCATCCCGATTTGAAATCATATGCTCATTCTTTTTAGTAGAAAACAATACACTCGTTTACATGATGAAGATGTGTATGTAGCAAGGCAAAGAGCCAAAGATATCTTTTCAGCTTCCTTAATTTCAGAAAGGATTTGAAAATGTTTAAACTAACAATGGCAAAGGATCAGTTGTGAAGCCAGTTGGGAACAGCTAGATGCTATGTTTACAGTCAAGCAATAGAATTCAACCTGAAGTCACTAAATTTTATGAAGTGCCTTATATAAAAAATTCATGATACTACGTGACACTACAGATAGGACCAAGAAAAGGATGTCTCTTGGTGGCTTCCATATGACATGAGAGTATGCTTAATTAATTACTGGTCTTATGAAATATTATAAAGATGATAAAACCCAATTTCCCTATTTCTAGGTATCCATTGGATTTTAGGGGATACTATTATTTCCCCAGAGGTCAGCTTTTCTCCTAGTAGTTGATATTTTTATCATGATTTTCTCTATTCCTCATTCCCTCTTCTATCTAATTTAACTTCCTCAATGCATTTTATCAAAATTTCTCCCAACATTTCTCCGAGGAGGTCTCCTCTTCCACTGCCACCACCACCCTGGCCAAACCTCCGGCATCCGCCATCAGCGACCACCTTCAAGAACCAGCTAGACCTCCGGTATCCACCATTGGTGACCTACATTCAACAACCGATAGGCATGGATCCGGTTCAAGTACCGGATCGGCTTTGCAAAGAAGGCAGAGCAGTGGTGGGCTAGGAAGTCCGACAGCGGCAAGAAGAAGGTGATGCCACTGTTGATCATGCTCAAGGTGGTGGCGATGGTGAGGGGGCTGGTGGTGGAAGTGGCTAGATTCAGCCCGAGCGGTTTAACGAGAGGTAGTAGAAAAAATCCTAGAAGAGAGGAGAGAGATCATGGTACCTGGTTGATGATAGGAGGCTCCCCTTCACCTTTCTTCGATCGACGATCGATGATCGGTGATGAGGGACAGAGAGGCGGTGGAGGCGAAGAGATGCCAAGCCAACCTTTGGATTAGGGATCGAGGTAGAGCTAGTGAACAAGGAGGAGGCATGAGAGAGGGGGAGGAAAGGGGGGAGGCGCGTGTGAGATAGGAGGAACACGTGAGATCAGAGGTGGAGGAAAGGAAGGGGAATGGGGAGGTGGAGGCAAGGGTGGATCAGGGTTTTTTTTTGGTGGCACGGGGAGGTGGAGGCAATGGGTGGATCAGGGTTTTTTTTGGTGGCATGGGGAGGCGGAGGCAATGGGGTGGATCAAGATTTTTTTGGTGGCACCGGGGTCAAGCACGCAGACATCGAGGTAGTGGGAGGGGAATTCGTGAGAACGTGAAATCCTGGTGCGTTTACTAATTTTTTTCCTTAGTTGCCCACCAAAAAATTGATCGAGAAATCATATCTTTTAGATGTATTTATCACCAATAATTTTAACAACCAAAATTTTGGTTGAAAAATAAAATTGTTTTATGCATAAATTATAATTGGCCATAAATAATTTTGATGGGTTAGTGCACCAGATTTTTCTCGACCAAAATAAAAAAAATGGTTGCCAATTTTTCATGAGGGATCTCAAGCAACACCAATATTTTTTTGGTTGTAAATTATTATAATTTGGTCGATAAAGACTATAATTTTTTCCAACCAAATTATAATTTGATCGAAAATACATCTTTTTCTTGTAGTGTTATATGACCAAGTCGATAGTGCCAAAGATAGGCATCGATGATATTATCTAGTTTTAGGCATTTATTTGATGTATACATTATACTAATAGACTATAATAAAAATAAATATTTTTTCTTAATTATCCTCGCATCTGTAACATCATTCATAATGATATGATAATAATTTTTTTTATTAACAAATAATAACCATCTTAGGCTAAAAGTCCAATAGATATTATGTTCATCATAAAAGATGGACAACAGTGACAGTTACTTAAAATGATACAATTAATTTTGAAAACAAGCTTAAGAGTTCTTAATGTTAGGACTAAAACTTTACTTCCATCTCCAACGTTAAGGAATCTATCACCATTCTCAAATTTTCTATTAAATTGAGTCCATACAGTGAATTGCATATGTGGACTGGACTCTCAGTATCTAATACCTAGATAGATATATTACAAATAGAGAAATTATAAGGTGTTATCATATAACAACCTTGACCTGCAACCATTTGCTGATTTCTCCTATTCAGCCTATTCGGATCAAGAAGATAATTCCTCTTCGAGTTTGCCTGATTAGAGTCAACACTAGATTCCTCATAACTAGGTTCTAAAAGCTTATCACTTTCTAACAGTAAATGGTGCAGACATATACTAGCCAATTAATTTATCTAAAATGTGTCCTAAAACCAATCATCTAAGTGATAGATGATTAGAATTAGTGTATGAATTATCATATAATAATAGTTATTTGGCTTATTCATCATAAATATTCTATCTTCTTTAAAAGAACTTCTAAATTATGATGAAGTCCTTAGAATCACAATCAATCGATAAAGAAGGATTTATCAAATAGTTCTTAAACTGTTCACGATCAAATGATAAGTTATTAATAAGGACGATAACTTATCGAGTGTAAGTCACTGCATGCCATATGCGTTGGTTGTCCTCATAACCAAATAGTATGGAGACACTGCTATGGCATCCAAGTGAGATATAGGAGTACATCTATACTGAACGTGATCAATATAGCACTTTATTATCAAAAATAGTTAGTTTAGGCTTATGGATATAAGTGTCCCTCTGACTTGAGATCACTACAGTAACTTGCAAGTAATTTATTGTACTTTAGTGCCAACCTATCTATATTTCTAATATAGCAATGAAAGATTTTTGGATATAATTAAGTACTTGTGAAGTCAGTATGTGAGTCAAGATGGGATCGACTACTTCTGATTAACTTCAGGAAGAGAATGTCTTGCTATAATTTATTTTAGCAAAATCTAGGCCTGGGTAATTCTCGTGAGGAGTCATGGGATTTATAAAATTTTGAAACATAATAGAGATGACTTATATGAGTATTGACGGCTAATTCAAAGTCAGCTTAAGCATTATTAGTCAAAGGGATGAATTATATGGTAACCATAAGGCAGAGTTTTAATAATATTGCTTTGTATATATTCGACCTATCTAGACATCGGGTACCATTGCTAGATGGTTATTTTGATTGGTACAGAAATCTATTCCTATGTTACCAATTTTGTTTCGAACCTATGAGGTTACATACATAAGAGATTGTAACCTGATCATATGGTTGATTGATGATTTAGAATTGTTCTATGGTTAAACAATCAATACGATTGATGTTTAATCTAATGCAAGTGTTGCAGGAGGATCGATTAGTAATTGAATTGCTAATTGGCTTAATTTGATTGAGTGATTAGGCTGAGATCAAGTCTAATTGAATTAAATTTAATTAAAATTAGTTTAGACTTAATTGAATTAAGTCCAATTAGTTTATTGGATAAGCCGGTTGCAAGAAAGAATAAGTTCTTGTTCAATTAAGACTTGAGTGCACATAATTTCTAATTTAATTAAAAATTAAATCAGATATAAATTTGATTAATATAAGATTTCTAATTGAACTATGATTGTATTTTAATTAGGTTGACTCAAATCTAATTTAAATTAGATTTAAATTAGGTTTGACCTAGTCTATATTGGAGAGTCCTAGTTAGACTAGGACTCTTCCCTTCACCTTTGCGCCACCTAAGAAAGATTCCACGCTCATTATATTTTTAATTCTAGATTTTTTATGAGTTTTTCCATGCCTAAGATAGGTTCTCCATACCTCCTACCAGGTGTTTTTGGAATTTTATTTGACTTACTCAAATAAAGAAAGTTGTTAAGACTTGTACTCTATTTGATAGAGTCCCAATTCTCCAAAACACTTTCTTTTCTTATAAAATTTTGTCTCCATGCATTTCTTTCTTTTGTGTGCTTATTTTCTTTGGTTTTATACATGATTTTCTGGTCTTCACACCAAAAAAATATGGGGGGAGGCATCTAAGAGTTGGACGCCTCCTAAAACTCCTCCCTAGAGTCCATATAAGACTAGGTTTGACCTAGTCTTCCTAATCTAATTGGGGTGCCACGTATGAGATATTTTTTGGACATGAAAAATCCTAAAAAATTATGAAAAAACTAGAAGAAAAGAGAGAGATGGTGTAGTGGTTTGAGGTGCCTACTTTTTTAGAGAAAAAGATTTCATTAGAATATGAAAAGTTCATGTCTTGATGAAGACAAAGATAAGAGAAGATTGTCTTCTCTTATAGTTTTCTTTCAAGTTATTTTCTTCTTATTTTATGTAATTTTTTTATGATAAAAATCTAAGAGAGAGAGACAGGGCTTGGAGGATGGATGCTCCAAGTAGTTGGGGCATGGTGTTTTAATTTGAACATGATTTGATCATGTCTTGATGAGAGAAGAAGAAGAGAAGAAGGTCTTCTCTTAGGGTTTCTTTAAGAGCCCTTCTTCTCCATCTCTTCATGTGATTTTTCTATGAAAAAAATTAGAAAGTATGAGATCTAAAATATAAAAAATATTCTAGAGAAGGTCTCCTCTTGTCCTAACATGGAGATATCTTTAGGACATCAATAATTGATGTCTTGAAAGAGAAGATGTATCTTCTCTTAGGATTTTTTTTTCTCAAGTTTTTATTTCTGATTTTTGGAAGATCCAAGGGTTGGATTTCTTTTTTAATCCACCTTTTGTTTTTTATCTCTTGGAGTATCCAAGAGATTCGAAGAATATTTTTGATTAACCATCAGGAGGGATCCACGAGAAGCTAGCACTTCGAGCGGATCTTCGTTTGACGAACCTCTGATCTGTGTTGCAGCTTCATGTGGATTACCTATAGAGACCGAATACATGTGTGGCTTCAAGCAATAAGGATAACAATAGGATTCAACCATGGTGTTCTTGACCCGCATAAAGGTAAGAGATAATATCTCTTTGCTGACCTAGATATGATCTAGGATTTCTAGAATAGTTCTAGATCTAGGTATTGATTTGATCAATACCAACCTTTCATGTTTTAATTTTCTAATTTATGTTTGCATCATGGAATATTGTTTATCCTGGATGTAGGGTTTAGTGATTAGATTATATGTATATTGTAGGTTAAATTATTTAATCTATGTCTTTCATTGCTTGTAAATTCAAAAAAATTTCAAAATGTATGCATGAAATCCTGCATGTTTTCTATCAATGGCATCTGAGCATCTAGGTTCTTTTATAACATGATCATATTTATATTAGAATAAATCTAAAAATAAAATATTAAAGATCATACATACTGTTATAAGGTTATCCTATTGTAAGGTTAACCCCTTATAATGAAAGGTTGTCTTAGTATGTGCTGATCTAACTTTTATGAATCCTGAATAAGTTTAGATATGACCTAAATAATTTTATAATTTATTTTTTAATTTTAAATTTAAAATTAAATAGATATTAGATCTATTTTAGATTATTTAGATTAGATCTAAATAAAATTGGATTGCACATACTGATTATAAGGTTGTCTTGCTATAAGGTTTACTCCTTACAATGGAGAGGTTATCCTAGTATGTTTTTCCTAAATCATAAATAAGTTAGATAAGATCTAAAATAATTTATTTTTTAGATTTTAAATATAAAATTTAATGATTTATGATCTAATTTTAATTATTTAGATAAGATCTGAATAATATATATTTCATGTTTTGATCTAGCTCCTTTTACACATATGCTTGATATGTAACTTTGGTTTGAATCTAGTTTATATATGTATGATATATATGCCTTATAGAATTTTAATTGTGAACTTACTTTCTACAAAATCCTAGATTTGAAACCCTAGAATTTGATCTAAATAATAAAATAAATCAGATCTAAAATCATGAAATGAATGTGATTCATTATAAATTATTTACAAAATTTGAAAATATTTTAAATGATTAAATCAGAATGTAGTTTTGAGGTTCCAAACCCTAACCCATAAGCCTTAAACTTAATTAAGAATTAAGTAAATGTTTAGGATCTAGGTTTGTGATTTGAAGATCCTAAGATATTTTCATAAAACATGGATTAAAGGATAACGGGTTAACTTTGATCAGGTCATTAACTGGGTGAGACCTAGGATTAGATTAAATATGGATTAAGTTAAGAAATTGATCAAACCTAATTAATAGTTAATTAGGATTATGCCATTTCTTTTTCATATATCAATTCAATAGTTGTAGTTGATTAAAGTCCATACATCTACCAAATGGATACTGATCATGACACAGTAGTAGAGCCCAAGTCTTTAGGCAGACCAAATCAAAATTGATAAACTAATTAGTGTCTAAGGTAAGTTTGGCATTTTCAAATCAGTAGTTTTTAATTGGCAGCCTGCTTACCTGACCATTTTTGATGGTGTCTAAGGCAGACCTTGGCAGATCCTCCCATCGATCTTAGTTACCTAGCTAATATGGTTAATCAGGTCATAATTAGGTTGCTCATTGATTCGTGCTAACTCATGTCACATAGAAAATCAATGAGATTGATTTTATTCAGTGAGACTAATCTAGGTGCCCATGTGCCCAAATTGATCCTAGTCCTTATCAATGATTTGAGAAGTCAGTAGGAGGATTTGACTTGGTGATGTCAGTGGAAGCAAATTGATCCATATCCTCTCTATCCTTAAATCACATCAAAATTTTTAAATCTTCTAAAATTATTAGATCCTTAAAATGATAAATTTATGGAGATAACTGAGTCATAGCCTCCTATTAAGTTGGATGATAATGGATCCATTAACTCAATAATCATTGGAGACCCAAAGGCCTGGTGCTTATTGACTAATGAAATTATTATTGATAATATGATAACTTGAAAGTGTCTCTCTAATAGTGGTTAGGTTGACCAGAGCTAAATCATTCGTTGGTTAGATGCACCAAGTATGGTCATATTAATGGTTGGACCTGACCAGATCCTTGCAGTGGAGGCCAAAGCTTATTGATTAGATTTTTGGGATAAAATTAAATTATTAAAAATTATTTAAAGAAATAATTAATTAAAGAACCTATCCATAGATGTACATGAGTTAACCGACTAAAGTTGGGCTTGTGTGTAGTCTACATGGATTCTAGTATCTACTAAAAAATTAAAGTAATTTCTCAAATTGGAGCTAGAGGCTACCAATTTATACAAAATAGTGGAAGAACCTTTAGACTAAAGTCCAAGTCTTTAGACTTAAAATAATTAATATACATTGGGTCTATGTTTTCTTTTCTCATAGAATAAGGCTAAACCCTAATTGCTCTGATCACTATCAGACAATGATTTATTTATGGGACCCAACTTCGATAATCAGTATCGAAAGTTGAATTTAGTTCAGTAGTATGAATGGATTCGTATTGAAGCTTCTAAGCCCAGTCAAAATAATAAGTTCAATGTTAATCCAAATCAGGCAGAGTGCTTCTACTAATAGAAGCAGGATCATTAGAAGAAGTATTGTTCTGAATATCTTGCTTTCCTTGATCATAATAAGCTAAACAAGAGAAAGGAGCAAGAGTTGCTTATCAAGCATGTTATATGATAACATCTTAAAATTTCTCTATTTGTAAGTCTACTACTTGGGTATTGGATACTGATAGTCCTATACAATTTGTTGCAAGGGCTACAGGTAAGTGGAATATTTGAAAATGCTAAGAAATACCTGAATGTTGAGGATGAAAGTTTTATTCCAATCCTAACTTTAGAAATTATCGAGCTTATTTTCAAATGTTGTCATTTAAAGTGACTGTCACTATTGTCTATAATTTATAATAAATATGATTTTTAATGGCTTTTTGACCAAAGATGATCATCATTTATCTATAAATGAAGATTATTGTAATATTGTTATGAATGATGGTACAATAATACAAGAACAATAAACAAATGATATTTTATATTTACACAGCCTATTAAGCGTAATGTACACATCTAATAAATACCCAAGTTAGATAATATCAAAGATATCAATATTTTATTATAGACGACCTACTAGGTATGGGTCCGTTTAGCTGAATTATTTAAAATATTCAAATGATTCAATAATAAAATAGAAAAATAAATTGGAAAAGATATTAGAACTCTTCGATCAGATTGAGGAGATGAATACTTATCCAACAAATTTTTGACATATCTAAGAGAGAATGGGATTCTCTCTCAGTGAACTCCTTCCCAAACACAGTGTATCAAAAAAGAGTAATCAAACTTTGTTAGACATGGTTCGATCCACGATGGGTTTACTAGTCTGCCTATTTCAGGGTTAAGCTCTTGAGACTAATTATTTTACTCTAAAATTTATTCAAAGTAAATCTATTACAAAGACTCCATATTGGATATAAAATGGGCGTAGACCTAGACTCTCTCACCTTCGGGCTCAAGGCCTGCATCAAAAGTTTGCACACAGATAAACTTGAAAATTGGTCTCATAGGTGTATGTTTATAAGGGATTATTAATTCTACCATGCTGAAGAACATAAGATCTTTATTAATAGTAAGGCAATCCTTTTAGAAAAAAAGTTTCTTAGAAAAGGAATTGATGCCTGTCAAGTTGAACTTGAGGAAGTTTGATCGGTAGAGTGAACCGACATAATCTAGTAAACCTGTAGAATTGGATTTGATTAGATCAAACCTAAAGCCTATTAAAGAGATTCGATAGAGTACCGTGTTAGTTGGACAATACTTTGGTATCTAGGTTCAAGATGGCAATCCTATTGAGCTTGATGAGAACAACAAGGATCGAATCACCTATATGGATACTTTGCAGATGTGTGACTCTAAAAAGTGGCTTAGAACCATCAAATCCGAATTGGAGTCCATGGAAATCAATAGTGTATAGACACTAGTTGATTCATCTGAAGAGATAAAATTCATTGAGTGTGAATGGATTTTTAAAAAATCAAAGTAGCGCAGACGGAAAGGTAGAGACCTATAAAGCTTGTTTGGCTATTATCTCAGAGTTAGAACATACGTTTTGAATGTATGTTTTTGTTATGAACAAAGAGAAACCCTGCATTTGAGAGTGGATAAAAAGTTTTGTAGTATTATTCCTTATGCTATCTGTGGATGACATTCTCTTAATTAAGAATGATATTTTAGTATTACAAGAAAAAAAGATTTAGCTATCATTTTATTTCTCCATGTACTAGAATAGACATAGTATATTCACTAGAGGTAATGAGCAGATACCAGTCTGATCTAGATAAGAACTATTGAAAGATTGTAGGGACAATCCTTTAGTATTTAAGAAATACTAAGGTCCAGTGATTCATGAAGAAACTGACATGAAACATGTGGAATATTTTGATTCCAGTTTTAATCAGATAAAGATGACAATAGGAGAATGTTGAGTCATGAATTTACCCTAAAGGAAGGAGCAATTTGCTGAAAAAGTTTCAAGCAGGATAATGTAGCCTATTTTGCTAGTGATGTAGAGTACATCGTAGTATTTGATGCTGCCATGTATGCTATCCAATTGCTAAGGTTCATTAGCAGGTTGGGAGTGGCACCCTCTAATAATGGTCCAGTCTTATCATAGCACTGAAGCTATAGCTCAGGCTAAAGAATTGAAGGACCAGCATACTCTGCATTGCTATCACCTTTGATTTTATATTAGGGTGAAGTCGACCATTAGAAGATTGATGAAAAAGGAGAACTTGACTGATCTATTTATTAAGGCCTTGAAACTAAGGAGTTCTACGAACTCAAGTGGAAGATAGGATATTTGATATCATTCTGATTGGCTTTAGTCCAAGTGAAAGTTGTTGGAAAATATGTCCTAAAATCAATCATCTAAGTGGTAGATGATTGAAATTAGTATATGAATTATCATATAATAATAGTTATTTGGCTTATTCATCATAAATATTCTATCTTTCTTAAATAAACTTCTAAATTATGATGAAGTCCTTAGAACCATAATTAATCGATAAAGAAGAATTTATCAAATGATTTTTAAACTATTCATGATCAAATGATAAATTATTAATAAGGATGATAACTTATCAAGTGTAGGTCACTGTATGCCATATGCATTGGTTGTCCTCATAATCAAGTGATGTAGAGACACTAGTATGGCATCCAGGTAAGATATAGAAGTACATCTATACTAAACATGATTAATGTAGCACTCTACTGTCAAGAGTAGCTAGTTAAGGCCAATGGATATAAATGTTCCTCTGACATGAGATCACTATGGAAACTTGCAAGCAACTCACTATACTTTTGTGCCAACCTATTTATATTTCTAATACAGCAATAGAAGATTTCTAAGTATAGTCAAGTACTTGTTAAGTCAGTGTGTGAGTCAAGATGGGATTGACCACTTTTGATTAACTTCAGGAAGAGAATGTCTCGCTATGTTTCAATTTAGTAAAACTTAGGCCTACGTAACCCTCGTGAGGAGTCACGGTGCTGGTGCAGAAATTCATGAGGTCATTGGAGATGGCTGGAGTGGAGAAGATGAGGTCGCTGACGGGACCTACAAAATAAAGTCTAAACCAGAGGTGGATGGCTCCGGTAGGACCCTTTGACACTCAAGTTAATTTTTCGGCCAACTGGAATGGAGTGCTTAGGATAAAAAGAGGCAGAGTAATGGGAGGGAGAAGAGAGCTTAGCAAGAAAATATATATGAAAGGTCCTTTATATAGATAGAGCCTATAACAAACTGATAGCAACAGCCGCAACCTCCTGGTAGTGGACCATTCGAAGCCATGTGAAGTTTGTTATGGAGGATAGTGTTCATTATCGTGACATGCTAGTCGAGAGTGGTGTTCGTTGTTGCGACTTGCCAATTCATCGACTATCAATAATTGAAGTTCGGATAAAGTGGGTGCAGGCAGTGAAGAGCTTCAAGTCACAATAGTTTCAAAGAAGTTCGGATCCTTTAAGATCGCCTGCATGTGGGTTAGTCTGTATTGAGTTGGTAGTTGGATTCATGTGGATGACGAGATCCTTCCAGACAACTGGAAGGAGATTGATTGAAAGAAGGTCAATCGAAGGGATCTCGCTTGGTGACTGAGAGAAGTTTGTTCATAATGAGCTTGATCGGATGAGATCACCCAAAAAGAGATCATCTGTAGTAAGTGCGACTGGAGGAGATTGTCCGAAGGATGTTTGACTAGAGGAGGTCGTCCGGGGGGGTGTGATTGGAGGAGATCATCTAAGGGGGTGCGATTGGATGATGGGCGTGCGAGTGGACCCTAATCCTATTATTCACTTTTAGTCAAAGAATAAGGTCAGAATAACAATAATTCTCCTTCATCGTTCAAGATCATATCGCTAAACTTTTGTGCACCTTCGGAAGGTTCTGCAGCATGAACTCATCACTAAGGAGATCGACAAATCTCAATAGGGAGGAGGTCGGTGACCAAGAACTTTGGGCAAGAACTTCAGCAGGGGCTATTTTACCCTCAACACACGGGATTTGCAAAATTTTGAAATACAATAGAGATGATTTGTATGAGTGTTGACAGCTAACTCGAAGTCATTTTGAGCATTATTGGTTAAAGAGATGAATTATATGGTAACCATGGGCCAGTGTTTTAAGAATATTGCTTTGCATACATTCGACCTATCCAGAGGTCGGCTACCATTGTTAGATGGTCATTTTGATTAGTACAGAAATTAGATTTCTATGCTATCGACTTAGGTTCAAACTTATGGGATCATATACATAAGAGATTGTAACTTGATTAGATGGTTGATCGATGATTTAAAATCATTCTATAGTCAAACAATTAATATGATTGATGTTTAACCTAATGCAAGTGTTGCAGGAGGATCGATTAGCAAATGAATTACTAATTGGCTCAATTTAATTGAGTAATTGGACTGAGATCAAGTCTAATTAAATTAAATTTAATTAAAATTAGTTTGAACTTAATTGAATTAAGTTTAATTGATTTATTGGATATGCTAATTGCAAGAAAAAATAAGTCCTTATTCAATTAGGATTTGAGTGCACCTAATTTCTAATTTGATTAGAAATTAAATCAGATTTAAATTTAATTAAATCTAATTTAAAAATATTTTTAATTAGATCAGGATTGTCTTTTAATTATATTGACTCAAATCTAATTTAAATGAGATTTAAAGTGGGTTTGACCTAGTCTACATTGGAGAGTCCTAGTTAGACTACAACTCTTCCCTTCATCCTTGCGCAACCTAAGAAAGATCCCACGCCCATTATATTTTTAATTCTAGATTTTTTTTTGAGTTTCTCCGTGCCTAAGAGAGGTTCCCCACACCCCTTGCTAGGTATTTTAGAAATTTTATTTGACATGATCAAATAAAGAAAGTTGTTAAGATTTGGACTCTATTTGATAGAGTCCCAATTCTCCAAAACACCTCCTTTCCCTATAGAATTTTGTCTCCATGCATCCCTTTCTTTTATGCACTTATTTACTTTGGTTTTGTACATGGTTTCCTGATCTTCACACCAAAAAAATAGGGGGCGAAGCATCCAAGAGTTGGATGCCTCTTAAAACTCCTCCCTATCTTGGATGCCTCCTAAAACTCCTCCCTAGAATCCATATAAGACTAGGTTTGACCTAGTCTTCCTTATCTAATTAGGGCGCCTCCTATGAGATATTTTTTAGATATAAAAAATCTCAGAAAATTCATGAAAAAACTAGAAGAAAAGAGAGAGAGGGCATGGTGGTTTGAGGCACCTACTTCCTTGGAGAAAAAGGTTTCATTAGGATAGGACATGAAAAGTTCATGTCCTGATGAAGACAAAGGTAAGAGAAGATTATCTTCTCTTGTAGTTTTCTTTCAAGTTATTTCCTTCTTATTTTTATATAATTTTTTTTTGTGATAAAAATTTGAGAGAGAGAGGGAGAGGGTGTGAAGGATGCATGCTCCAAGTAGTTGGGGCATGGTGTTTTGATTTGAACATGATTTGATCATGTCCTGATGAGAGAAGAAGAAGAGAAGAAGGTCTTCTCTTAGAGTTTCTTTAAGAGCCCTTCTTTTCTATCTCTTTGTGTGATTTTTCTATGAGAAAAATTAGAAAGTAAGAGATCTAGAATATGAAAAAAATTCTAGAGGAGAAGGTCTCCTCTTGTCCTAACATGGAGATGTTTTCAGGACATTAATAGTTGATGTCCTAAAAGAGAAGATGTATCTTCTCTTAGGATTTTCTTTCTTAAGTTTTTATTTTTGATTTTTAAAAGATCCAAGGATTGAATTTCTTTCTTAATCCTCCTCATGTTCTTCATCTCTTAGAGTGTCCAAGAGATTCGAATAATATATTTGATTAACCATCAGAAGGATCCATAAGAAGCTAGCACTTCGAGCAAATCTTCATTTGACAAACCTCCGATCTATATTGCAGCTTCATGTGGATTACCTGTAGAGGCCGAATACATGTGCGACTCTAAGCAATAAGGACAACAACAACATTCAACTATAGTGTTCTCGATCCATGCAAAGGTAAGAGATAAGATCTCTTTGTTGACCTAGATATCATCTAGAATTTTTAGAATTGTTCTAAATCTAGGTATTGATTTGATCAATACCAATCTTTCATGTTTTAATTTTCTTATTTATGTTTGCATCATTGCATGTTGTAGATCCTAGATGTAGGATTTAGTAACCAAATCACATGCATATTATAGGTTAAATTATTTAATCTATGTCTTCTGTTAAATTCAAAAATATTTTGAAATATATGAATGAAATCCTGCATGTTTTCCATCACACTAGCCATTCAATTTATCTGAAAGAAAAATATGAAACCTTATTAGTACTTAAATTAATTAATCCTAAAGACTTGGACTTTAGTCTAAAGATTCTCCTACTATTTTAATGAATGATAGCCTCTACCTTCAATTCGACGAATTACACTAACTCCTTAGTGGATACTAAAATCCACATAGACTACAAATGGACCCGAGTAAAGTTCTAGCTAACCCGTGTGCATCTACAGGTAGGTTCATAATCAATTGTTTCTCTAAATAATTTTTAGTAATTAGGTTTCACCCTAGAAGCCAATTCAGCAGGCTATGGCCTTCACTAAAAAGATCTGGTTAGGTCCAACCATTAACATGATTGAGTTCAGTGCATCAAACCAATGATGACCAGGCCCGAGGAAAGCTCTAGCTAACCTGATCATCGTTAAGAGAATGTGACCTAATTATCATATTATGTCAGCAATTTCAATATCCAGATGAACATCAGATGTAAGACACCTTCAATATCCACCTAGAAAATTGGACACATTACTATTCACCTTAATGGGAGGCTATGACTCAGTTATCTCTATAACTTAGTCATATTAAGGATCTAATAATTTAGAAAATTTAGGTTACATGTGATTTAATGATAGAAAGAACATGGAACAATTTTCTTCTACTGATCTCACCAAGTCAAATCCGTCCACTAACTTCACCAAGTCAATAGAATAGGATTATGATCGATTTAGGTCCATGGGCATCTAATTCAGTCTTACTAATTTAAATTAGTTAAACTAATTCTTAGTGACATGGGTCAGCTCGAATCACCAAGTGATCTAATCAAATCCTAATCGACCATGTCGATTAGGTAAGTAAGATCAGTGAAAGGGATATGCCATTAATTCGTCAAAGATCAAATCAGTGCGAGTAGCTTCCAATTAAAAATCACTGGTCTTGACTGTCAAACTTACCTTAAATATCAATTGGTTACTTAGGTTCAATCTGATCAACTTAGTTATTATGGGCTCGACTGCATAGCCATGAATCAAGTCCATTATTGGTGCAAAAATCTGATAGGTCGCCAGAGATGGCTGGAGTTGAGAAGATGAGGCCGTCGATGAGACCTACAAAATAAAGTCTAAACTAGAGGTGGACGGCTCCGGTAGAACCCTTCGATGCTCAAGTTAGTTTTTAAGCCATCTGGAATGGAGTGCTCAGGCTAAAAAGAGGCAGAGTAGTGGGAGGGAGAAGAGAGCTTAGTGAGGAAACGTATTTGGAGGGTCCTTTATATAGGCAGAGCCTATAACAAACTAATGGTGACAGCCATAACTTTCTGATAGTGGGCTGTTCGGAGCCACGTGAAGTTTGTTATAGAGGATAGTGTCCATTATCATGACATGCCAGTCGAGAGTGGTGTTCGTTATCGTGACTTACAAGTTTGTCGAGTATCAATAATCAAACTTTGGATAGAGTGGCTGCAGGTGAGAAGACCTTTAAGTCACAATAGTTTCAGAGAAGTTCGAACTTCTTTAAGGTCACCCACATGTGGGTTGATCTATATTGAGTTGGTAGTCAGATTCATATGAATGACGAGGTCCTTTCAGGTAATTGAAAGGAGATCGATTGGAAGAAAGTTGATCGAAGGAAGCTCGCCTGGCGACTGAGAGAAGTTCATTCATAATGAGCTCGACTGGATGAGATCACCTGAAAGGAGATTGTTCGGAGTAAGTGTGACTAGAGGAGGTCATCCGAGGGGCATTCAACTGGAGGAGGTCGTTTGGGGGGCGTGCGACTAGAGAAGGTCGTCCAGGGGGTGCAACTGGAGGAGGTCGTTTGAGGGGCGTGAGACTGGACCCTAATCATGTTATTCATTTTTAGCCAAAGGACAAGGTCAGAATAATAGTAATTTTTCTTCACCGTTCAAGATCGTATCTCCGAACTACTGTGCACCTTCGGGAGGTTCTGCAGCATGAACTCATCATTGAGGAGATCGACGAATCCTAATAGGAAGGAGGTTGGCGATCAAGAACATTGGGCAAGAACTTCGGCGGAGGCCATTTTACCTCCAACACTTATTTTTCTACTCTCGAGTTTGAATTTTGAATGGAGTACAAAAAAACTACTACAACTAAAGTTCTTTGGCAATTTTCTGCTCTAGAGAATAGAACTTTTTATCTTTTTTCAAATTGACACTGCTATTTGATGTCAAATGACTTGAATAGACATATTCTTTTGAGAACTTGCCTGGTACGAAAATCCATATACGGTGTAGTTATTGCTTCGTTAGGCGGCAGGTGCGAGTGGGACATGCAGCAGGTTAGGGTTGATTGAAGAAGTCCCACAATCATAACTTTCTCTAGGGCTCTGATTTTCTATTTAAACTTCTTCCCTTTCATCCGTAGTTTCTTTCTTTTGCTTGGGCTTCCACTTCTTCTCCTTCCTCCATTTCCCATTGTCTTCATGCATCCTTGTTCTTGTCGCCCCTATTCTTTCTGTGATTCTTTTGACCGTTGGCATCTTTCTCGATCCTCTTTTATCTTTTCAGCCTTCTTCCCATATTTTTCTAGGTCAGTCTCTCATCCCTATCCTCTTGATTTTTAACTTTCTTGCATTCTTTAGGCTTCTTCAAGTTTTTTTAGGTAGATATCGCCATTCTTCATTTTTGGGCTTCCATCCCTTCTTTTTCTAAGTTTTTTTTTGGGGATTTTATTTGATTTAACTTGATCTAGATGTCATCCAAGATTTCCTGGTCTAGCAGTTCTAGGAGTTCAGTTGACCCAAATTCCAATAACCCTGAGGTTAGTATGAAAATTAGGCCTAGGGTAGTACCTTGGCTAGACTTTATATCGGGGTCCATTCTCTGTTCTTTGACCGCTGAAGACCCATCATTAGTTAGGATCCCATATGGGGTGCCTATCGAATACGAGCTGGAACTTCCTGGTTCAAGTAGTCGTGCTTCTGCTCCTCCTCTAGGTCAGTTCTGTTTGTACCTAGAGGCCTTCTATGCTGGATTAAGGCTTCTCATTCCTGACTTTGTTGTACTCCTTTTTCATTTTTTAAACATCTTTCTGGCCTTAGTAGTTTTAAACTTCTTTAGGTTTATTATCGGATTTCTTGCTCTCTATGTATCTACCAAGGTTCAATCCACTATTTCTCTTTTTCGAACCTTCTTCACCTTTAAGCACCACCCTACTGTTAAGGAATGGTGGTATATTTTCCTCCAGTCGGCAAGAAGGGGTTGCTTAAGGATGTCCCCTCTTCCATCCATAACTGAAAAGAAAAGTTCATCTTTATTTTCTGTCTGATCTTGCACTTAGGATTCCCACCCTAGGGATATCTGAGGGATTCAGTCCACCAAGCCATAGGATTAGAGAAAGCGGACCAAGAGTCAGTTACCATAATCAAAGATTATTGAACTTCCCTGATATCCGAGCTAATAAAAGAGCAAATCTCATTTAACCTCGGTCTTAGACCTTTGAATCTAGTAGGTACGCGGTCGAAGTTGGTGGGTTATCCCCTTTTTCTTCTTTTTCTTCTTTCTTTTCTAACTGTGCTTTTTCTTTATAGTAGAGATGGACGCTAAGACCGTCAAAATGCTTTCAAAGGAGCTCCAGACCCATAAAAGAAAAGGTACTATGTCTAATGAGCCTACTGCCAAGAAAGCCAGGGTGAACACCCCTAGCTCTATAGCACCTGATGATGCTGCCATCGCCACCAAGGTCACTACCATTGCCGAGGTTGCCCTCACCGCCAGGGTCAGCGCTGTTGTTAAGAGCTCCATGCCTCCATCATCCACGAGTCCTCCAGCTAAAGACCTAGCCCCACGGCCTCCTGCTAGGAGGGAAGAATGGGAGAAAAAGAAGGAAAAAAAGATCGTTGTGAAGGTGCATCGCAAGACGCGCCCTGATGGGTCCAGTGATGATGGTGACAATCCAAGATAAGACCCCTTCAGCAACTTGGAGCTCATCTGGGATCTAACCGATAGGTTTGCCATATCCGAGGTGGTAGACTAGATGGTCGACCTCGACCATATGCAGCTCATCTAGGATTTCCTCGGGACCTTCCTCAAGGTAGTCATCTTATCGATTTTTTTTTTTACACAACATAGTTCATTTACTGCAGTTGGATCACCAAATACTCATGCATATCAAAATGGTGAACCGCTTGAAGTTAGAGGCATTGAAGGCTTGAAAAAACCTTCAAGCTGAGGTCGACCACCTTTTGAAGGAGAAGGCGACCAAGGTCAAAGGTCTGCAGGAGATACTCAAAAAAGAGGAGCTCACCTCGGTGGGACTGAAGGCTACTTTGGCCTTAAACGAGGAGAGGAGGAAGAAGGCCGAGGTTAAGGTTGGTGAGCTAAAGGATCAAACTTCAAAGTAGACCTCAGAGGCGAAGATCCAAGTAGTGGAGGAGTTCAAGATCTCCTTTGAAATGAGGGAACTGAATGTTGCATTTGGCCAGGAGGCCTTTCAGAAGGGATATAAACTCTGTGAGGATCGAGTGGTTGCCAAGTTTTTCAAACTCGACCTCGGCTTCTTAATCGGGGATGTCCCTAGTGAAGTGGCGAGGTCGCCCACTATGGTGTCCGACCCTTCTCCTGCCGAAGCCATCCTCTAGCCCTACGAACCTCGAGGTGCCCGAGTCGGTACTGGGGCCAGAGGTGGTAGAGAATGCTCTGATTGAAGGGAAAATCCTAATTTCTTGGATCAGATTCGTTCAGATCTGATCGGATTGAGAGAGATATTTTAAAAATTTCTCTCATATATTTAGATCAAATCTGAGATGTTTTAGATCTAATTTTATAGATCTAATAAATAAAAATAAAAAAAATTAGATCTAATTTAATTATACCTTGATGCTGGGTAATCCGATTATCCTTTGATGATTCTACTGATTGCTTGAGATTCTGGATCTAGCCATGCAAGCGCTTGGCCTCTACCGATATCTACTCGAACTGGATCTGGAGATCTTCTCCTTCTTTATCACTTCTCCAAAAATCAAATCTTGATCTAATTTGGAGGATCTTCAAAACTCATTCTGAAGATCAGTAGTCGTCTCTGCAGCAGTGCTGCCTTCTTCCTTTCTCGTCAGTTTTTTCTTGCCTGGATTGTACCAAACTAAAGCCCAACTTTTCTTGGGCATGGAGAGGAGAGAGAGGATCAAAAGATGGTATGGAGGAGGGAGAGGGGTAGCCTTGGGGCATGGCTAAGAGGAAACTCTCTCAAAGTGTGGCGTAGATAGGGTTTATATAGATCCTGCTACGCCATGCAGTGCCACATCATCCGGGCCAATCATATTGCTTCATGCAATCAGATCTAAATTTGATTGGTGGGATGGCATCACCTGATCCAATCAGATGAGAGCCCCATAAATTCATCCTTAGATGGCGCCTAAGACTGATCAAAGTCTATGGCTAGGGGTCACCAAAGTAGAATCCAAGAAGCAACTTGGAGTCCCATCCGTATGGGACTCCAAGCGTTCCTATCCATGGGCGCATGCCTCCCTAGGCATGCATCCCATTCTTTCCAATTTTCAGTAAGGGGACAAGCTCCTATCTGCTCTCCAATAAGTGCATGACACATGGGCAGATGTTCAAGGATCAAATGTCAACATTTGACCAAAGTCAAAGGACAAGAATTAGTAGGTGACGAAAAATGGCATGTGTTGTCTCAAATTTATGAGCAGGTGACGAAAAATAGCATGTGTTATCTCAAATTTATCTCATAAACTAAGACAACTCTTTTCTGACCTAGACAAGCTTCAGTTAGGCCAAGTAAAGGTACCTGAGTGAGTACAAACTCATTTGGCTTAGTCGAGACAACTTTTAATGATAATAAAAGAAGAATGTTAGGTTCAATCGTGTGCTAGTACAATTTTCTTGAACCTAATTGAATCTAATTCAAATCAATTAAACTGGATTAGTCTAATTGATGATATTCAGATCTAAATCCTTATTTGTGTGATCCGATTGGATTCAATTCTGTATGATAATGGGATATGTCATGATCTCCATCATCGACATCATCGAAACTGCTTTTGATGGAGTAGAACTCTTCTGATTTAGACAACTAGAATGATCGATCATCTAAATCATTCTAATTGCTCCCAAAATCAACCAATGACACCTAGCAATATATGGTGGCAACCCATCAAAACTGAAAATGAACCTCTCAGTGCAGCTTCTTGTGTGATTAAGTTCTTCTATCTTTAGCTCCGATCAGATTAGGGTTAAGGTGAACTCGTCAAACCCTGATTTCTATCATATGATTTAATCATTCGATTCAAGTCCGATGTGAAAACTTTAATAGAAACTCTTTCTATTATTTCACTCTATCATGGCCATGTACTTATGGACTTGATTCTCATGATCATCATAGGGCTGCTCCTTATCCACTGAGGTAGTTAGATTCTCTTTTGGTGCAATCCAATTCCTACAATGAACATGCCATAGTTGACATACACCTCAGGATTCTAAATGGCTAGGAGATCGAGTCATGGTATAATCAAACTATAACACCCTCAAGGTGAACTACTAATAAATGGTAAAAATATACTAATAAATGTATTAAGTTATAAAATAAATTAATCTATTTTTTTGAAATTGATACTTTTATTAATCTTATGTAGGAAAGAAGGCCACCAATATAAAGATCTTATTTTTTTTGATTCAGATGAAATAAATTTTAGGCAAAATGGACTTCAAATGAGCCCAGAATTGAATTTCAAAAAAAAAAAAGTCGATCCAGTTCAAACTGATTCAGAAAAACTAGCTCAGCCGACCATCCGATCCGACCACACCCAGCAGACCGACCCGCTGATGCAACGCTGACGCCAAGCTGACGTCAGCATTTTTTACAGCACACGGTGGACCGTTTGGAGGGCATTTTGGAGATTTCACATGGAGAAGCGCGCTTCGATTGGCTGAAGAATGCGACGGTCCATGCAACACCAGGCTTGTGCATGGTCTATAGAGGGCAATTTAGAAATTTTGTTTGATCCAACGAGCACCTTTCACTGAGATTTGATCGGATGATCGAAATGCATGCGCTAATGAATGGCAGATGCAACTCCCGATTGAGATCCAACGGCTGAGATTCATCGTGACTTTAAAACTAAGAATTAGAAGCTTCTCTATGCACGATCTGATGGCCTACATTTGATCTTCAAGGCTGATCCGACGGTCCAAATGAATTCCGACTTGATTTGGGATTTTAAGATGATTTTTGAGTGATTTTTGGACCGTTTGATCAACATCTAATGGTTAGAATTGGTCCAGGACTCTTTTTGAGTTATTTTGAGAGTTTTAAACCTAATTTCAATAGGATTTCGATGGAAAAATTCACCTCTCAGCCTATAAAAAGGTCTATTGTTGTTGAAGAAAAAAAGAAAAAGAACATTGATCAAGGACCTTCTCTTCTTCTTCACCAAGTTTTCCACACCAAGAGCGATGGATAATCAATTTCAGCAATCAAACAGTCTAATTTCTTTATGCTTTTTTATTTTATTTGCTATTTTTGAACTTGTTATCATGAACTAAATTTTTTTTACGAAGGCTAAGGTGTAGCCACTCTTTTGATGCAATATTCAGTATGATTTATTTTTAATTTTAAATTTTATTCATGAGGAGTATATAAATCCGATTTTAATGCTTTTAGATTACTGGCCATCTTCTAATTGACCTGATGAACATAGATGTTATGGATCAGGTACATCTATGTTATTGCTTCTTGATTATATACCTTGTATTATGAATCAAATTAGAATTCATATGCATGTGAGAATTTTAGTGCACTTTGGATGCAGTGTATTTTAATTAGAGGGTTTCACAAAATTTAATGCATTAATATTTATTTAAATTACACCTAATCCAAAGGATAATTAATAAATATTGATAGTTTTGATATGCTTGGACCAAAGGATAGCAAATAAACTAGGAAACTCCACCGTCACATGAAATAAAATTAATCTAATAACCTAAATATTGTATTGACCAAATTGGTTAACTTGATTGCCTTAGTAATAAATTGCTCTTAAGTTTAAAATCCTAATAATTACCTCTCTCTATTTTCTTAAAATTTTTAATTATTTTTTTATTTTATTTTTTAATTTTTTATTCTCATAAATCGGTCTTCTAAAGAAATTATAGGAAAGAGCTTTTCAGTACTTATTTTCTAATCCTCTAAGGATGATACTCTACTCATTTACTTTATTACTTGATCGACTGGTGCACTTGCCATTGCTATAGATTAGCACGAATCAAGTTTTTGGCACCGTTGCTAGGAAATTATGGCTAAAATAATATTAAAATTTTGATCCTAGCTTTACTTTAGAATTTTATTTTTAATTTTTATTATTTTTTAAAAAAATTTTGTTCAGTGCATGAAATGTACTGGACATAGTAACTTACTACCTTTAGATCCAAAAATTGAGAGAACCATTGAAGACTATAACAAGAAAGAAATATGACAGCTGAAGATCCTAACGACATCAATCTAGGATTGGATATGATGATCGAAGGATAGCATAAAGCTATTCGATCAGTACATCATCCATTAAATGATTACATCACACCATCTATAGCCGATGTAGCTTCGAGCATCAGGAGACCGCCTGTGCGAGCAAACAACTTCGAAATAAAATCGGCGATGATTCAGATGATTCAATCAACTATCCAATTCAGTGAACATGTGCATGATGATCCGAATACCCATATTTCTAACTTTCTTGAACTTTGTGATATTTTTAAAATTAATGGGGTGTTGGATGATGCTATTAGATTAAGGTTATTTCCTTTCTCTTTATGCGATAAAGCTAAAAATTGGCTTCGTTCTCTTCCTACAGGTTCTATCATAACTTAGGATGTCCTAGTCCAAAAATTCTTAGCCAAGTACTTTCCACCTTCCAAGACTGCCAAGATGCGCAATGATATCACTTCTTTTATGCAGATGGACATGGAGACACTATATGAGACTTGGGAGCATTTCAAGAAATTGCTGAGGAGATGTCCACATCATCAACTATCCGTATAGCTTCAGGTATAAACTTTCTATAATGGCTTAACTCCTACTAATCATTCTATGATTGATGCAGCAGTAGGAGGAATAATTAATTGAAAAATGAAGGAAGAAGCCTTCGATCTAATCGATGAGATGGCATCAAATAGCTATCAGTGGCAGAGAGAATGCATGATGCCAAAAAGACTAGTAGCTATGTAGGGAGTAGATTGCGTGCCAACCTTACTAACTGAAATTACAGCCCTTAGAGCCGAAGTCAACAACTTGAAGGAAACAGCTATGCATGTTCAGAGCATCACTTGTGACCTATGTGGAGGAGGACACGATACAAGCAATTGTCAGACTGGTAATCCTTTTGCTAAAGCAACCGATACAGCTAATTATATTGATAATTTTTTTAGGCCGCAACAAAACAATCCGTACTCCAACACATACAATCAAGGGTGGAGGTAGCACCCAAATTTCTCATGGAGTAATCAAAATACAGCACAATAGCCACCCCTGGGATTTCAAGTACCTAAAAAGAAGTCCAACATGGAAGAGCTGATGGTCAAATTTATGCAAAACCAAGAAGCAACTATAAAAAATTTAGAAGCCAAACTTAGATAGGACCAAGTGGCAGTAATTTGAAACTTGGAGATGCAAATAGGTCAAATGGCTAAGATAATCTCTGAGAGACCTCAGGGATCCTTGCCCAGCAACACGGAGACCAATCCAAGAGAGCAAGTCAATGCTATCACCCTAAGAAGTGGTACAAAGCTGGAGGAGTCACATCAGAAGAAAGAGACTAAAAAGCCAACTACAAATAAGGAACCATCAACTAAAATTCGTCAGTCACCAAAACAACCAACAGATGGATGGTCTCTAGGTATACAATTTATGTACCCAAATGTGAAGTCCTACGTGCCACCACTACCATTTCCAGAGAGATAAATACAGCATCCAGATAAGAAATTTTCTAACTTTTTCAAAATATTAAAGAATTTACATATTAATATTTCTTTTGTAGATACTATCACTCAAATGCCCAGGTATGCCAAGTTTCTCAAAGAAATCCTAACAAATAAGAAAAAGCTGAAGAAGCATGAGTGAATAAATTTGAATGAAGAATGCTTAGCAATACTTCAAAATAAATTACCACAGAAGCTAAAAGATCCAGAGAGTTTTACTATTTCTTGCATTATTGGTGATTGTAGTTTTGATAAAGTTTTATGTGATTTAGAAGCAAGTATTAATCTCATGCTTTTTTCTATTTTTAGAAAGCTGGGTCTAGAAGAACCGAAGCCTACCACTATTACTCTTCAATTAGCCGATAGATCCATCAAATATCCAAGAGGTATAGTGGAGGATATCTTAGTAAAGATAAAAAAGTTTATTTTTCCTGTTGATTTTGTTGTTCTTGATATGGAAGAAGATTATGATGTACCCATTATTTTAGAAAAATTCTTTTTAGCTACTAGAAGAGCTTTAATAGATGTCCAACAAGAAAAATTAATTCTTAGAATCCAAGACGAACAAGTTATTTTTAATATTTTCAAAGATACTAAACATCCTGATGATAATCAAACTTATTTTCTAATTGATATTATTGACAATTCAGTATATGAGAATTCTGTAGAAAATAGGTTTGAAACTATAAAAGTTAATAATGTCTAATTGAAAGAGGGCTCGATCAAACATGAAAGTATTACAATTGAAGTAGTACCAGATTGATCCACTTTAGAACTCAAAGAAAGTCAAGCTGAAGACTATATATCAGAACTACTAGATAGGTTGTTTCTTTTCTTTTTAGTTTTGATCATTTTTCTTTTCTTTTATTTTTTAGTAATTTATTATTGCTCTTTTACTACTTTGGTGTGTATTTTCAATTTTGCAGAGAAAAATCAATGAGAGCTCAAGCAAAATTTTAAAGCTTTAAAGAACCAGACTGAACCAAATCAGGTGTATTCCTTCCTATCCTTTATTGCACCCTTTATTTTTCTTTCTCCTTTAAGATAATATAGAATAAGTTGGGGATTAAAAAAAAAAAAAAAACATGTGTCAAGAAGAAAATCTTGAGCAAGATAGACTGGACAAGTGATAAAAGATAGAATTGTTTGCTAATGAATGTAACGAGTTAAAGAAGTAGATTAGTTGGTCGACTTTTAGCAGCCTACTTAGGTCATTAAAAGACTATCACTTCTAATTGCACATGCACACTAACAAGGCAAAGTAGATATTGATTATAAGGCCAACTGAGGATTCAATTATCACTAAAAATTGATAATTAATATACATTCTAATCAAAGAAACTTGAATTTAAGGAAAGAGCTACCTGCCTAAAAATAAAGTGCAAAAAATAGAGTATATATGGATTGCCAAAAGTCTAGTAACTGGATCTCTGCACCTAGGTCAAGTGTGAAAATTTACGTAAAATGGTGGAGGAAAGGCCATGATGCTCAGTACAAAAAAAAAAGGGGCAGTGTGAAAGCTACCTTAATTCAGGAGTATAAAATTGAGAATGTATAGAAAATTGATCAAAATAGATGATAAGGGAGGATACTTTTGTCCTTTAATTTAACACTGAAATGCTAAAGTTAGTCATCACGAACATAAGTGCTGTAGATCTTTGATGTACTCTAAGAAAGCTTTTAATTGTATTGACTGAAAAATTTACTTCTGAAGCTTAATGCTTAATTAGCAGTATTTTCTAAACTTTTTGCCCTTTAGTCCTAGATTTTATCTTTGTGATGGATAATCTTATTGAAATATGGTATTAAATAAAATATTGCTAAGGGACTAGCAATGACTAAGTTGGGAGGTGTGATAAGTGGTAAAAATATACTAATAAAGTTACTAAATTATAAATTAAATTAATCTATTTTTTTTAAAATTGATATTTTTGTTAATCTTATGCAAGAAAGAAGGCCACCAATATGAAGATATTATTTTTCTGGTTCAAATGAAATAAATTTCAGGCAAAATGGACTTCAAATGAGTTCGAAATTGAATTTCAAAAAAAAAAATCGATATGGTTCAAACCAGTTCAGAAAAATTGGCTCAACAGATCGTCCGGTCCGACCACACTCAGCAGACCGACCTACTGATGCCAAGCTGACGTCAGCATTTTTTGTGATGCACGGTGGACCGTTTGGAGGGCATTTTGAGGATTTCACATAGAGAAGCGTGCTCCGATTGGCTGAAGAATACAGCGGTCCATACAACACCGGGCTTGTGCATGGTCTACAGAGAGCAATTTGAGAATTTTGTTTGATCCGATGAGTGCCTTTTACTGAGATTTGATCAGATGGCTAAAATGCATGCGCTAACGAATGGCAGATGCAGCTCTCGATCGAGATCCAATGGCTAAGATTCATCCCAACTTTAAAACTAAGAATCAGAGGCTTCTCTATGCACGATCTGACGGCCCAAATTTGATCTTCAAGGCTGATCCAATGGTCCAAATGAATTTTGACTTGATTTGGGAATTTAAGATAATTTTTGAGTGATTTTTGGACCATTTGATCAACATCCAATAGTTAGAATTGGTCGAGGACTCATTTTGAGTTATTTTGAGAGTTTTAAACCTAATTTCAATAGGATTTTGGTGGAAAAATTCATCTCTCAGCCTATAAAAAGGTCTTCTATTATCAAAGAAAAAAAAGAAAAAGAACATTAATCAAGGAGCTTCTCTTCTTCTTCACCAAGTTCTCCATACCAAGAGCGATGGATAATCAATTTCAGCAATCAAACAGTCTAATTTTTTTATATTTTTTATTTTATTTGCTATTTTTGAACTTGTTATCATGAACAAAATTTTCTTTTACTAAGGTGTAGCCACTCTTTTGATGCAATATTCAGTATGATTTATTTTTGATTTTAAATTTTATTCATGAGGAGTATATAAATATGATCTTAATGCTTTTAGATTACTGGCCATCTTCTAATTGACCTGATGAACATAGATGTTATGGACCAAGTACATCTATGTTATTGCTTCTTGATTATATACCTTGTATTATGAATCAAATTAGAATTCATATGCATGCAAAAATTTTAGTGCGCTTTGGACGTAGCGTATTTTAATTAGAGGGTTTCACAAAACTTAATGCATTAATATTTATTTAAATTACACTTAGGCCAAAGGGTAATTAATAAATATTGATAGTTTTGCTATGCCTGGACCAAAGGATAGTGAATAAACTAGGAAACTCCACCGTCATATGAAATAAAATTAATCTAATAACCTGAATATTGTATTGACTGAGTTGGTGAATCCGATTGCCATAGTAATACATTGCTCTTTAAGTTTAAAACCCTAATAATTACACTCTCTCTATTTTCTTAAAATTTTTAATTATTTTTTATTTTATTTTTTAATTTTTTATTCTCATAAATCGATCTTCTAAATAAAGCATAGAAAAGAGCTTTTCAATACTTGTTTTCCAATCCTCTAGGAATGATACTCTACTCATTTACTTTATTACTTGATCAACTGGTGCACTTGCCATAGCTATAGATTAGCATGCATCAACTGCCGATGCACCTCAGGTCAAAGAACTAGACACACCACTGTAGCTTCGAGTCAGTCATCGATAAGAAGGTAGACTTTCTTATGACTGCTCGAGGTAGTCACGCTCAGTGCCCTCGTTCTCTAATGAGTATCTATACTCTCGCTTCGATGTCTCTACACCATAGACTTAAGATTCATCTACTATGAAGAAGCGATTGTACACCAACCTTTCGGATCAATCACCATTCTCATGATGATCCTACAGTTAGGAGCATTTTGTGTTAATAAATAAAAATTCATGCCTTAAATTTTCAACTCTTGAAAATAAGAATTATCATTACCATTGACTCAAGGGATGTATCACAGACACTAAGTACACTCTTATGATAGAAAATAATTCATTTTATTATTTATAATTAAAATTATAATTTTACCACTAGAAGTATATTACAAGTGTAAGCCAATTCTGGCTTCTAGGACACACATATCTAACAAACTTTCACTTGACCTAAAGCCAATTGGCTACAAATCTAAGTCCCATCTTCTTAAGGTGGGCTTCGATCTTCCGCTGGCCCAATGGCTTTGTAAGTAGATCTGCCGCATTATCTGTAGAGTCGACTCTCTTGACTTCGACGTATCCCTTCTCGAGGTAATCGCGGATGAGGTGGTATCGTCGCTCGATGTGCTTGGATTTTTGGTGAGTCCTTGACTCCTTAGCAAGGGCTATGGCGCCATTATTGTCGCAGTACAGAGGAATGGCATCTGATGGCATCACTCTGATCTTTACGGCAAACTTCTTATAACAGAATGCCTCCTTTGCAGCTTCTGATGCAGCGATGTATTCTGCTTCCATGGTGAAATCTGCTATCACTGTCTGCTTAAAATTTTTCCAACTGACAGCTCCACCATTGCACACAAACAAACTCCCAGATGTTGACTTTCGATCATCTACATCAGACATAAAATCCGAGTCTGTATACCCCTAGACTTAGAGTTCTCCATTACCAAAGACCAACAACATATCCTTAGTTCTTCTCAAGTACTTGAGGATACATTTTACAGAAGTCCAGTGTTCTTCACCTAGATTCAATTAATATCTATTCGTGACACTCATAGCATGGGCTATATAAGGTCGCGTACATAACATGGCATACATGAGGCTCCCTATTGCTGAAGCATAAGGGATCTTGCTCATGCATTCTATTTCCTCAGGTGTGCTAGGGCACATCTTCTTGGAAAGATGAAAGCCATGTCTAAAGGGTACCAAACCCCTCTTAGAGTTTTTCATGCTAAACCTCTTTAGCACTTCCTCTATGTACATCTTTTGTGAAAGTCCTAGCATCCTATTCGGTCTATCTCTATAGACTTTAATTCCTAGAAAAAAGGATGCTTCTCTTAGGTTTTTCATGGAGAATTCTTTAGATAATCATATTTTAACTATGGTCAACGTGGGAATATCATTTTCAATAAGGAGGATGTCATCCACGTACAATACGAGGAAGACAACAGCACTCTCACTGACCTTTTTAAAGATAAATGGTTCCTCTTCATTCTTGATAAAATCAAATAATTTGATTACATCATTAAAATGAGTATTCTAGCTTTGAGATGCTTGCTTAAGTCCATATATGGACCTTTGCAGCTTGCATACCTTGTGATCATCATCACTGGATGTGAAACCTAGTGGCTGTTCTGCATAAATATCTTTCTCAAGATATCCATTTAAGAATGTCATTTTCACATCCATTTTTTATATTTCATAATCGAAATAGGCTGCAACAGCAAGCAATGTGTGGATGGATTTAAGCATAGCTACTGACGAAAAGGTATCCTGATAGTCAATGCCTTCGCATTGACTATAATCTTTTGCCACTAATCTAGCTTTAAATGTCTCCATATTTTCATCTGCACCAATCTTTCTCTTGTAGATCCATTTACATCCAATAGGTACTATACCTTCTGGTGGATCTACCAAGGTCCAGACTTGGTTTGAGTGCATCGAGTCAATTTCTGACTTTATTGCCTCTAACCATTTTTCAAAGTCAATATCCAATATCCCCTCGTTATAGGTTTTGGGATCATCACTATGAACCCCATTACCTATGAGGAACATTTCTTCTACTTCCTCTGAAATAGTACCTAAGTATCTCTCAGGGGGACGAAAAACTCTTTTCGATCTACAAGGTGGAGGAGGTAGTGATTGGATTGGCTTAACCTGATTTGGTTCCATTTATCCTTAGCTCGTTGCTCTTGTGAGACTTTTTCCTCGAGCTTGATCTGCTTTTCAACGCTGCTATCTTGAATAAACTATTTTTTACGAAAGATGGCATGTCGACTCACAATCACATTATGATCTTTTGGAATGTAGAAATAATATCCTAATGACTCTTTAGGATATCCTATAAATCAAGCTCTGAAGGACCTAAAGTCTAACTTATCCACTTGTTGTCTTTTGACATGAGTCAGACAACCCAAAATTTTGAGATGACTCAGACTTGGTTTCTTACCATGCCATGTCTCATACGGTGTAGTAGGAACGATTTTAGAAGGAATCCTATTCAGTAAGTATATTACAGTTAACAAATAGTGTTCCCAAAGAAACTCAAGGAGGTCTGTGAAGCTCATCATGGATTGGACCATATCCAATAGAGTTTGGTTCCTCCATTCTGAAATTTCGTTGAGTTGAGGTATTCTAGGTGGAGTCCATTTAGAGATTATTTCATTTTTTTTGAGATAGTCCAAAAATTTTTGACTAAGGTATTCACCTCCTTGATCTGATCGAAGAATCTTAATAAATTTTTCTATTTACTTTTCTACTTCATGTCTGAATTCTTTGAACTTTTTAGAAGCTTCAGACTTGTATCTTATGAGAGACACATATCCATACCTAGATAAATTATCGGTAAAGATTATGAAGTAGACAAAGTTGCCTCTAGTCGGCACATCAAATAGGCCGCACACATCAATATGTACTAAGGCAAGAAGATCCATGGCTCTTTTCTCATGTTCTATAAAAGAGAGCTTAGTCATTTTGCCACAAAGACAAGATTCACAAATTGGATATGGCTCGAAAGTCAACGGACTCAATAGTCCAATTTTTTTTAATTTGTTAATCCTATCTTTTGCTATATGACCTAGTCTTAGGTGCCATAGATACCTATCGTTTGGACTATCCCTTCGTCATTTTATGGTATTCACATTTTGCTCGATATTAAAAATAAATACATCAATATGTAACTGATAAACACTATTAATAAGAAAACCACTTGTAATTTTATTTTTTTCATAAAGAATGTTACAATGGTCCTTAAGAAAATTAATTACATAGCCTTCTAATGCAAGACAAGAAACAGAAATCAAATTCCTGCTTGCTGCAGGCATATAATAACAGTCTTTTAACACTAAGTTTAAACCAAAAGGTAGTTGAAGAGGGTATGTTCCTATGGCCATGACAGCAACTCTTGCTCCATTTTCGATGCGCAGGATCATCTCACCATCCCTCAGCCTTCTATTATCCTCAAGATCCTACATGAAAGTGCATAAATGAGCACTAGAACCAGAGTCAAGCATCCAACTAGATGCAAAAGAAACCATAAGGTTAGACTCAATAACGAGCATACCTCCAGAAGGACCTGCCTCCTTCTTATTCTTCATGGTGGCTAGGTATGTAGCGTAGTTCCGCTTTCAGTGGCCATCATTATTGCAATGGAAATACTTTTCTTTATCAGCGGCCTTCTTCTTCAGCTCTGCCTTTTTCTTCTTTTCTCCTTCCACTTTCTGCTTTTTCACAGACTTCTTCTTCTTTCCAAAAGATTATCTCTTGGAAGAAGTCCATTTCATAGCAAGCACTAAGCCTTTAGAATCTTTCATAGAAAGCTCAGCAGTAACCAGCATGTTCATAAGTTCGGCCAAGGAATTTTGAAGTTTATGCATATGGTAGTTCATGACGAACTTTCTATACGCATCAGTCAAAGATTGCAGAATTATGTCATTTTGCAGATCCAAGTCTAACTTCACTCCAAGCTTCTCAAGCTCTTCCAAATTATTGATCATCATCAGACAATGATCTTAGACTGATTATCCATCACGCATCTTAGCCTTGAATAGTTGTTTAGTGACTTAATACTTGGCTGCGCAACTCTGCTCACCAAACATCTCTTATAGATGAGTCAACATTTGACGAGCAGTCCTGATATCTTTATGTTGGTGCTGAAGCTCATCAGACATCGAGCCCAATATGTAATATCTAGCTTTGTTATCTTTGTCCATCCATTTATCCAAAGATGCTCTCTGTTCAGCGGATGGATGGGCTGGTAAGGTGGGAGGGTCCTGATCTAATACATGAGTTAACTTCTTGGAACCCAAAATAATTTTGAAGTTTCGGAGCCAATCCTTTAATTTAGTCTGGCCAGTCTATGGGTGTTAAGGATTCATGCTAGTAGGTTGGATGCAGATATTTTTCTGTAGAGAGTCAAAATTTTTAGTTAGATTTTATAATTAAGACTTTATCAATTTATTTAAAAATTTTATTTTTAAATAAATTAGCTTTCACTATTTTCTTAGATCCCTACACTTTCTCTATGGAGATGCGAAAATCTTCATGATTAATGATTTCTAGTGGATGGTGCGGTCCCACCAACTGACTCATCAACTCACCTAACAGTTATTGGTGATGGATTAGCCAATGAGTGAACAACTCTTGTTCAATGATTCTCTAATCATGGTGCATCCAAACTTGATCTTTAATTCATGAATCTCACCATGTCCGAAATATTGATCCACTCCTTACTTAAGTCAGACCCACAATTTGCATAGATTGGATTCCTAATTGAGTCTCTCATCGTATCTAAAATATTGAGCTCAATCCATCCTCCAGCCCATAGCATCTAATGCCTAATAGACACAGTTGCATCTTTTTGGTGTAACTGAACCACTGTAACCAATCGAGAACAATCAACCCTAGAAAGAGCTTGCACATCTACAATGGTGGAAGATCTTAGACTTAATCTTTTCTTAGGAAGATTTGATTTAGGTCTTATTAAACTAGACTTGACATAGTAATAACCATTATGACTAACCTAGTGGCATGGGTTAGCTCGGATTATTGACCACCTCAGATCAGAACTGAGCCAACAAACATGGCCAAGTAAGTGAGACTGATGGAAGGGATATGCCATTAACTCGACAAGAATGCATTCGAGTCGAGTAGCTCTCAATTAAAAATCAGTCGGTCGTATCTGCCAAACTTACCTTAGACACCAAATTATTGAGCCAGAACCAATCGGATTAGCCTATAATCCAGACTCTAACCACTAAGCCTAATTAGGTCTTAGCTTGATCGATCACTTACGTGACTTGATCTTGATCCAGACTTAATCCTATTAGGCTGATCAATTTAAGCACTGTTGATCCCATTCTAACCAACTCTTAATTTAGTTTGATCAACCGCTTAGACCTAATTGAGCTATCCAAGCCCGAACCCAATATTATGAATATGTCTTAGATCTAAAATTTTTAATTTTAGACCTAATTAATATTTTATAATCTTAATTCTTAATTAAGTTTAGGGTTCATAAATAAAATATGTAAATAAAATCCTAGGATTTCAGGATCTAGAATTTTGTAGAAAGTAAGTTCTTGATTTCTGATTAAGAACGAATGCGTAGCACCCCTACACATCATAAGAACACCCCATCGAATGAGAGGAGAGGGCATTTAAATCCTACTTCATTCTTATGACCGGATAGCCAAGGCAAATGCCTTAATCAGAAATATAAATTTACAAAATTAGTTAGATCTACATTATATATCTCATATATAAAAATTGATTTAACTTAATACATATTTTGCATACATCTGATGTATCATATCATGCATATTTTTTAAATCTAAATTATCTTATAATTATCTAAAAAATTAGATTTAAATTGATCACATCAAAATAAATTCTAATCTAGATAATTATGTAAAACTATTCTACAACTAGTCTAATCATGCATGCATCATATCTCATATGATCTAAAAATTAAATAATTTTATTTTCTATTTTTTAGATCTTATTATAATATTTATAATCATTAAAAAATAGAAAATAAATAGATCTAAAATTATAATTTAATCAAAATAAATCATGATCATGTAAGACTACGTATAGAACTATTCTATTTTACAACTAGTCATACATATGGTTGAACTTAGATCTACATTACTTAATTTTAATTTTTTTAATTTTAGATCTAATCACATCTTATATGACATCTCAAACCATCTAATTTTTAAATTAAAATAAACTAAAAATTAGATCTAAATAATTTAGAGAACCTGACTCTGATACCAGTTGAAGAGGAAATCCTGATTTTCTGGATCAGGTTCGTTCAGATCTGATCGGATTGAAAGAGATATTTCAAAAAAAAATTTTATGCATCCAGATCAGATCTTAGATATTTTAAATTTGATTTTATAGATTTAATAAATAAAAATAAAAGAAAATTAGATCTGATTTAATTATACCTTGATGCTGGGTAATCCGATTATCCTTTGATGATCCTGCTGACTGCCTGAGGTTCTGGATCTAGCCACGCAAGCGCCTGACCTCTACCAATATCCACTTAGATTGGATCTAGAAATCTTCTACTTCTTTATCACTTCTCCAAAAATTAGATCTAGATCTGATTTGGAGGATCTTCAAAACTTCTTCTGAAGATCAGCAGTCGTCTCTGCAGCAGTGTTGTCTTCTTCCTTTCTCGTTAGCTTTTTCTTGCCTGGATCGCACCAAACTAAAGCCCAACTTCCCTTAGGCATGGAGAGGAGAGAGAGGATTAGAAGATGGTATGAAGGAGGGAGAAGGGCAGCCTTGGGGTGTGGCTAAGAGGAAACTCTCTTAAAGTGTGGTATAGATAGGGTTTATATAGACCCTGCTGCGCCATGCAGTGCCACATCATCCCGGCCAATCACATTGCTTCGTGCAATCAGATCTAAATCTGATTAGTGGGATGACATCATCTGATCCAATCAGATGAAAGCCCCATAAATTCAACCTTAGATGGCATCTAAGATTGGTCAAAGTCTATGGCTAGCGGTCACCTAAGTAGAATCCAAGAAGCAACCTGGAGTCCCATCCGCATGGAACTCCAGGTGTCCCTATCCATGGGCGCACGCTTTCCTAGGTGTGCACCCCCTCCTTTTCAATTTTTAGTAAGGGGACAAGCCCCTATCTGCTCTTCAATAAGTGCATGACACATGGGCAGATGTTCAAGGGTCAAAGGTCAACGTTTGACCAAAGTCAAAGGACAAGAATTAGCAGATGATGAAAAATAGCAGGTGTTGTCTCAAATTTATCTCATAAATTAAGACAACCCTTTTCTAACCTGGACAAGCTCCAGTCAGGCCAAGTAAAGATACCTGAGTGAGCACAAACTCATTTATTTCAGTCGAGATAACTTTTAATGATAATAAAAGAAGAATGTTAGGTTCAATCGTGTGCTAACATAATTTTCTTGAACCTAATTGAATCTAATTCAAATCAATTGAACTAGATTAGTCCAATTGATGATATCCAGATTCAAACCTTATTTGTGTAATTCAGTTAGGTTCAGTTCTATATGGTAATGGGATATGTCATGATCTCCATCATCGACATCATCAAAACTCCTTTCGATGGATCAGAACTCTTTTGATTTAGACAACTAGAATGATGGATCATCTAAATCATTCTAATTGCTTCCAAAATCCATCAGTGACACCTAGCAGTATATGGTGGCAACTCATCAAAATTAAAAATAAATCTCTCGGTGCAGCTATTTATGTGATTAAGTTCTTCTATCTTGAGCCCCGATCAGATTAGGGTTAAGGTGAACTCGTCAAACCCTAATTTCTATCATATGATTTAATCATTCGATTCAAGTCCGATGTGAAAACCTTAATAGAAACTCTTTCTATTATT
>QRFJ01001630.1:164522-245649 GCA_006176705.1 Cocos nucifera
TCACTCTACCATGTGCCTTTGACTTATGGACTTGATTCTCATGATCATCATAGGGCTACTCCTCATCCATCGAGGTAGATAGATTCCTCTGTTGTGCAATCCAATTCTTACAATAACATGCTATAGCCAATATACACCTCAGGATTCCAAATGGCTAGGAGACCGAGTCAGGTGTAGTCAAACTATAACATCCTCAAGGTGCTGATGCACCTCAGGTCAAAGAACCAGACATACCATTGTAGCTTTGAGTCATCTGACACGAGAATGACTTTCTTATGACTGCTCAAGGGGTCACGCTCAGTACCCTCATTCTCTAATGAGTACCTATACTCTCACTTCGGTGTCTCTACACCGTAGACCTAAGATTTTCTAGGATATGAGCCTATAAGGTATAAGTAGGTATTTAAAATTAAGAATGACTCTAAAGATAATATTAAGCTCTTTAATGTCAGATTGGTGACATGAGGATGCTTTGAAAGAGGCATAAATTATAATAAACTTTTTTCAAGTCTCTTATAAGAATTCTTTTAGTGTAATCATGCTGCTAGTAAGCTGTTTTGAGCTAAGAGGCATATTTAGGGGTGGACACAGGCTAGGTCAAGCTAGGCTTTGGCTTAAATAGGCTAGGCCTGTATTGTAAAATACTAGCCTAAGCCTGGTCTGTTGAACTAGTTCAGGCTTAAAATAAGGCTCGGCCTGGCCTATTTTGCAAAATAAAAAATTCTGGTCTAACCTGAAAGCCTATTTAAAAATCTATAAACATTAAAACCTTTAAATAGGCTAATAAGCCTAGGCCTTCAAGGCCTCAACATAGGCTCAAAGGTCTATCAAACATAATACATGCTACTCTTATACAGATTGACCTGCAAGCTTTCAGGCTAAGCTTTGAAATTTTAGGCATGGCCTATTTATTTAAATAGGTTTTTTTAAAAATCTATACCTACCTTATTTAGATAAATAGGTCAGACTAAGTCAGGCCGACAGTAGGCCAGACCATAGGCTCCTGACAGGTTGCCTGGCCTATTTTCACTCCTAAACATATCTATGGTCTTTAACGGTCATCATGAAATTAATATTTTAAGTTTGATGACACGTAGATTCTCTAAAATTTATAAATAATAGAATGGATCAATATATATATATATATCTTGAGGTTAGTGGAAGCAAATTTCTCTACTTTGTCTTATATATTGATGCTATTTTATTTGCCAGTAGTGACTCTATTATTGCATGAGACCAAATTATACTATCTAAGATCTTTGATATGAAGGATCTTGGAGAAGCTTTAGTTATACTTAGTTTAAGATTTATAGGAATAGTCTATGATATATATTAGGGCCATCTTAAAAAGCTTACTTTAATTATATACTGAATATTTTTGGCATGCATAATTATAAACTTGAAAATATATATGTGGTCAAGAGAGATAAATTCAAAAGAAATCAGTGCCTTAAAATGATATAGAAAAGAATCTATAAAAAATGTGCCTCATTCAACTACTGTGTAGTTTGATATATGTACAAATTTATGCCTAATCAAATATAGTATATATCATAAGTATATATCGTAAATATATGATAAATCGGCATATGGAGCATTTGGAACATAGCTAAAAGGTTATAAGGTATATATAGAAAATCATAACCAAATTTATGCTAACTTTTAAAAGTTTGATCATCTTGAGATAATTAGATATTATGATTCTAATTTGCCGGTTGCATGAATTATTCAAAATATAATTTTATTATATTTTAAATGATGACCAAAGGAGCTATTTCTTAAAAGATTCAGAATAGACTTTTGTAGCATCTTTTACTATGCTGGTAGAGTTTATGGCATATTAAAAGCTGCAACTCATACTGTTTAACTGAGGGACTTAATCTTAGGACTTATGTTTATTGATTCTATCTTAAAACCACTTTAGAGTTACTATTATAATAGTATAGCTATATTTGTTTTCAAAAAATAACAAAAGTTTTCATCATCTCTATCTATATAGAGATAAAATATTTAACAGTCAAAAATTTGATTAAAAGAAAGATTTTGTAATTAAACATATGGAGATTAATGTAATGCTAACATATCCATTGACCAAATTACTTAGATTCACTGTATTTATTAAATATATTAAAAATATGGATTTATTAGAATCTTTTGATGTACTTGGTTAGTGAGAGCATTATTTTTTTTGTTGGACATCATATAGATGCCATAGAGCTTTTATTTTTTATTATTTTAATAATTAAATATTATATTTATATTTGTGTATATATGGGTGATTGTAAATGCTGTAGAAATGAAAGTCTTGAGTATAAATGTATTGTTTAAGCATAAATGCTATTTAAATCAAAATCTTTAGCATAAAGATGCCACTTAAGTAGGAAGATATTATTTATATTGTAATTGATATCGTTGATAGCATGATTCGTCTTGAGATATAAAGAACTCATCTTACGACATATGATGAAATTATGACATAAGCTTAAAATTATTGTAACTTTCATTGGAAAGCATAAAGAAGTTTTATTTGAAACCATAAAATGGACTGATGATAAGCTTTGTATATTCACATAGGTACAAAGTTTACACTACACGCACTGCATCATTAGAATCCATGTCGATAAGATTACTAATATTTATAACCATAGAGGAGTCTTATATCAATAAATGGTATGAAGACTGCTGTGATTCAATGTTAGTGATTTTAACAGACTGGATTTTGACTAAAGATGTTATTCATTTAGGACGTTTGCATATATAGCCACATGGGGTGCACTTAGCCTGGGAGTCATTTTCAAACTATATATAATAAATATATTTTCTTGAATAAAAAAGAGGGGTCTTAATTAATGTCGTCCAAGTGAGAAAATGTTGAAAATTTTTATGAGATGAGCTTCCATTGATTATAGATCGATTTCTTATTTTTGATTTATCATGAAAATACGGGCTAAATTGTCATTTGAACGAATAGTTAAGGAGTTCATAATTACTTATGATCATATTATTTGGATCATATTATCTTAGTTATATGATGTAACAGATATTGATGTAGGTCTGATCCGACTAGTAGACTCTGTGATGGATAGATCCATTAGTATTTTCTAATTGAGCTAGGTTCCCGCTCCACTCCTATAAATACACGTCTATAGAGAAATTTTAGGGCATTAAGATCTTTAGTTCATAGGATGGAACTCATCTCATTGAGGAGAAAGGCATAAAGAGGAGAATAAGAGAAAGATCTGCTTCACCTTGATTTCTTATTCTATAGAACATTGCAACATCAATCATCAATGATTGCTTTGAGATTTTAAGGTACGATTATTGATTATTATTACTATGATCTAGAGATCTATTTCTAATCTATTATATGATTGATCTATGAATAAATTTCTCACACTCTTCACCAGTCGAACACCGGAGTTCCTAGGCACTAGGGAGGTGGGAGTTCTCGACACATGCATCCAAGGTAAGCTAGGCCGGTGCAGGTGCTTCAGCTCCAACTTCCTTACCGCAGTGGACAAGGCGCTAGACAACGAGTGTCACATTCTCTATCTCTTCGCGGTGAAATGTCGGATTATTATAAGGACATCACGTTCGGGGTGCTCAACATGATGGAAAAGGGGTTCTAATCTCCATTCTCAGCGATCAGGGCATTCAACGCGATGGAGAAGGCGGGAAGGGGTTTTGGTGCACGACGCTGATGGAGTTGAGATGGTCCTTTATATAAAATAATACTCTATGGAGGAGTATTATGATATTCTCAACTCAATTTTGTATACAAATTTTATTATGCCATATGTCCCACCATAAGTGGCTGCATATAATTTTATTCTATTTTTTTTTAATTTCACACTTGAGGTGTTATAGTTTGACTACACCATTACTCGGTCTCCTAGCCATATGGAACCCTGAGGTGTATGTTGGCTATGACATGTTCATTGTAGGAACTGGATTGCATCAAGATGGAATCTATCTACCTCGGTGGTAGAGGAGTAGCCCTATGATGATCATGAGAATCAAGTCCAAAAATCCATGGCCATGGTAGAGTGAAATAATAGAAAGAGTTTCTATTTAGATTTTCACATTGGACTCGAATCGAATGATTACATCATATGATAGAGACTAGGGTTTGACGAGTTTACCTTAACCCTAATCTGATCGGGGCTCAAGATAGAAGAACTGAATCACACAGATAGCTGCACCAAGAGGTTCACATTCAGCTCTGATGGGTTGCCACCATATACTGCTAGGTGTCACTGGTGGATTTTGGGAGCAATTAGAATGATTTAGATGATCGATCATTCTAGCTGTTTGAATCAGAAGAGTTCTGATCCATCGAAAGGAGTTTCGATGATGTCGATGATAGAGATCATGACATATCTCCATTACCATATAGAACTGAACCTAACTGGGTCACACAAACAAGGGTTTGAATCTGGTGATCATCAATTGAACTGATCTAGTTCAATTGATCTGAATGAGATTCAATTAGGTTCAAGGAAATCGTGCTAGCACTCGATTGAACCTAACGTTCTTCTTTTGCTATCATAAATAAGTTGTCCTATCTAAGCCAAAGGAGTTTGTGCTCAAACAGAGGCCTTCATATGGTCTGACTGGAGGTTGTCAAAGTCAGTAAAGGTTGTCTTATTTGTAAGACACTACCTGCCATTTTTGGTCACCTGCCATTTCTTGTTCTTTGACTTTGGTCAAAAGTCTACCTTTGACTGGTCAAACGTTGACCATTGACACTTTGACTTTTGACCACATGTCATGCACCTATTGGAGAGCTGGTGGGGGCTTGTCCCCCTACTAGAACCTGGCAAGGAGAAGGGCGCATGCCACCCTAGTCGTGTGCCCAAGTTGGAGGCGCCTAGGAGTCCTTGTTGGACAAGGACTCCATCTCCTTTTTGGATTCCAATTAGAGTTCTTCTAAGAACCAACTTTGACTGGTCTTAGGCGCCCTCTAAGGAGGAATCCAGGGGTCTCTATTCCCATCAATCAGATTTAGATCTGATTTCACAAAGGGTTGTGATTGGTTGGGAAGAAGAGGAGTTGGATCACAGCTAGTCTATAAATAAGACCCTGCGCCCAACTCAGATTCTAAGCAATTCAATTGAGAAACCCCACGCCCAAGGCTACCTCTCCCCTCCTTCTCCATGCCATAGTCTCTTCTCCCCTTGCTCTCCATGTCCAAAAGGAGTTTTGGACCTTGGTTGGTGCGATTCAGATCAAAGAAAGGCGATCAAAAATAAGAAGGCTGCGCTGCTGCAAAGGACGACTGCTCATCTTCAAAAGAGTTTTGAAGATCCTCCAAATCAGATTCAGATCTAATTTTTGGAGGCATGATAGAGAAGAAGAGGATCTCCAGATCCAACCTGAGTGGATACCGGTAGAGGCCAGGCGCTTGCGTGGCTAAGATCCAGAACCTTCCGCTGCAAACAGGATCATCAACAGGGTAATAGGATTACCTAGATTAGGTAAATTAAATTTGATTTAATTTATCTTTTAATTTTATTTTATTAAAATAATAAGAATCAGATCTAAAATATATCAAGATCTGATTGGGATCAAGAGAAAAATTTTTGAAATATATCTCTTGATCTGGTCAGATCTGAACGAACCTGGACCGGAAAATCAGGATTTTCCTTCAGTTCGTTGCTCCTCTACTTGAGGTCTAAAATTTTAAAAAGTTATACTTTCTTCTTTTTTCTTTTTTTTCGATGTATGTTTGAACATTTTGAGAAATGAAATGAGTTTTCTTTTCCTTATACTTGTGCTATGATGAATGTCATTCAGAATCCTTCTAGTGACCAAAGCCAAGGTCGATCATCCTTGACCAATGCCGAGCCACTATCCGAGGGTATCCCTCTAAGACCTATAGTTAAAGGTTTAAAGAGAGAAATCCATCTTCTAAAGAAGAAGTTGAAGAAGATGAAAGATGATCTTCAGCGGTCTAGAAAAAAGTGCTTCGAAGGCGATAATTTTAGTCACTCACCTTTGCAAGTTGCACATAAAAAATTCTATGAGCTTTAACATTAACAAAGATAACTTCAAGGGAGAGTTGGCTGAACTTAAGAAAAGTGCCAGTGATAAGTCCTGGGCATTAACTATGAAGGTCAGCTCCCTCGAAGTTGAGCTCAAGATGGCAAAAGAGAAAATCCATCTGTTGGAGGGGAGTTTGCCATGGTCTTTCGACAAGACTCGGTATGAGTGGGATTGATCACAAAGATTTTTTGCCCTCCAAAAGCAATTGTATGATGCTAAGCTCGTCTATGAGACCTACTGATTGGGCTGGTGTGGGAGGATATCCTCGTTCGAGCAGAAATTCTACACTGCTAATGGTGAGGTGGTCTAGCTTCAATAGTAGCTCATCGATAGTTATCAATCCGGCACCATTAGAGAGTCGGAGGAGATCACCTTCCTACAGAGGATTGTGGGCGAACTCTCAGAATCAGTCAGGATGGAGAAGGCTAAAGTTTAGTGACTGAAGCTTTAGTTGATTTACGAACAGCAGGCCATCAAGGATACTGAAGCTGAATCAAAAGTTTTGAGGAAGAGATTATGGGCATAAAAAAAAAACTACTGAAGGATTGATAGGATGTTCCACGATAACTTGATAAGAGGAAAAGAGCTCAAGGAGGAGATTGTCAACCTAAAGAAATCCTTGTTAATGGCTAGCAGTCCGAAATTTGAGAAATCTGATCCTTCTTAGAACTTCAGCTCTTCTCTTTTGTTTTTTTTTTGTAATCGGTCTTGCAGACCCTTATTTTGTAATCAACTTCATCTTTAATGAAGCTATGCTTTCTTCAATCATCTTTTTGTTTTGCTTGGATTCAATATTTGTTAACCTCTTCATTTTCTTTTTTTTTTCTTTTGTCTCATATAATCGGAGATCCTCTTATGTGTCAAGATGAGGTCCTCCTATTTCTGACATGATTGGCCTTTTTTGTTCCTCTATCAGGAGGAGATTCTCTTCCTATTTCTGACAGGGTTGGCCTTCTTTTCTTAGGATAAGATCCTCCTATCTCTAACAAAGGTATAGGAATACAAGAGGATAGTTGAAAGAATCTTTCCCTTTCTCCTATCTTAAATAACCAAAGATCTTCATCATACATATCAAGACGAGGTTCTTCTCATGTTCTTGACAAGATTGGCCTTCCTATCCTCCTACCAGGATGAGGTTCTCTTTCTGTTCCTAATGAGGTTGGCCTTTCTTTGTTAGGACGAGGTCCTCCTCCTATCCCTAACAAAGGTATAGGAGCACAAAAGGGCCATTGAAAGGACCTCTCTCCTCCGATCTTAAATAATCAGAGGTCTTCATAATTCGTGTCAGGATGAGGTTCTCCTCCTATTTCTGACATGGTTGGCCTTCCTATCCTCTTGTCAGGATGAGGTTCTCCTCCTATTTCTGATGAGGTTGGCCTTTCTTTATTAGGATGTTGTCCTTCTTCTATCCCTAATAAAGGTATAGGGGCACAAAAGGATCGTTGAAAGGGCCTCTTCCTTTCTATCTTAAATAATTGGAGGTCTTCATCATCCATGTTAGGATAAGATTTTTCTCCTATTCCTAACATGGTTGGCCTTTTTTTTTTTTTTCTGTCAGGATGAGATTCTCCTCCTATTCTTGATGGGGTTGGCCTTTCTTTGTTAGGGCGAGGTCCTCCTCCTATCCTTAACAAAGATATAGAAGCATAAAAGAATCATTAAAAGGGTCTCTCCTCTCCTTCTGTCTTAAATAATCGGAGGTCTTCATCATCCATATCAGAACGAGGTTCTCCTCTTGTTCTTGACATGGTTGGCCTTTCTTTGTTCCTATCAGGATAAGTTTCTCTTTCTATTTCTGATGGGATTGGCCTTTCTTTGTTAGGACGAGGTCCTCTTTCTGTCCCTAACAAAGATATAGGGACATAAAAGGATCATTGAAAGGGCCTCTCCTCTTCTCCTATCTTAAATAATCGAAGATCTTTATCATTCATGTCAGGACGAGGTTCTCCTCTTATTCATGACATAGTTGGCCTTTCTTTCATCCTGTCAGGATGAGGTTCTCCTCATATTCCTAATGGGGTTGGCCTTCCTTCATTAGGATGAGATCCTCCTATCCCTAACAAAGGTATAGGAGCACAAAAGGATCATTGAAAGGGTCTCTCCCCTCCTCCTATCTTAAATAATCAAAGATCTTCATCATCCATGTCAGGATGAGGTTCTTCTCCTATTTCTGACATGGTTGGCCTTTCTTTCTTTCTATCAGGATGAGGTTCTCCTTCTGTTTCCGATGGGATTGGTCTTTTTTTGTTAGGACGAGGTCCTCCTCCTATCCCTAACAAAGGTATAGGGCCACAAAAGAATCATTGAAAGGACCTCTTCGTTCCTTCGATCTTAAATAATCGAAGATCTTCATCATCCATATCAGGATGAGGTTCTCCTCCTATTTCTGACATGATTGGCCTTTCCATCTTTCTATCTGGATGAGGTTCTCCTATTTCTGATGAGGTTGGCCTTTTTTTATTAGAACAAAGTCCTCCTTTTATCCCTAATAAAGATATAGGAGCATAAAAGAGAAGTTGGAAGGACCTCTCCCCTCCTCCTATCTTAAATAACTGGATGTCTTCGTTATCCATGTCAGGATGAGGTTCTCCTCCTATTTCTGACATGGTTGGCCTTCCTGTCCTCCTATTAGGATGAGGTTTTTCTCTTGTTCTTGATGATGTTGGCCTTTCTTTGTTAGGACGAGGTCCTCCTCTTGTCTCTAACAAAGATATAGGGGCATAAAAGGACTGTTGAAAGGGCCTCTCCCCTTCTCCTATCTTAAATAACTGAAGGTCTTCTACTTTATTTATTGGCAAAGTTCGATTGAATTATTCCCTATCATCACATAATTTTATGCCAAGAAATAAAAATATTGAAATAAAAGAATTTTATTAGGATTGGATTACTGATAATACATTCATAGATTTTTTAAATTTCAAGACCATGGGAGCATAGATCCTCCGAGTTTCTTTAGATAATATATTCTTGGTCAGACGATTTCCACCACCTCGTAAGGATCTTTCTAGCTCAAGGTGAGCTTTCCCTGATTTTGAGGTTGAAAAATATCAGCTCATCGAAGTATGAGATCCCCTATTCTGAAGGTTTTGCTTCTAACCCTTGAATTGAAGTAGCAGGCTATCCTTTACTTTTAAGCTGCCATTCGGATCTGGACCTTCTCTCTCTTTTCTTTCAGTAAATTAAGGTTAGCTCTAAGGTCCTACGAGTTGCTTTTTCATTGAAGGCCTCTACTCGTGGTGAGGGAAGTTCAAGTTCCACTGGGATAACCACCTTTATTCCGAAGGCCAGTGCAAAGGGTGTTTCTCCACTAGATAATCTTTGAGTAATTCAGTAAGCCCAGAGCATATGATAGAGTTCATCCACCTCAGTCCCTTTTGCTCTTTCAAGCTTGGCTTTTATCCCTTGAAGCAATATTCTATTAGTCACATCTGCCTCACCATTCGCTTGTGGATAAGCCATTAACGTGAAATGGTGAGATATATTTAGACCTTCATAGAACTTAGTAAACTTCATACTAGAAAACTGATGCCCATTATCAATGATCAGCATCTGAGGTAGATCAAACCTATAAATAATCGACTTTCAGATGAAGTCCTGCACTTTAGCTTCAGTGATTTTTGCTAGGGGTTTGACTTCGATCAACTTAGTGAAATAATCCACTGCCACTAGCAAGAACTTTCGTTGCCCAAATGCCATGGAGAAAGATTCGAGTATGTCCATCTCCCACTGTGCAAATAGTCGAGGGCACTTAATGGTGTGAGCTGCGAAGTCGACTGTCTCTGAATGTTCGTATTTTTTTGACACTTATCGCATTTTCTCACATAATCCATTGCATCTTAATGTATTGTCGGTCAATAATATTTCTGATGGAGCAATTTGTATGATAAAGATCTCACTCCGAAATGATTTTCACAAATTCCCTCATGAACCTCCCTCAAGGCATAGCTGGCTTCTGAAGGTCAGAGATACTTATGTGAGGATTTGTGGTGCTCCCAAGCCTTGGGAGGCCACAGAAGGAGTTAGGATGTTCGCTCCAGGGAGGCTAGGATAGGTGTGGTCTTAGGACTAGGATAGAAGTTATCCTAGGGTGGAGGCGACATTTGTTATCAGAGCTAGGTGATGCCTGAAATGTTGTTGATGACAACTAGTATCAGAACCTGATGGTGCATGGAAGGGAAGGAGAAATTGTATAAGGTGAAATCAAAAATCTGCACAAGGATTCCATGGTATGTCTCAAATCTATCTTTGTATTGCTATGGTTTGGCCAACCGAGAGCAGCAAGTTGAAGGTGGAGGTTGAGAGGTTTAATGAGAAGGAATTTTTCTGGGGTGGAAGGATTTGGTGCATGATTTGCTGATCGATCTTGGTGGAAACGTTGGGGTGTATGATGGTTATGTGATAGGTAGAAAGCACTGGAGTGCTGCAGTAGCGCTTTTCTGAAGATGCAGGGCTAAGAGAGGCTTGGCGATGCAGCAATCGAGGAAGGTATCTTAGCAGAGAGCATCAGGATTCTCTAGAAAGATGGGCAGTGTGGGGCTATTGAAGAGAGGTTTCCCAAGGGATAATGATCGAAGGAAGGCTGAAGAAGCAACTATACGTTCTTCGATATCTGGAAGGCGGGGAAGTAGTTGAAGATGTATTCAGAAATTCGATCAGAGCATGGATTTGCAAAGCCTTGGGAGTGATGGAGATGGATGATCCATGGAGGTCCAATAGATTAGGACTGGGTAGCTGTAGAGCGGCAAAGAGATGAGTCAGAGAGCACTGAAGTGTTGCAAGAGTGCTACCCAGGAGGCACAGGGGCTGAGAGAGGCTCAGTGGTGCTGCAGTCGAGGAGTGTATCTCAGCAGAAAGTGTTAGTGGTATCTCAAGAAGATTGGTTGCAGATCTCAGGGAGAGCCAGGGGGTCTCAGAGAGCACCAGGAGGTCTCTAGCAGTCGGAAGTATCATGGATCAGGTTTTTTCTACAGTGGCATCAGGAAGAGTCATGGTTTAGGTGGAGGATGATTCTCCGACCGCAACTGAAGTGATGGCTGGTATAGGGATAGAAGAGAAGGACTAGGATGGAATTTTATAGCATTCAGTCATTGGTTTCAGAAGAGGTGGATGAGCTCTTGGATTTTGGAAGTGCCTGTGGGTTGTGGAGGTATTCGAGATGGCTTCAAAGGGATCCACGGAGTGCAGAGGGTTCGAAGGGATAGCGACGGTGTTTGAGGTGCAACGGTAGGCTCAGCAGTGTAGCATTGAGTGGTCGGCCTCGAGGAACTCGATGATAGAGTCGGCTTCTATGGCATCAGATGGACTTCAGATATAGGTAGAGCTCCAAAGAGGTGGCTTCATAATTGGAGAGAAATTTAACATGAGTTCAGAGCAGAGGGGTGTGGGAGGATTGATATCCTAGCACCAGCATCGGTGATGCACAGTTCCAGGTGGAGACCATGTCAGGGTTTGCAGTGAGTGTCAGTATAGGAACGTTGCGAATTCTTTAGGAAAGTCTAAGAAAAGTGATGCAGCTACTAAGTAGAAGAGATCCTATAATTTTAGAGTAGTATAGAGGTGCAAGCCAAGATCTTCAGCGGTGGAGGCGGTCATCCCAAAGGCCTCAAGGGTGCATAACAGTTGAAGAGAATTGACATAGGCGATGTTTGCATAGGTGCTGTCAAGTGCGCAGGGACAACGGGATCGTGCAGGAGGTCATTACCGAGGGGTTTGCCAAGGCTTAGGAGCACCAAGGTGGAGATTGTGAGGATTTATGGTGCTCCCAAGCCTTGGAAGGCCACGGAAGAAGTCAAGATGTTGGCTCCGAAGAGGCTAGGACAGGTGTGGTCCTAAGGCTAGGATAGGAGTTGTCCTAGGGTTGAGGCGACATGTAGCTTTTCATAGGCTTGAGGTTCAGGTATTGAGGGCCTCAAGGGGCTTGGTTGGTGCTTCGGAGATCTGGGACACAAGGTGGAGCAAGAAACCAAAGTCGGAGCTTGAAGGTTGCAGAAAAAGGATTTTCTGCAGGTTAGCCGGCTTAGTCCAAAATTGGGTTGGCTAAGTCTCAGAGCATATGCAAAATAGAGAGCTATGCGTTCAAGACTGCTGGCACGGCACAGGACTAGGCCAGCTCAGCTTCAGACTGAGCCAACCTAGTGGAACTTAGCTGGCTCAGTACTAAGACTAAGCCGACTTAGTGTGCGGACAGAGTTATACGAGGGTCTAGTTTGGGCTAGGGTCTAGGTTAATCCTAGGGGTCTTAAGGCCTGGTTTGAGAGGTCTTAAAGGGGCTAATTCATATATGGGTCGGATCTAGATCCAGAGGATGAGAGCATGGGAGACATGGGTGTACATGGGCTCGGTGGGTGCTTTCATGTATTTGGTTAGCCGGAGAGCTTTTTGGTCGGGCCTAATGGCTATGTATAAATACATAGGTTGTATTAGGGTTTTCAAGGTTGAAATCAATACAAACCTTTTCTCCCTCAACTCTCTTCTTCTCTTCTCTCTAGAGTAGCCGCCCTAGGGTTTTTGAGGAAGGCCTAGAGAAGGGGGGGCATCTCCCTCAAGTCCAAGGAGGGAGGCACCCCATCACAGATCCAGGTGGAGGCTTAGTGGTTTGCTACCCATAGAGAATGTCACAGGTTCCTTCAGGTCCGTGCTAAAGATCAGAGGCTTCCATAACATGGTATTGGGGCTTGTGTTGCCAAGGATGATTGGCGTTCGAGCGATGTCATGGAACATCAATTGGTATCAGAGAGAGGTGATGCCAGTTGGTGCATTTACAACTTAAGGAGTGGTAAGGAGTACAACCTCTTATACAACTCACTTTCATACAAAATATACCGAAAAACTTGATTTCTTAACTTCCGAGCTTCTTTGTGATCTCTAGAAAGAGTTTCTTTATTGAGATATGCCATCAATAGGTCGATCCAGTTGGGCTCATGATCAACTTGCATTACCACCTAGGGCTCTTTCGAACTTGGGCGTTGCAGGACCTCAAAAAGTACTTCTTTTGATAGTTCATTTAGGCTAAGGTGGCCAACTTAGAAAGAAGATCGGCTCTGATTTTCTCTGCCCTAAGGATCTGCTGAATGTCAAAATTGTCAAAGGCCGAACTTAAGCTCTTCACTTTTCCCAAGTACTTTTTCATACTTTTCTCCCAAGCTTCAAAGAAGTTATTAACTTGCTCCACCACCAATTAAGAGTCACTGTAGATCTTGAAACGTTGTACTCCTAGCTCCTTGGCTATCCTCAGTTCTACAAATAGAGCTTCATACTCTGCTCCATTGTTAATGGTGGGAAAGTCAAAGCATAATGCATGCTCTGCCACAACTCCTTTTGGATTAATGAGAATCAAACCCACTCCTGCTCTGGATGCATTGGATGAACCATCCACATACAGTGCCTAGAAGTTTTCAAGGAGGTCAGCCTTCTCTTCTGAGGAGCTAGGGATAAAGCCTTCTTGATGCTCTGGCTCAGTCTCCTCCGGTAGAGTGTACTCTACTATGAAATCGGCCAGTATCAGAGCTTTAATGGATGGCCAAGGTTGGAAATGGATGTTGAATTCGATCAGCTCAATTGCCCATTTTGCCAATCTACTAGAGCTATCGGGTCGATGATGAACCGCCTTATGGGTTGATCAGTAAGGAGAGTAATAGTGTGCCTCTAGAAGTAAGGTCAGAGTTTCCTAGCTATAATCAACAAGACATAGGTTAGTTTTTCTAATTTAGTATACCTTATTTCTGCATCCCTAAAGACTGCTTATATAGTAGATCAGCTTCTGAATTTTTGCTTCTTCTCTAACCAATATGGCTCTGACAGCTACAGAAGATACGGCAAGGTACAGGAACAATTCCACTCTGGGTTCGGGTTCGGCAAGTAGTGGGGGTGAGCTGAGATAGCTCTTCAATTCTTCAAGGGCCTGCTGATAGTCGAAAGTTCAGCTAAAGTTCTTGGACTATTTGAGTACTTGAAAGAATGGCATGCAACGCTCCGCCGACCTTGACATGAAGTTATTCAGAGCTGCCACCTTGCCTTTGAGGTGCTGAACTTTTTTTATTATTTTTGGGACAGTCATTTTCTGGATGGCTCTAATCTTCTCTGGGTTGGCCTCGATGCCTCGGCTTGACACCATAAATCCAAAGAACTTCTCCGAGGTTACTTCGAAAGCGTATTTCAAAGGGTTCAGCTTCATCTCATACTTCCAGAGGGTATTGATGGTCTTCTCATGATCAACGATGTGATTTGACGAAGATCGGCTTCTAACCAGCATGATATCTACATAGACCTCCATATTACGGTCGATCTTCTTCTTAAAAATTTTATTCACCAGGTGCCGATACATTGCACCTGCATTTTTAAGCTCAAATGGCATGACCCTATAATAATAAAGATCACAGTCAGTAATAAAAGTAGTCTTCTCCTCATCCTCTGGTACCATCCAGATTTGATTATAATCGAAGAAGGTATCCATGAAAGTGAGGAGCTCATGGCCCAAAGTCACGTCTACCAGTTGGTTGATTCTAGATAGAGGGTAGCTATCTTTTGGATAGGCCATGTTTAAATATGTGAAGTCTATGCACATCCTCCACTTGCCATTTGCCTTTTTAACTAGGACAATATTGGGGATAAACCCCACTCCCACCGAAGTCCAATCTGATGCTTAGCCTAATATAACTATTAATCATAGAAGAGCTTCGATCGAAAATTCTTCTCCAACGGTCGAACTCCTCTCAAACTCCTCCTGCGGACGAACTCCTTTCGGACTCCTCCAGCGGCCAAACTCCCCACAATCATCTAGGAAGGTCTCTAAATAAGTTCGATCTCGTACATGACATGAACCGACCCATGCCCGAACTATCTTAGAGGAGTTCGAACTCTTCTAGAATTGATACAGCTCAAAGGTCATCACCAACCGATGCCCATCCCTCCAAACTTTGACTATCAAACCTCAAACGGGCTGGCATCTCACAACAATAAATACTATCTTCTATAACAAAACTCCACGTGGCCTCGAGCGGCCTACTACTCGACAGTTACGACTGTCACTATCAGTTTGTTATAGGCTTTGTCTATGAAAAGGATCCTCCAGATACGTTTTCTTTAGGCTCTCTTCTTCTTCCCAAAAATTCTGCAACTTTCTTGACTGAGCACTCCATTTCTTTTGGCAAAAAAAACTAACATGACCATTGGAGGGTCTTGCTGGAGCCGCCACCCCAGGCTTTGGACGAGACTTATTTTATAGGTCACCAGCGGCGACCTTGTCTTCTTCGACTCCAGCATTTCTCCAATGGCAATCAGATTTTGCACCAACAGGATTGGCACTAGAGAAAGAAACTCTATTCCTGAAGATCCCTTGTTCTTAAAGGAGTGCTCAACAACGATTTCTCTTCTTCCTCTCAAGAGTTCTTTCCGAAAAAAATGCCTCCTAGAAAAGCTTCTATCCGACGGTCAACGGCCTCTACAGCCAATTTCGTCCAGATTTATCCGCTCCCACTTCAGCCCTGACAACTCAAGCTCCACCTATAGCCATGGTGGATGCAGAGCAGTTTAATCTACTAGTACAGCAGGTTTGTAGGCTCACGGAGGCGATGTAGGCCATGCATCGGCAGGCTCCAACATCAATTCGATCAGAGCAGGCTTCTCCAGAGCCTCATGATCTAGTCTGGGGATGGCCCACTTGGGTTAGCTGATCGGTGACCTCCAAAAAGGGAAAGCAGAGGGTGGAGAGACCTTGCTCTTGTTAGATATATGTGCCTTAGAAGCCAGAATTGGCTGACACTTGTAATATACTTCTAGGGGCAAAATTATAATTTTGACTATAATCAATAAAATGGGTTATTTTCTATCACACCTATGTATTTAGTGTCTGTGATACATCCTTTGAGTTAATAGTAATGATAATTCATATTTTCAAGAGTTGAAAATTTAAGACATGAATAATCATTATTAATTCATAAACAGCTCCCGACCATAGGATCATCATGAGGATGGTGATTGATCCGGAAGGTTGGTGTACAATCGCTTCTCTTTAGTAGATGAGTCTTAAGTCTATGGTGTGGAGACACCGGAGCGAGAGTACAGGTACTCGTTAGAGAACGAGGGCACTGAGCGTGACCACCTCGAGTAGTCATTAGGAAGTCTACCTTCTCGTCAATGACTGACTCGATGCTGCAGTAGTGTGTCTGGTTCTTTGACCTGAGATGCATCGGCAGTTCACCTTGAGGGTGTTATAGTTTGACTACACCATTACTCGGTCTCCTAGCCATATGGAACCCTGAGGTGTATGTTGGCTATAGCATGTTCATTGTAGGAACTGGATTGCATCAAGATGGAATCTATCTACCTCGGTGGTAGAGGAGTAGCCCTATGATGATCATGAGAATCAAGTCCAGAAATCCATGGCCATGGTAGAGTGAAATAATAGAAAGAGTTTCTATTTAGATTTTCACATTGGACTCGAATCGAATGATTACATCATATGACAGAGACTAGGGTTTGACGAGTTCACCTTAACCCTAATCTGATCGGGGCTCAAGATAGAAGAACTGAATCACACAGGTAGCTGCACCAAGAGGTTCGCATTCAGCTCTGATGGGTTGCCACCATATACTGCTAGGTGTCACTGGTGGATTTTGGGAGCAATTAGAATGATTTAGATGATCGATCATTCTAGCTGTTCGAATCAGAAGAGTTCTGATCCATCGAAAGGAGTTTCGATGATGTCGATGATAGAGATCATGACATATCCCATTACCATACAGAACTGAACCTAACTGGGTCACACAAACAAGGGTTTGAATCTGGTGATCATCAATTGAACTGATCTAGTTCAATTGATCTGAATGAGATTCAATTAGGTTCAAGGAAATCGTGCTAGCACTCGATTGAACCTAACGTTCTTCTTTTACTATCATAAATAAGTTATCCTGACTGAGCCAAAGGAGTTTGTGCTCAATCAGAGGCCTTCATATGGTCTGACTGGAGGTTGTCCAAGTCAGAAATAGGTTGTCTTATTTTGTAAGACATTACCTGCCATTTTTGGTCACCTGCCATTTCTTGTTCTTTGACTTTGGTCAAAAGTCTACCTTTGACTGGTCAAACGTTGACCATTGATCCTTTGACTTTTGACCACATGTCATGCACCTATTGGAGAGCTGGTGGGGGCTTGTCCCCCTACCAGAACCTGGCAAGGAGAAGGGCGCACGCCAAGGGTGGCGTGAGCCCAAGTTGGAGGCGCCTAGGAGTCCTTGTTGGACAAGGACTCCACCTCCCTTTTGGATTCCAATTAGAGTTCTACTAAGAATCCAGTTTGACTGGTCTTAGGCGCCCTCTAAGGAGGAATCCAGGGGTCTCTATTCCAACCAATCAGATTTAGATCTGATTTCACAAAGGGTTGTGATTGGTTGAGAGGAAGAGGAGTTGGATCACGCTTAGTCTATAAATAAGACCCTGCGCCCAACTCAGATTCGAATGAGAATGCAATTCAATTGAGAAACCCCACGCCCCAAGGCTGCCTCTCCCCTCCTTCTCCATGCCATAGTCTCTTCTCCCCTTGCTCTCCATGTCCAAAAGAGTTTTGGACTTAGGTTGGTGCGATTCAGATCAAGGAAAGGCGATCAAAAGCAAGAAGGCTGCGCTGCTGCAAAAGGACAACTGCAGATCTTCAAAAGAGTTTTGAAGATCCTCCAGATCAGATCCAGATCTGATTTTTGGAGGTGTGATAGAGAAGAAGAGGATCTCCAGATCCAACCCGAGTGGATACCGGTAGAGGCCAGGCGCTTGCGTGGCTTGATCCAGAACCTTCCGCTGCAATCAGGATCATCTACAGGGTAATAGGATTACCCAAATCAGGTAAATTAAATTTGATTTAATTTATCTTATTTTATTTTATTTATTAAAATAATAAGAATCAGATCTAAAATATATCAAGATCTAATTGAGATCAAAATTTTTTTTTTAAAATATATCTCTTGATCTAATCAGATCTGGACGAACCTGGACCGGAGAATCAGGATTTCCCTTCAGCTCTAACTATGACTCGACCCCGGGGGGGTTTTGCCTCTGTTCCATCATAACACCTTGGAGATCAACGATCGTAAAGATCTCCTAGATCAAAGGCTCCAGGAAATGAGTCGATGAATTGAAGAACTCTATCATGCTCCCTCCTCCCATGGTAATGATATTTGCACTAATCTTTCTTTTTCTCAAAAGATTATGCAGGAATCAATTCTGCCGAACTTCAAGCTTCCGCAGTTTGAGAGTTACAATGGAACCATCGATTTGGTCAACCACTTGAAGGCCTTTCGATCAATGATGCTGCTCCACGGCATGCCAAATGTCATTCTATGCCAGGATTTCCTATCCATCCTCAAGGGAGCCACTAGGAACTAGTACTCGGCACTTAGGCTGGGTACCATCTTTTTCTTCGATCAAATGAGCCACTAGTTTGTGGCTTACTTCGTTAGTAGCCGACATCCCCATCGAGGTTCGGATTTCTTGATGAATATCAAACAGAAGGAGGGAGAATCTGTTAGATATGAGTGCCCTAGAAGCCAGAATTGGCCGACACTTGTAATACACTTCTAAGGGCAAAATTATAATTTTGACTATAAATAATAAAGTGGGTTATTTTCTATCACATAAGTGTATTTAGTGTCTATGATACATCTCTTGAGTTAGTGGTAATGATAATTCATATTTTCAAGAGTTGAAAATTTAAGACATGAATTTTTATTTATTAACTCAAAAAATGCTCCTGACCGTAAGATCATCATGAGGATGGTGATTGATCCGGAAGGTTAGTATATAATTGCTTCTTTATAGTAGATGAGTCTTGAGTCTATGGTGTGGAGACACTGGAGCAAGAGTACAGATACTCGTTAGAGAATGAGGGCACTGAGCGTGACCACCTCGAGTAGTCATAAGGAAGTCTACCTTCTCATCGATGATTGACTCGATGCTGTAGTGGTGTGTTTGGTTCTTTGACCTGAGGTGCATCGACAGTTCACCTTGAGGGTGTTATAGTTTGACTGCACCATGACTCGGTCTCCTAGCCATTTGGAACCCTGAGGTGTATGTTGGCTATAGCATATTCATTGTAGGAATTGGATTGCACCAAGATGGAATCTATCTACCTCGGTGGATGAGGAGCAGCCTATGATAATTATGAGAATCAAGTCCATAAGCCCATGGCCATGGCAGAGAGTGAAATAATAGAAAGAGTTTCTATTAAGGTTTTCACATCAAACTTGAATCGAATGATTAAATCATATGATAGAAATTAGGGTTTGACGAGTTCACCTTAACCCTAATTTGATCGAGGCTCAAGATAGAAGAACTTAATCACACAAGTAGCTACACTGAGAGGTTCATTTTCAATTTTGATGGGTTGCCACCATATGCTGCTAGGTGTCACTGGTGGATTTTGGGAGTAATTAGAATGATTTAGATGATTGATCATTCTAAGTTGTCTGAATCAGAAGAGTTCTGATCCATCGAAAGGAGTTTTGATGATGTCGATGATAGAGATCATAACATATCCCATTACCATATAGAACTGAACCTAACTAGGTCACACAAACAAGGGTTTGGATTTAGATATCATCAATTAGACTAACCCAGTTCAATTGATTTGAATAAGATTCAATTAGGTTCAAGAAAATCGTGCTAGCACACGATTGAGCCTAACATTCTTCTTTTTCTATCATAAAAGTTGTCTTGACTGAGCCAAATGAGTTTGTGCTCACTCAGGTACCTTTACCTAATCTGACTGGAGCTTGTCCAAGCTAGAAAAGGGTTGTCTTAATTTATGAGATAAATTTGAGACAACACCTGCCATTTTTCATCACTTGCTAATTTTTGTACTTTGACTAGGTCAAACGTTGACCTTTGACCCTTGGACATCTGCCCATGTGTCATGCACTTATTGAAGAGCAGATAGGGGCTTGTCCTCTCTCTAAAAATTAGAAAGAAGGGGGCACACACCTAGGATGGTGTGCGCCCATGGATAGGGATGCTGGAGTCCGATACAGATGGGACTCCAGGTTGCTTGTTGGATTCAAACTAGGTGACCCTCATCTATAGACTTTGACCAATATTAGGCACCATCTTAGGATGAATTCATGGGTTTCTCATTCTACCAATCAGATTTAGATCTGATTGAATGAAGCAACATGATTGGTCAGGGTGATGCAGCACTGCATGGCACAGCAGAGTCTATAAATATACCCTATCTGTGCCCACTTTCAAGAGAGTTCATCTAAGCCACGCCCCAAGGCTGCCCCTCTTCCTTCTCCATGCCACCATCTAGCCCTCTCTCTCCTCTCCATGCCCATGGAAGTTAGTTCTTCAGATTAGTACGAGTCAGGCAAGAAAAGGCTGACGAAAAAGGAAGAAGGCAGCACTGTTGTAGAGATGACGGATGATCTTCAGAAGAAGTTTTGAAGATCCTCCAAATCAGATCCAGATCTGATTTTTGAACAAAAGAAAGAGAAGGAGAAGATCTCCAGATCTAGTCTGAGTGGATATCGGTAGAGGCCAGACGCTTGCATGGCTAGATCTAGAACCTCAGAGCTTTCGCAGGATCATCAATAGGTAATCAGATCACCCAAGATCAAGGTAAAAATTAATTCAAAATTAATTTAGTTTTATTTTTTTAATTATCAGATTATAAATTAGATCTGAAAAAGTGTCAGATCTGATCTGGATCTGAGAAAATTTTTTTGGAATATGTCTCTCGATCCAATCAGATCTGAACGAACCTGATCCAAAAAATCAGGATTCTCCTTCAGAATATATCCAGGCTTATATTATTCGATTTAATGCTGCTGCATTGGAGGTCCAAAACTTAGACCAGTCTATTGCAATGGCCATGCTTAAGAGTGGCCTTCAGAAAAATGATTTGCTGTCTTCCTAGAGAAGAAGTACCCTAGAAACTTTATCGATATGCTGGCTCGGGCTGAAGGTTATGCCCGAGCTGAAGAGGCCTTTAAGGCCAGGGACAATGAAGCTGCCCAGGAGCGGTAGGTGGGTGAACCAAATGTGCCCACAACTAGAGAAAAATTGAGTGGAGCTCGACCACGCTCCCGATCTCCTCCAAAGCATAAGCGGGCCTGGACCTCTATCCAGGCCTAGAGGTGAAGAAGCCAGGATAGAAGGGCATGACGGAGCTCTTCCTTCAGAAAATTTCATAACTATGCCCCTCTTAATGCTCCAAAAATCCAAGTACTGATGGAGATCAGGAATCAACTATAGAGACCAAAAAGGATGCACACTCATTCCGACAAACACAATCCTAGCAAGTTCTGCCTCTACCATCGCAATCACGATCACGATATGGAAGAGTGCATCCAGCTCCAGGATGAGATCGAGGAGCTCATCAGGTGTGGTAGGCTGGGTCGGTTCCTGCAACGTCGGTCGGAAGGATGGGAGGATCGGTCGAGAGCACCCCCGCCGTTAGAACCTCCAAAGGGCGGGGAGCAGCGAGAAGATCGGTCCCCGATTAGCATCATTAACACCATTTTTGGGGGATCTTGATGAGGGGAGGCTAGTAGGTCGGCTGAGGTCAGGAAGAGGTGAAGAACTGAAGAGCCCATCGCTTTCACCGATGAGGATGCTCAAGGAGTTCGGTTCCCACACAATGATATGGTTGTAATTTTTTTGAACATTGCTGATTATGATGTACGTCGTATTTTGGTAGATAATGAAAGTTTCACTGACGTTCTATACTATGATGCTTTCTTTAAAATGTCCATATTCGATAATCATCTAGGATCCATGAGCTCCCCATTGGTCGGCTTCACTGATGATGCTGTGTCGATGGAGGGAATGATAACTCTAGCCATGACTGTAGAACAGTATCCAAAGCAAGCCAAGGTGTGGGTTGACTTTTTGGTGGTAAAAGCTCCCTCTGTTTACAATGCAATCCTCGATCGACCTAGTTTAAATGCACTATGAGCTGTATTGTCGATCTATTATCTGAAAATAAAATTTTCAACAAGCAACGAAATAGGTAAAATCAGAGAAGATCAAGCATTAGCCCGGCACTGCTACTCCATTGCTTTACAATATGGCACTCGACTTGACCCCTGCCTAGTTGATGGGCTTGATGTCCATGATGATCTTGCCAAAGAACGAGGTGAGCCCATAGAAGATCATGTGGCCATCCCCTTGAATGATGGAAACGTGTAGCATATGGTACAGATTGGCTCCAATCTAGAGGATGAAGTTTGGGAGCAGCTCATCGCTTTTTTATGTAGGAATGCCGATGTCTTCACCTGGGTTCTAACGGATATGCCTAGGATTGATGTCGAGATTATGGAACATCGCTGGCCGTTGATCCCAAGCATCGATCAGTGAAAGAAAGTGTTCGAAGCCATGCACCAAAAAGATAGAAGGCAATAGTAGAAGAAGTCGACAAGCTTCTCAATGTCGAACTTATTCGAGAAATTAGCTATCTGACTTGGGTCTCTAACGTGGTCCTGGTCAAGAAGACCAATGGTAAGTGGAGGATGTGTATAGACTTCAAAAAGCTGAACAAAGCCTGTCCAAAAGATAACTACCCTCTATCAAGGATTGATCAACTAGTAGATGCAACCTTGGGCCACGAGCTTCTCACCTTCATGGATGCCTTTTCTGTCTATAACCAAATATGGATGATGTCAGAGGATGAGAAGAAAACTACTTTTGTTACTGATCGTGGTCTTTACTATTATAGGATCATGCCTTTTGGACTCAAGAATGTAGGGACAACGTACCAATGCCTGGTCGACAAGATCTTCAAGGAGCAGATCGATGGCAACATGAAGGTGTATGTGGATGACATGCTCATCAAAAGTTGAGCTTTAATAAACTATATCATCGATCTCGAAGAGACCTTCAGTGCGCTTAAAAAGTATAAAATAAAGTTGAACCCGACCAAATGCGTCTTTGGTGTGACCTCAGGGAAGTTTCTAGAGTTTATGGTGTCGAGGCACGGGATCGAAGCAAATCCAAAGAAAATTTGAGCTATTCAGGAGATGACTGCGCCAAAAACGATCAAGAAAGTTTAGTGCTTGATTGAAAAAGTGGCATTCCTAAATTGCTTCATCTTAAGATCGACTAAACGATGCGTACCCTTCTTCCAAGTTCTCAAGCAACCAAGGAACTTTCGCTGGATGATGGAGTGCCAACGAGCATTTGAGGAGCTCAAAAATTACCTTGGCTCACCCCCACTGCTAGCTAAGCCTGAACCTAGAGAAGAATTATTCTTGTACCTAGCAGCCTTGGTAGCAGTCCTGGTCAAGGAGGAAGCGAAGATGCAGCGACCAATCTACTATGTAAGCTGGGTCCTGAGGGATGTAGAAACCAAGTACTCTAAGTTAGAAAGGTTGACTTACTCTCTCCTAATCACTACTAGGAGACTCCGATCTTACTTTCAGGGACACACCATAATGGTCCTCATGGATCAACCAATAAGAGCAATCCTTCATTGAACGGATGCTTCCGAAAGAATTATGAAATGGGCAATCGAACTCACGAAGTTTGACATTAATTATCGACCCCAACCATCAATCAAAGCTCAAATATTGGCAAATTTTATAGCAGAATGTACCATTCCAGATGAAGTCGAGCTTGAACAGGATGAGATCGGCATCTCATGGTTGCAACTGAACCTCCCCAAAGAGAGTGCCAAACTTTTTCAAGATTTTTGGGCCCTATATGTGGATGGTTCATCCAACTCCATTAGAGCAGGCACAGGATTGGTCTTAGTCAACCCCGAGGGAGTCGTCATCGAATATGTGCTATGCTTTAAATTTTCTGCAACTAATAATGGAGCCAAATATGAAGCACTGATCATCGGATTAAAAAATAGCATGAGAGTTAAAAGCATATCGACGTTAAGTCTACAGTGATTCCTAATTAGTGGTTGGTCAAGTCAGTGGCAACTATGAAGCATGAAAGAAAAGTATGATGAAATACCTTGAGAAGATAAAGGATTTGACTTTGGCCTTCAGCAGTTTTGGCATTCAACAAATTTCGAGGATAGAAAATATAAGAGCCGATTTCCTCTCTAAATTGACCACTTTAGCCCCAATCAAACTATCCAAAGAAGTATTTTTTGAAACTCTAAAACATCCAAGCTCAAAGGAATCATAACTTGTTATGCAGATGGAGCTCGAGCCGAGCTGGATTGACCCGTTAGTTGCCTATCTCAAGGAGGGAGTTCTTTCTCATGATCTAAAAGAAGCTCGAAAACTCAAGAATCAAATCTTTCGGTATATTTTGTATGAGGGCAAGTTGTATAAAAGGTCGTATTCGCTACCGCTGTTGAGATATCTTCGACCTTCAGAGGCTGACTTCGCATTATGAAAAGTGCATGAGAGAATTTATGGAAGTCATGTAGGAGCCAGATCTCTATCATAGAGACTACTTCAGCAAGGCTACTATTGGTCGACCTTGTACCACGATGCTGTGGAGTATGTCAAGAAATATGACCGCTATCAGAGAAATGCAAATATACAAAGATAGCCAGCCTCCGAGCTTGCTCTACTATGCACACCTTGGCCACTTGCGTAGTGGAGAATAGATATACTTGGCCCTTTCCCATTGGCATTCGGATAATAGAAGTTTCTTCTGATTGCAATCGACTACTTCACCAAATGGGTCGAAGCCGAACCACTAGCAAAAATTATTGAGGCCAAGGTCTGAAAATCAATCGTCTGCCAGTTTGGTCTGCTCCAAACTCTCATAATAGATAACAGGTGATAATTCGCTGGGATAAGGTTTGCCAAGTTCTGTGAAGATTTAAATATTTTCCATCATTTCACGTCGGTAGCTCACCCACAGACAAATAAAAAAGCTGAAGTGATCAATCGGACCCTATTGCAAGGCATCAAGACAAGACTCGAAAGAGTAAGAGGGGCCTGGGCAGACAAACTCTATCATATTCTGTGGGCATACCACACTATCCAAAGGCTGTTGAGTGAAGAAACACTATTCGCCTTAGCTTTTGGAACAGAGGCGGTCATCCCAATCAAACTTAAACTTTCATCGATGTGGATAGTGGCCTTCAACGAACAACATAATATGCTGGACCTCAGAGCAACCTCGATCTACTAGAAAAGAAAACGAGAAGGAAAGTCGCAAGTTCGGATGGCAGCTTAACAGGCGAAGAATGACCTAATATTAACTCACGAGTCAGAGATAAAATATTTAGATGGGGACATAGTGCTTGACGACGCCACCAATCTCAGCCTTAGAACATAGGAAGCTTCCAAATTGGAAGGATCCTATGAGTCGTGGAGGTCGTCCGACGCTGGATGTTACTACTTGGAAAGAAACTTAGGGGAGAGACTGTCTCAATCATGGAATTCAAAAATCTTACTGAATGTATTACCAAATATTTATATATAATGAAAATTTTCTACTTCATCACTCTAATCTTTGTTGTAATATCGATGACAAAGGAGAACTAACCTCCGAACTTGATCTCACATAATATAGTCCATTAGGAATAGGAAGAAGAACCTCGTCCTAATGTGAGCAAAGTCGAAGGCCCCGTTAATTTTAAGAAAGATAAGGAGAGAGGCTCTGACAACGGCCTGATGTGCTCCTACAGTCCATTAAGAATAGGAGGAGAAGCTCAATCCTAATATGAGCAAAGTCAATGGCCTTTCATTTAGACGAGATGAGGGGAGAGGCCCCTGACAATGGCCGTATGTGCCCCTTACAATCATTAGGAATAAAAGGAAGAACCCTCATCCTACGTGAGAAAAGTCGAAGACCTTCATTTATTTTAGAGTGAGATGAGGGGAGAGGCCTTGAACAATGGGCCCTGATGTGCTCCTACAGACCTATTCAAAAAAATAGGTGGAGAACTCCTCATAACATGAGCAAAGTCAAAGGTCTCATTCATTTTAAACGAGATGTAGGGAGAGAGGCCCTGACAGATGGTCCTATGTGCTCCTACAGTCGTTAGGAACAGGAAGAGAACCTTATGCCTAACATGAGCAACAGTCGAGGCACTCATTCTTTTGATGGGAATAGGGAAATAGAGCCCATGCACAAGCCTAATAGATAGTCCTACAGTGATTCGAAAGAGAGAGAACCTCAATAAACCTAACGTGGTAATATGTTTACTGGCCTTCATTTAATTTAGATGAGAAATTGAAGAAAATCCTGATTTTCCGGACTAGGTTCGTTCAGATCTGATCGGATCGAAACGAGCATACCTCCAGAAGGACCTTCCTTCTTGTTCTTCAGGGTGGCCAGGTAAGTAGGGCAGTTCCGCTTCCAATGGCCGTCGCTGTTGCAATGGAAACACTTTCCTTTGACATCGGCCTTTCTTCTTTGGCTCTGCCTTCTTCTTCTTTCCTCCTTCCACCTTTTGCTTTTTCACAGACTTCTTTTTCTTTCCATAAGACTTTCTTTTGGAAGAAGTCCATTCCATAGCAAGAACTGAGCCTTTAGAACCTTTCATAGAAAGCTCAGCGGTAACCAGCATATTCATTAATTCGGCCAAGGAAATTTTGAAGTTTATGCATGTGGTAATTCATGATGAATTGCCCATATGCATCAGTCAAGGATTGCAGAATAATATCGTTCTGCAGATCCAAGTCTAACTTCACACCGAGCTTCTCAAGCTCTTCCATGTCCTTGATCATTCATCAGACAGTGATCTTGGACTGACTGCCCATCATGCATCTTAGCCTTAAAAAGTCATTTCGTGACTTGATACTTGGCTGCGCGACTCTGTTCACCAAACATCTCCTACAGGTGAGCCAACATTTGGCGAGCAGTCCCGATATCTTCATGTTGGCGCTGGAGCTCATCAGACATCGAGCCCAACATGTAATATCTGGCCTTATTATCTTCGTCTATCCATTTTTCCAGAGACGCTCTCTGTTCAGTGGATGGACGGGCTGGTAAGGTGGGAGGGTCCTGGTCCAATACATGGGTTAACTTCTCGAAACCCAAAATAATTTTGTAGTTCCTGAGCCAATCTTTATAATTGGGTTCAGTCAGTCTATGTGTGTCCAGGATACGTGCCTAATGGGTTGGACGCAGACATTTTCCTGTAGAGAGTCAAAGATTCTAGTTAGATACTGTAATTATGACTTGACCAATTTATTTAGAGATTTTATTTTTAAACAAATTAGCTCCACTATTTTCTCGGATCCCTACACTCCCTCTGTAGAGATGCAAAAATCTCCATGATTAATGATTTCTAGTGGGTGGTGCGGTCTCACCAACTGACTCATCACCTCACCTAACAGTTATTGGTGATGGGTTAGCCAATGAGTGAACAACTCTTGTTCAATGATTCTCTAATCATGGTGCACCCAAACTTGGTCTCTAATTCATGAATCTCACCGTATCCAAAATATTGATCCACTCCTTAGTTAAGTCAGACCCACCATTTGCATAGACTGGAATTCCTAATTGAGTCTCTCACCGTATCCAAAATATTGAGCCCAACTCATCCTCCAGCCCATAGCATCCAATGCCTAATAGACATGGTTGCATCTTTTCGGTGCAACTGAGCCACTGTATCCAGCCGAGAACAATCAACCCCAGGAAGGGCCCGCACATCTACAATGGTGGAAGACCTCAGACTTAATCTTTTCTTAGGGAGAATTGAATTAATTCAGGTCTCATTAAACTAGACTTGTCATAGTCATAACAATTATGACTAACCTAGTGGCATGGGTTAGCTCGGATTATTGACCACCTCAGATCAGAACTGTGTCAATAGATATGGCCAGGTAAGTGAGACCGGTGGAAGAGATATGCCATTAACTCGTACAAGAATGCATTCAGGTCGAGTAGCTCCCAATTAAAAACCAGTCGGTCGTATGTGCCAAACTTACCTTAGACACCAAATTGTTGAGCCAGAACCAATTGGGTTAGCCTACAATCCAGACTCTAACCTCTGAGCCTAATTAGGTCTTGCTTGATCGTGACTCGATCTTGACCCAGACTTAATCCTATTAGGCTGGTCAATTTAAGCATTGTTGATCCCATCTAACCAACTCTTGATTCGGTTTGATCAACCGCTTAGACCTAATTGAGCTACCCAAGCCCGAACCCAGTATTATGAATATGTCTTAGATCTAAAATTCTCAATTTTAGACCTAATTAATATTTCATAATCTTAATTTCTTAATTAAGTAGGGTTCATAAACAAAATATGCACAATAAATCCTAGGGTTTCAGGATCTAGGGTTTTGCAGAAAGTAAGTTTTGGATTTCTGATTAAGGACGAACGCGCAGCACCCCTACACATCATAAGAACACCCCATCGAATGGGAAGAGAGGGCCTTTAAACCCTTCTTCATTCTTATGATCGGACGGCCAAGAGGAACGCCTTAATCAGGAACATGCAATACTACAAAATAGTTTTAGATCTATATCATATATCTCATATACAAATTAGATCTAATCATGGCATATTTTGCATACATCTCATGTATCGAATCATGCATATTTTTCAGATCTAAATTATCTCATAATAATCTAAAAAATTAGATTTAAATTGATCTAATCAAAATAAATTCTAATCTAGACAATTATGTAGAACTATTCTACAACTAGTCTAGACATGCATCAATCATATCTCATATGATGTTTAAAATTAAATAATTTTTATTTACTATTTTTTAGATGTTATTATAATACCATTATAATATCAAAAAATAGTAAATAAATAGATCTAAAATATGATTTAATCAAATTAAATTCAAAAACATGCAAGACTATTCTATAGAACTATTCTATTTTAGAACTAGTCATGCATATTTTCTAATCTTAGATCCAAATCATTTAATTTTAATTTTTTCTGATTTCAGATCTGATCACATCTCATGTGACATCTAAAATCACTTATTTTTTAATTAAAATAAATTTAAAATTAGATCTAAATACTTTTAGAACCTTGGCTCTGATACCAGTTGAAGGAAAATCCTGATTTTCCGGACCAGGTTCGTTCAGATCTGATCAGATCAAGAGATATATTTTAAAAATTTTTTCTCTTTGATCTTAATTAGATCTGAAATATTTTAGATCTAATTCTTATTATTTTAATAATAAAAATAAAATTAAATAAATTAAATTAAATTTAATTTACCTTGATGTTGGGTAATCCTATTACCCATTGATGATCCTGTAAGCAGCGGAAGGTTCTGGATCTAGCCACGCAAGTGCCTGGCCTCTACCGGAATATCCACTCAGGCTGGATCTAGAGATCCTCTTCTTCTCTATCACATCTCCAAAAATTAGATCTGGATCTGATCTGGAGGATCTTCAAAACTCCTTTTGAAGATCAGCAGTCGTCCTTTGCAGCAGCGCAGCCTTCTAGCTTTCAGTCGCCTTTCTTGATCTGGATTGCACCAACCAAGAATCCAAACCTCTTTGGATGTGGAGAGGAGAGGGAGAAGGTGGGTTTGGCATGGAGGAAGAGGGGAGAGGAGGCCTTGGGGCGTGGGAGTTGAATTCCTTTCCAATCTACTTTGAGTTGGGCGCAGGGTCTTATTTATAGACTAAGTGTGATCCAACTCCTCTTCTTCCCAACCAATCACAACCCTTTGTGAAATCAGATCTAAATCTGATTGGTGGGAATAGAGTCCCCTTGGATTCCTCCTTAGAGGGTGCCTAAGACCAGTCAAAGTTGGTTCTTAGGAGAACTCTAATTGGAATCCAAAAAGGAGATGGAGTCCCTGTCCAACAAGGACTCCTAGGCGCCTCCAACTTGGGCACACGCCAAGGGTGGCGTGCGCCCTCCTCCTTGCCAGGTTCTGACAGGGGGACAGGCCCCCACCAGCTCTCCAATAGGTGCGTGACACGTGGATAGTCAAAGTCAACTTTTGACCAAAAGTCAAAGGACAAGAAATGGCAGGTGACCAAAAATGGCAGGTAATGTCTTACAAAATAAGACAACCTTTTCTGACCTGGACAACCTCCAGTCAGACCAATGAAGGCCTCTGAATGAGCACAAACTCCTTTGGCTCAGTCAGGACAACTATTTATGATAGTAAAAGAAGAACGTTAGGTTCAATCGAGTGCTAGCACGATTTCCTTGAACCTAATTGAATCTCATTCAGATCAATTGAACTGGATCAGTTCAATTGATGATCACCAGATTCAAACCCTTATTTGTGTGACCCAGTTAGGTTCAGTTCTATATGGTAATGGGATATGTCATGATCTCTATCATCGACATCATCGAAACTCCTTTCGATGGATCAGAACTCTTCTGATTCGAACAGCTAGAATGATCGATCATCTAAATCATTCTAATTGCTCCCAAAATCCACCAGTGACACCTAGCAGTATATGGTGGCAACCCATCAGAGCTGAATGCGAACCTCTTGGTGCAGCTACCTGTGTGATTAAGTTCTTCTATCTTGAGCCCCGATCAGATTAGGGTTAAGGTAAACTCGTCAAACCCTAGTTTCTGTCATATGATGTAATCATTCGATTCAAGTCCAATGTGAAAATCTAAATAGAAACTCTTTCTATTATTTCACTCTACCATGGCCATGGGCTTCTGGACTTGATTCTCATGATTATCATAGGGCTGCTCCTCTACCACCGAGGTAGATAGATTCCATCTTGATGCAATCCAGTTCCTACAATGAACATGCTATAGCCAACATACACCTCAGGATTCCTGTATGGCTAGGAGATCGAGTTGTAGTGTAGTCAAACTATAACACCCTCAAGGTGAACTGTCGATGCACCTCAGGTCAAAGAACCAGACACACCACTGCAGCATCGAGTCAGTCATTGACGAGAAGGTAGACTTCCTAATGACTACTCGAGGTGGTCACGCTCAGTGCCCTCATTCTCTAACGAGTACCTGTACTCTCGCTCTGGTGTCTCCACACCGTAGACTCAAGACTCATCTACTAAAGAGAAGCGATTGTACACCAACCTTCCGGATCGATCACCATCCTTGTGATGATCCTATGGTCGAGAGCATTTTATGAGTTAATAATGATTATTCATGTCTTAAATTTTCAACTCGAAAATATGAATTATCATTACCATTAACTCAAAGGATGTATCACAGACACTAAATACACATATGTGATAAAAAATAATCCATTTTATTGATTATAATCATAATTACTATTTTGCTCCTAGAAGTGTATTACAAGTGTCAGCCAATTCTGGCTTCTAGGGCACATATATCTAACAGAGATGAGGGGAGAGGTCCTGACAATGGCCCTGATGTGCCCTTACAGCTCGTTAGGAATTGGAGGAGAACCTCATCCTAACATGAGCAAAATCGAAGGCCTCGTTCATTTGAGATGGGATGGAGGGAGAGGTCCTATCAACGGTCCAAAATGCACTCCCATGAGCCACGTTAGGAATAGGAGGAGAACCTTATCCTAACGTAAGCAAAATCGATGACCTCGTCGATATAAGATAGGATGCAAGGAGTGACCCTTCCAACGACCCTAACGCACCCCCGTAAGCCATGTTAAGAATAGAAGAAAAGCCTCATCCTAACATGAGCAAAAGTCGAAACCTCAACGTGAAGAATGAAGAAGCTTGGTGAAGAATCCTTACACGTATTTTCCTACGACAACCTGACTATGTCAAATGCAAAAGGTAGAACCTTATCCTAGTTTGCAAGAGAGGTCCTAGCCCGGCATCTATAATGAGCTCAGTGTTCGCAACAAGCATTTCATAAAAAAAAAAAAAGAGGTAAAGAAGAGAAGGTCACAAATAGGCCTCAGGTTCATGCAAAAATGAAAGTAGTGAAAAATATATTATTCCATTATAAAAATGAGTTCATTACAAGCAAAGCATAGCCAACAAGGCTGATTATACTGAAAGAAAGGAAAAAGAGGGGGAAGAGGCTGAAGCTTTAAGGCGAACTGGATTCTTCGGACTTCGAACTATCGGCTCCGACCATCACCAAGGCCTGCTTTAGCCTAAGGATCTCCTTCTCAAGTTTCTTCTTCTAAAAGAGACCATCTACATACATTCTGTTGGCGAGTGAAACTTGCCCTTGAGCTCTCATTGTTGTCTTTTTAAAACTTCAGATTCGAGCTCCGCATCCTCCACAGCCCGATGTTCACAGGCGAGCTGAAGCTCCAGCCATTGAACCTCGACCTGCTCTACCCCAACCGCCTCTGAATGCTCACCAACGGTCCTCTTCAAGGAGGCCATCTCCTCCGACTCACCACTCATGCTGGCTCCCTAGTTATTATGCAGTTGCTTTCGAAGATGAGCTGCCTCATCTCTAGCAACCTTAAGCTCACCTTTAAGCCTAGACATCTTCTTCGCCTAGGTCACTTGGAAGCTATTATACTGGTCCTCAATATCTTGCAGCTGCTTTTGAAGCTGGAAAAACTTTATTGACCAGTCCGAGTCGTATTGGGCTTTATCGATAGACTATGATGAGCTTCCTTTTAGAAGATGGATCTTTTCTCTAGCATCCTTCAAGTCATCTTCGAGAGAGCTGATCTTCGCTGTCCGTGCCCAAGACTTGCTGCTGGCATTTTTTTTGAGTTCGGTGGCCTCCTTCTTGAAGCTGCCATTTCGGATACTGAAGCTCACCGCTTCCTTCATATACAAGCCTCGAAGGTGAGTGACCTCTTTGGTCATCTCAGAAGCATTCTTTCATGAGGCTCGAAGGTTGTCCTCCATTTTCTTCCAATTTCTTCCTCAGAAGATGAACTTCCTTCCTCAGGTTCTTTAACAAGGGCTTTATCGGAACCCCCCGAGGTAGTGGATCAGCGATGGTGGGAGACTACATTCGAGATACGAAAAGCGCTCAAGGATATGAAATTTTTTTTTTACTTCATTTAATCAAAACTTTTGAGTACAAGATCAAAAAAAAAGTACAACTACTTGAGGATCTCAACCTCAGAGGGTGAAGTCGGATTGCTCTCGACCATCTCAGATTTTCGAACTAGCTTGTGCGCCTCTATGGTAGGTTCAAATGGGCCAGAAGCGAGCACGTCGAAGGAAAGATCGACTACAGCATTAGATGGTCCCGCCTCCACATCGTCTTCCTCCTCCTCTAGAAAGTCGAGGTCGAGATCGAAAAACCTTCGGGCTACCCTACCATCGTAGAGCTCGAAACCCTTGATAAATACTTTCTGGTCGAACTCGACGTTCAGGTTTTGTATCTTGGGAGAGGTCTTGAACTCTTCCATGGCCTGGGTCATTGCCTCCAAGATTGACTTCGCCATTTGGGTCTCCAGTTCGGCGATACTATTTTTGGCTTCCTTCCTCCTCTCCTCCATCAGGGCGAGTGTGGCCCTCAGTTCGGCCGAGGCGAACTCCTCCTCATGGAGAGCATCTTGAAGACTTTTGATGTTCGCCGCCTTCTCCTCGGCAAGATGCTTGACTTCGTCGACCCTACCTTGAAGATGGCAGACCTCGGCTCGAAGGTCATCCTTGGCCTTCTATGCCTCTACCTCCTGATGATGTGTCCTCTTGATGTGAGCAAGCATCTAGTGATCCGATTGCAACAAACGACTGATGTTAAAAAAAAAAGAGAAAAGAAGAAGGAGAGAAAAAGAAAGAGTCAAGCAACGGAGCAATTACCTTAAGGATGATTTCAAGAGAACTCCAGATGAGCTACCGTGGGTCCAGGTCGGCCATCTGGTCCACCACCTCAGGCCTGGCAAACCTGTCAGCAAGCTTTTGGACGATCTTCGGGTTGTCGAAGGGATGCTCCCCTCATTCATTATCGTTGTCGTCCAGTCCACCTAAGCGAGCCTTGCAGGACGTCTTCGCAATGGTTTTCTTTTTCCTTCCCTCTCCTATCCTTTTCCTGATAGGGAGCTCTGAAACCTGATCCCTGTTGGAGGGACCTGGGGGCATGGAAGGTGTCGGTCCCATGCTAGCGATGTCAACCTTGGCAGTTGGAGGAATCTCGACGCCGACAATGACCTCGAATGCAGTAGCGGTGGGGTTGGGGACTCCAGAGCTGGAAACACCAATCTTCGTCCTCTTTGAGCCATCTTCTTGCGTCTTCCCCTTCCTTTTCCTAGTGAAGAGCCCTTTGGTAAGCATCTTGGCAGCTTGTGCATCCATTTCTATAGTAGAAAAAGAAGAGTAGTCAGTAGCAATACACGTGCGCAAAACCATGTGGATTCAAAAATCAAAAGATATACCAGCAGGATCGTGGGGACTCAGACCTAGGTTGAACAAGGTCTATTCCTTTAGAAGGTCGAAAAGAGCAGAAGCTCGGTACATCTTGAGTTTATCGAAGGAATCAAGGTGGGCTTCGTCTAAGCAAGGAGCTCGGCGAAGTGACTCTCTAATGTAACCCCATGAAGGAAGTCCTAATGGCAAGGTCGGGCAATGTACAAAAAAGTACTTTTTTCTTCCAATTGTGAATGAAAGAATGGGCACCTTTCAATAACCCCTTCTTGCCGACCTGGGAGGAAAAGTACAATCAATCCTTGCAGAAGGATGGCGCTTGAAGGTATAGAAATTTCTAAAAAGTGAAATGGTTGGCTGGACTTCGGTCAATCGACAAAGGGAGAGAAAATCTATGATGAATCAAAAGAAGTTCAGTATGATAGATGTGAAGAGGATATTTAAAAATCGAAAGAGGACGACTACAAATGGGGGCAGCGAGAATCTAAGCACGGCACGCAATGCTTCCAAGTACAAACAAAATCGATCAGTCGGAGGAGAATTGACCCAGTCGTCGGAGCTGGAGAGTTCAAGGTCATATTCTGGAGGGATTCCATATTGGATTCGGATCAGAAAATGATCATCCGAGGTAAGGATGGATGAGATGGTGTATAGAGTGAAAGATGAGCAGGACATGTTCCTAGGTTCTACCTTAGCCAGGGGTGCAGAATCAAAGAAGGTTGGTCCAGACGAGCCCCTCGAACCGATGGAGTGGGGGGTTTCGGAAGTCATTCAGATCAAGATGAACCCCAAGAAAACTGCCCCACCCCCCTAAAAAAAAAAGAGATCAGGAAGACAAGGAGCCAAAAATGATAAGCACGAACAACCTAAGAGAAGGGTTGGGAAACTAACCTAGATTGTCTGAGGAGGATGAAAGGATGATGGACTCGATGAGGATCAATTGAAAGGGTGTCCGAAGCTCAGGAAAGTGAGAGAAGAATGAGACCCATGGGAAGAAGGCAAATAGAGGCCGAAGGAAGAAGAAGACTTAGACAGGGATGACTTCTGAATAATAGGAGAAGGCCTTAAATAGCCAGAGACAATCCAAAGCAGTTATGATTATGGATTGACTTCGATCGATCTGCGTGTGCCACGTGTCCCATTCATCATGATAGAAAAGCGGTGATGGATGAAGTCTTTATGGCACTGTGCCTATGGCAGAGTTTCGATGGAAGATTCGAAGCGCCATCTTTTCGGACTCATTTCAGACTTAGAAAGTTTCGGTGCCAGCATGGTAAACATCAAGACATCTCATCCTGATAAGTGCAAAAACTCGGGACCGAACTTCGACCGTCGCCTTTTTTCCTCCCTTCCTTCAAATTTTGAACTCGGAAGTAGGGAGACTATTGTTAGGGATAAATCTCGCTCCCGCCGAAGTTCAGTCTGATACTTAGCCTAATATAACTATTGATCATAAAAGAGCTTCGATTGAAAATTCTCCTCTAGTGGTCGAACTCCTTCCAGACTCCTCCAATGGCCAAACTTCTTCTAGACTCCTCCAGCCACCGAACTCCTCGTAGTCATCCAGGAAGGTCTCCGCACGAGTCTGATCTCGTACATGACATGAACCGACCCATGCTCAGACTATCTTAGAGGAGCCCAAACTCCTCTAGAATTAATACAGCTCAAAGGTCATCACCAACCAATGTCCATCCCTCCAAACTTTTACTATCAAATCTCAAATGGGCTGGCACCTCACAACAACAAATACTATCTTCCATAACAAGCTCCATGTGGCCCCGAGTGGCCCACTATCTGATAGTTATGGCTATCACTATCAGTTTGTTATAGGCTTCGTCTATAAAAGAGATCCTCCAGATATGTTTTCTCTAAACTCTCTTCTCCCTCCCAAAAATCCTACAACTTTTTTGACTGAGCACTTCATTTCTATTGGTAGAAAAAGCTAACTTGACCGTCGGAGGGTTTTGCCAGAGCCACCACCTCGGACTCTGGACAAGACTTATTTTGCAGGTCACCAATGACAACCTTGTCTTCTCTGACTCCAGCACTTCTCCAATGGCAATTAGATTTCGCACCAATAGACAATATTTGCAATCCAGTCCGGATAAAGCATTTCTCGAATGAATCCCACCTCAAGAAGTTTGCCGACTTCGTCCATTATCCCCTTCTACCTTTCTGGTGCAAAACTATATTTTTTCTGTTTTACTGATCATCGCTTAGGATCCATGCTCAGGCGGTGCTCCATGACTTCTGTATCGATCTCGAGCATGTCTGTAGGCGCCCAGGCGAAGACATCAGCATTTTTTTGCAAGAATGTGATGAGTTGCTTTCTAACCTCTCGTTTTAGATTTGAATCGATCTTCATAGTATGTTCTTTATTTCTATCAATCAGAGGGATCTCCTTAAGTTCATCAATGGGTTCTCCACTTTCTTCAGATAGATTATCGCGAGCATCCAGCTTGTCCATCGAATAAAGGTCTGCCTATCTTCTCCCCTGCAAGGCAATACTATAGCAGTGCCGAGCTAGTGCTTGATCTCCTCTGACCTTTCTGACTCCATGTCTGGTTGAAAACTTCATTTTTAGATAGTAAGTAGATACTATTGCCTAAAGTGCATTCAAATCAGATCGGCCAAGGATTGCATTATAGGTAGAAGAGGCTTTGACTACCAAAAAGTCGACTTATGTCGTAGATTGCTTTGGATATCGGCCAGCTACCACAGACAGTATTATTATTTCTTCCACTGGCACTACCATCAAATATGGACATTTTGGAAAAAGCATAATAAAACAAAATAGGAGCAAAGCTTCTATTATCAATTAAAACACAGCATACATTATAATCAATAATATTTAAAGTAACTACAACCACATCATTGTGCAGACGCTAAACTTTCTGGGCATCTTCTTTAGTGAAGGTGATAGGTTCTTCAGTCCGCTACCTCCTTACCAGCTCTGCTGAACTACTGGCCTCCCCTCGCTGATGTCCCCCAGTGATGGTATTGATGACTCCAAGAGGAGGCCGATCTCTTTGGGGCTTGTCCCATTGAGATGATTCAAGTTGTGGTGGGGCTCTCAAACGATCTTCTCTCCTTTTCGAATGGCACTTGATGAACCAATCCAGCCAACCTCTCTTGATCAATGCTTCAATCTCATCTTGAAGATGGATGCATTCTTCAGTATCGTGACCATGGTCATGATGGTAGAGGTAGTACTTGTTGGGGTTGTGCTTGGCCAGATGAGTCCGCATCCTCTTCGGTTCCACCAGTTGTTCCCTTATCTCCATTACCACCTATGCCTTTAAGGCATTCAAGGGAGCATAGTTGTTGAATCTTCTAGGGGGAGAGTTTCAACGAGTCTTTCGATCTGGGCTTTCCTATCGACGAGCTCATGGAGGTGTTCGAACTTGTCTATGCTCAGGAGGGGTTTGGGAGCACGATCGAGCTTCACTCGACTTTCCTTCGGGTGCAAGCTTGTTGGGTTCGGCCACTGGCTGCTCTCTTGCGGTCTCATCATCCTTCAACTTGAAGACCTCCTCCATCCGAACATAACCTTAAGCCCGAGCCAACATATTAGCAAAATTTCTAGGATACTTCCTTTCTAAGGAAGATAAAAGATCGTTCTTTTGAAGGCTGTCCTTCAGTGAGACCATAGCTATGGATTGGTCCAAGTTCTGGACCTCTAATGCAGCAGCGCTAAAGTGGCTGACAAAAGCTCGAATGGACTCCTCCTTTTTCTGCTTTATGTTGATGAGAAAATTCGAACCTCATCTTGAACATTGATTGCTTATAAAATGAGCCATAATTGATGGCTCATCTAATCAAAAGAGAAGATCGTACCCAACTTGAGGCTTGAGTATCAGTTTCTCACTACTTCTTTTAAAGTGGATAGAAAAGCTCAACACAGGATGGCATCCAGCGCACCATGAAGCAGCATCATTGTCTAGAAGGCCTCTAAGTGAATGACCAGATTAGAGGTCCCATCATAGGTCTCGAACTGAGGAAGATTGAAGTTTGACGGGATAAGTTCTTACATGATTTTGGTAAAGAAGGCAGGATCGATGCAGATATTATCATGGTGAGTTGAGACGGCATGATGGAGCTCCTCAATCCATCGGTCCATATCCTGAAGCTTTTGGTTGAGGGTATCATCTCGACCATGGATCCTGGTGTCCATCGACTATAGATAGAAAAAATCTCCTCTGAAAAAGAATCATAATCAGAACTAGGACTTCTGGCACTCTACTTCTCCTTTTTGAAGGAGATGGGCCTGCTAACCTACCTTGCCCTTCTTGGTGTAGGTTCTTGAGATTCTGGCTGGGGATTTTTTGATCGGGCCACCGCTAGAGGCTGCTGTATGGCCTACACCATTTCGGTGAGGCTTCAAACCTATTACATCAGTAGGTTGAACTGCTCTGGATCTACCATGACTACTAGTGAAGGAGGCGAGGGAGCGGATGATGGATCCGGAATGGATGGATCCAATTTGGATCTAGTGGTGGAGGTAGTAGACCATCGAGTGGTTATCTACTTTAGAGGCATTTTTGGAGTAAAAGAGATCAAACAGAGATAGATTTTGAAGGATCAAAAGAAGAAGGTAAACAAGATCGATTGAACACTTCTTTTAGAATAAGGGCTTAGAGGCCCTTCCTCTAGCGCAAATCCTATTGGTGCAAAAATCCATGAGATCATTGAAGATGGTTGGAGTAGAGAAGATGAGGCTGCCGATGAGACCTGTAAAACAAAATCCAAACTAGAGGTGGGTGGCTCTGGTAGGATCCTCTAATGCTCAAGTTAGTTTTTCGACCAACTAGAATGGAGTGCTCAGGATAAAAAAAGGTAGAGTAATGGGAGAGAGAAGAGAGCTTAGTGAGAAAACATATCTGGAGGATTCTTTATATAGGCAGAGCCTATAACAAATTGATGGCGACAGCCACAACCTCTTGATAGTGGGCCGTTCGGAGCCACGTGGAGTTTATTATAGAGAATAGTGTCCATTATTTTGACGTGCTAGCTGAGAGTGGTGTTCATTATCATGACTTGCTAGTTCATCGAGTATCAATAATCAAAGTTTGGATAGAGTGGGTGTGGGCGGTGAAGAGATTCAAGTCACAATAGTTTCAAAGAAGTTCAGACTCTTTAAAGGTCACCCACATGTGGATCAGTCTATATTGAGTTGGTAGTTGGATTCATGTTGATGATGAGATCCTTCCAGGCAACTGAAAGAAGATCGACTGAAAGGAGGTCGATCGAAGAGAGCTCGTTTGGCGATTGAGAGAAGTTCATTCATAATGAGCTTGATCAGATGAGATCACCCAAAAGGAGATCGTCCGGAGTAAGTGCGATTGGAGGAGGTCATCCGTGAGGTGTTCGACTGGAGGAGGTCATCCAGGGGCGTGTGATTAGAGGAGGTCATCTAGGGGGGTGCGACTAGAGGAGGTTGTCTGGAGGGCATGCGACTGGACCCTAATGTTGTTATTCATTTTTAGCCAAAGAACAAGGTTAGAATAATAGTAATTCTTCCACCATTCAAGATCGTATTGCTGAACTTCTGTGCGCCTTCGGAAGGTTCTGTAGTATGAACTCGTTACTAAGGAGATCGATGAATCCCAATAGAGAGGAGGTCGGCGACCAAGAACTTTGGGCAAGAACTTCGGTGGGGGCCATTTTACCCCCAACATCCATCTTGGTCTTTGTTAAAGACATGGACTCGTCCAACTATAACTATTGAAGTTGAATCTAGAGAATCCTTGACCTAATCTAATTCAATATTTGGTTAGTGTTGGTGCAAAATCTAGTTGTTGCTGGAATCGAGGCTGGAGTCGAAGAAAGTGAGGTCACCGTCAGTGACCTACAAAATAAGTCTAGTCCAGAGTCAGGGGTGGTGACTCTGGCAAGACCCTTTGATGATTAAGTCAGCACTTTTGACCAACAGAAATTGAGTACTCAAAGAGATTTTAGCAAAGTTTTTAGAAAGAGATCAGAAACTTTTTCTTGAAAGCATATCTGGAGGGTCTCTTATACAGGCAAAGCCTATAACAAACTGATAGTGACAGCCATAACGGCCTAGTAGTGGGCTATTTAGGGCCACGTGGAGTTTATTACAGAGGATAGTGTCTGCTGTCACGACGTGCTAGCTGGAGTTTGGATGGGATAGCTGTAGGCGATGGATCATCCCTTACTGATGTTGTTCTAGAGGAGCTCAGAGGTTCTCAAGGTCAGCTGTGCATGGGTTGTTATTCGCTATATTGAGAGTTGGTGCTAAGATCCTTTTGGGTAGCTGGAAGGAGTTAAAATGGAGTTCGATAGAAGAAGAAGTCCAAAAGAAGCTCGACTAGTGGAGAAGTTTGGCTGAAGAAGAAGTTCGAAAGGAGTTCGATTGGTGGAGAAGTCTGACTAAAGGAGAAGTCTGGAAGGAGTTCGACTGGTGGAGAAGTCTGGCTGAAGGAGAAGTCTAAAAAAAGTTCGACTGATGGAGAAGTCTAAAACTCTCAACAGAGCATGGAAGTTCATCTAGAGAAAGTTCTACCAAAAAAGGGTTAACTATCTGAGGTGGAGGAGCTCGGCCACCCCTACTATTCAAGCACATTTGGATGAAGTCTGGAGGGATCTTGCAAATTCGGTCAATGCTCAATCTTGATTATTGCTATCGAACGAGATCATTCAGTGATTAGATATTTGGCCAAACTTTGACAGGAGTGGGTTTACCCCCAACAATAGTCCTCCCACTCTCGAGTTTGAAATTCGAAGGAAGGCTGTCGAAGTTCTTTTTGGCTTTCCACGCTCATCAGGACGAGACATTTTGGCATTTACCATGCTGGCATCAAATCTCTTTAAATTCAAAATGAGTTCAAGAAGGCAGCCCTTTGTCTTTCCCGCTGCAACACTACCCTAGGCACGGTGCAATTAAGGATTCGCCATAGGCACTACTCTGCCATGATGAGTGGGACATGTAGCACTCACAGTCCGATCGAACGAGATCTACCATCATAACCGTCTCGGTATCTCCTTGACTATTTTAGGCCTTCTCCCACCTCTAGAATCTATTATTGCCTGAGTCTTCTTCTTTCTTTGGCACCTGCTCTTCTTCTGCCTGAGATTTTTAATTCCACTCTTCATCTTCCTTGGTTCTAGGTGTTCCTCTGTCCGATTCTCGTTGCACCCATCGTCTCTTTGTCATTCTCAATCAACTTAAGTCAGCCTCTCAACACCTAAGTCAGCCTCTCAACACCTATTTTCAATTATTCTTGCCTCTTTTACTTCTTATTCTTTCAATTTTTTCATACAAGTTTTCACACTTCATTTTTTTCTACTTTTTGGAGGTTTGTCATGGGGTTTACATCGATCTGGATGTCTTCTGAAACTTTTCAATCCACCGATTCTTAGAGCTCGTCTGGACTGACCTTCTTAGACCCTACCTCCTTAACCAAGGTTGAGCCTAGGAACAAGTCCCATCAGCCTTTCATTCCAGACAACATCCCTTCTATCCTTACTTCGAATGACCTCTCCCTGATTAGGATACAGTATGGTATCCCATTGGAGTATGACCTTGAGATCCCCGGGTCAGATGACCATGCTAGTTCGCCTTGAGCTGGTCAATTTTGTTTGTATCTGGAAGCCTTGCATGCCGGGCTTCGACTTCCACTTCCATCTTTTGTTGTCGCACTTTTTTACTTCTTGAATATTTTCTTAGCTTCCGTTGCACCGAACTCCTTTCAGTTCGTCATTAGCTTTTTTTCTCTCTATCATCTGATTAAAGTTCAGCCAATAGTTTCACTCTTTTGGAATTTCTACACCTTTAAATACCATCCTTTCGCAAAAGATTGGTGGTACTTCTCTCCCTAATTCGATAAGAAGGGATTACTGAAAGGTGCCCATTCTTTCATTCATAACTTAAAGGGAAAGTACTTCTTTGTTCGATGCCCGACCTTGATGCTTGGTCTTTCTCCTTGGGGCTTCCTCCGAAAATCAATCCATCGAGCTCTTTGTTTGGATGGAGTCGACCTCGAGTCTTCTAACAAACTCAAGGCGTACCGAGCTCCTCTCCTTTGCAACCTTCTAAAGGAGCAGACCTTGTTCAACCTTGGCCTGAGCCCTCTTGATCCTGCTGATATTAAGTGCATTTGTATATATATGTATATATATGAATTCTCATGAGGTTTCATATGTACCTTGCCTGATTGTAATTTTTTCTTTGTTACAGAGATGGATGCGGATGCCGTAGAAAGGCTCACCAAGTTACTTTATGCCCAGAAGAAGAGGAAGGGAAAGACCCTGAGTGAGAGTTTGAAGCGGGTGAAGGTCGGCACCTTCGACCCTATGGCTCAAGCCATCCCTGAGGTCTGCCTAAGAGATGGGATCGTCCCAACCATCCCAACCACCCAAGTTGACGCTGTCGAAGGGGGATCTCTTCCCTTCGAGTTCAAGAACCTTCCCTCCGGGGATTGCACACCGGAATCCTTTGCCGATAAGGAGAAGGAGAAGAAGAAGAAAAAGTCAGTAGTTATGAAGGTAGCCCACAAGTCCCATCCAAGTGAGCTTAGCAGCAGCGGCAGTGATGACCAAGGGACAGACCCCTTCGACAATCCGAAGATTATCCGAGATTTAATTGACAAGTTTGCCCTGCTAGAAGTGGTGGACCGTCTGATCGATCTTGACCAGATGAAGTTCATCTGGGACTTCCTTGGGACTTTTTTCAAGATAATCGTCTTATCGCATTCCTTTTTCATTTTTCTCCCTTCTTTTCTTTATCTTACTGTGACTTGTCCATGTCAGTCATGCCACCACATACTTGCCCAACTCAAGAGGGTGGATCGTCAGGAGGCAGAGGTGCTGAAGATCCAGGAGGATCTTCAAGCCGAGATCAATCACTTGCAGGGAAAGGCTGCCGAGGCTGAGCGCCTTATGGCAGAAAATGAGAGCCTTCATAGTGTGCTTCAGAAGGAGAAGTTCATCTTGGCCGGACTCAGGGCAGCACTGGCTCTGGAGGAGGAAGAGAAGAAGGAGGCCAAGATAAAGGTCACTGAGCTAGAGGCCCGGATGGTGAAGTCCATTTTGGAGGTAGTGGCCCAAGCCGTGGAGGAGTTCAAGACCTCCTCCGAAATGAAGGATCTGAACATCGCCTTCGGCTAGAAGGCATTCATCAATGGTTTCGAGCTTTGCGAAGGCAGGGTGGCCCTTCTCCAAATTTGATCTCAGGTTCTTGGAGGAAGAGGAGGAGCCCTGCGAAGGAGCCAGTCCATCCAACATTATGGCTGATCTTTTCCCCTTCGAGCCTACCATCGATCTGTCAGAACTCGACACAGAGATGTCGGAGCCCGCTCAAGAGCCAGAAGCAGCCGAGAGTGCCCCGACCACATCTGCCCCAGCTCCCTCTGAGGTTGAGAACCTTGAGTGATTGTACTTTCTTTTTATTTCTTCATTTACTTTTCTTGTACTTGGAAGTTTGTAGTTAAATAAAAGTGAATTTACTTTTGTCTACACCTTTTTTTATATTTGCATTGTGCCATGTGTTATCCAGAATCCCTCTAATAATTAGAGCCATAACCTGCCATCTCTAGTTGACGTCGACCCCTTAACTCAGGAAGTTCTGCTGAAGTCCTTAATAAAAAGCTTGAAGAAGAAAGACCACCATCTAAAGAAGAAGTTGAAGAGGATGGAAAACGACCTTCAGGCTTCTTAGAAAAATACTTTGGAGGCGACCAAAGAGGTCACTCACCTCCAAAATTTGCACGTGAAAGACTCCACAAACTTCGGCATCCAGAAGGGCATTTTTGAGAGAGAGCTCGCCAAACACAAGAAAAATACCAGCTACAAGTCTTGGGTGTTAACGGTGAAGATCAACTCCCTCGAAACCAAGCTTAAAGCGACAAAGGAGAAGATCCAATTGCTGGAAGGGAGTTCACCATGGTCCTCTGATAAAGCACGATACGAGTGGGACTGGTCAAAGAAATACTCCGTGCTTCAAAAATAGTTGCACGATGCTGAGCTCGTCTACGATACCTATCGATTAGGTTGGAATGAGAGAATATCTAAACTCGAGCAAAAGCTTCGTGCTGCCAATGGTGAAATAGCTCGACTTCAGAAATAGCTGAATGACAGCTACCAAGCTGGCACAAGCAAAGAGTCAGAGGAGATTGCCTCTTTAAGGAGGATTGTCAGTGAGCTTCAGTGTAGGTCGGGGTAGAAAAGGCCGAGGTGTAATGGCTGAAACTCCAGTTGACCTATGAACAGCAAGCCATTAAGGATGCGGAGGCCGAGTCAGAAGTCTTAAGGAAGCAATGGTGAGAGCTTGAAGCAGTGGCGATTGACTGATTTTTAATTGGAAGCTACTCAATCTGAATGCGTTCTCGTATGAGTTAATGGCATATTCCTTCCATCGGTCTCACTTACTTGGCCATATCTGTTGACACAGTTCTGATCTGAGGTGGTCAATAATCCGAGCTAACCCATGCCACTAGGTTAGTCATAATTGTTATGACTAATGCCAAGTCTAGTTTAATGAGACCTGAATCAATTCTCTCTAAGAAAAGATTAAGTCTGAGGTCTTCCACCATTGTAGATGTGCGGGCCCTTCCCAGGGTTGATTGTTCTCGGCTGGATACAGTGGCTCAGTTGCACCGAAAAGATGCAACCATGTCTATTAGGCATTGGATGCTATGGGCTGGAGGATGAGTTGGGCTCAATATTTTGGATACGGTGAGAGACTCAATTAGGAACCCAGTCTATGCAAATGGTGGGTCTGACTTAACTAAGGAGTGGATCAATATTTTGGATACGGTGAGATTCATGAATTAGAGACCAAGTTTGGGTGCACCATGATTAGAGAATCATTGAACAAGAGTTGTTCACTCATTGGCTAACCCATCACCAATAACTGTTAGGTGAGGTGATGAGTCAGTTGGTGAGACCGCACCACCCACTAGAAATCATTAATCGTGGAGATTTTTGCATCTCTACAGAGGGAGTGTAGGGATCCGAGAAAATAGTGGGAGCTAATTTGTTTAAAAATAAAATTTCTAAACAAATTGGTCAAGTCAAAATTACAGTATCTAACTAGAATCTTTGACTCTCTACAGGAAAAATGTCTGCGTCCAACCCATTGGCACGTATCCTGGACACACATAGACTGACCTGGACCCAATTATAAAGATTGGCTCAGGAACTACAAAATTATTTTGGGTTTCGAGAAGTTAACCCATGTTTTGGACCAGGACCCTCCCACCTTACCAGCCCGTCCATCCACTGAACAGAGAGCGTCTCTGGAAAAATGGATTAGACGAAGATAATAAGGCCAGATATTACATGTTGGGCTCGATGTCTGATGAGCTCCAGCGCCAACATGAAGATATCGGGACTGCTCGCCAAATGTTGGCTCACCTACAGGAGATGTTTGGTGAACAGAGTCGCGCAGCCAAATATCAAGTCACGAAATGACTTTTTAAGGCTAAGATGCGTGATGGGCAGTCAGTCCAAGATCACTGTCTGACAATGATCAAGGACATGGAAGAGCTTGAGAAGCTCGGTGTGAAGTTGGACTTGGATCTGCAGAATGATATTATTCTGCAATCCTTGACTGATGCATATGGGCAATTCATCATGAATTACCACATGCATAAACTTCAAAATTCCTTGGCCGAATTAATGAATATGCTGGTTACCGCTGAGCTTTCTATGAAAGGTTCTAAAGGCTCAGTTCTTGCTATGGAACGGACTTCTTCCAAAAGAAAGTCTTATGGAAAGAAAAAGAAGTCTGTGAAAAAGCAAAAGGTGGAAGGATCAAAGAAGAAGAAGGCAGAAGCCGAAGATGAAAGCCGATGGCCAAAGGAAAAGTATTTCCATTGCAACAGCGACGGCCATTGGAAGCGGAACTGCCCTACTTACCTGGCCACCCTGAAGAACAAGAAGGAAATGTGTCCTTCTAGATGGTATGCTCATTTATTCGAGCAAAACGTGAATGCCAAACGACCTAGGGATAGTCCAAACGACAGATATCTATGGCACCTGAGATTAGGTCATATAGCAGAAGATAGGATCAACAAATTGGAGAAAAATGGGCTATTGAGTCCATTGACTTTCCGAGTCATATCCAACTTGTGAATCTTGTCTTCAAGGCAAAATGACTAAACTCCCTTTTGTTGGACATGGGGAAGAGGGCCACAGATCTCCTTGCCCTAGTACATACTGATGTGTGCGGCCCATTTGATGTGCCGGCTAGAGGCAATTTTGTCTACTTCATTACCTTTACCGATGATCTGTCTAGGTATGGGTATGTGTATCTTATGAGACACAAGTCTGAAGCTTTTGAAAAGTTCAAAGAATTCAGACATGAAGTAGAAAAACAAACTGGAAAACCCATTAAGGTTCTTCGATCAGATCGAGGAGGTGAATACCTTAGCCGGGAATTCCTAGACTATCTCAAGGAAAAATGGCATAGTCTCTCAATGGACTCCACCAGGAACACCTCAACTCAACGGGGTTTCAGAATGGAGAAATCGGACTCTATTGGATATGGTTCGATCCATGATGAGCTTCACAGACCTCCCTGATTTTCTTTGGGGACATTCATTGTTAACTTCAATTTATCTACTGAATAGGGTTCCCTCTAAAACCGTTCCTACCACACCGTATGAGATATGGCACGGTAAGAAACCAAGTCTGAGTCATCTCAGAATTTGGGGTTGTCCGGCTCATGTCAAAAGACAACAAGCGGACAAGTTAGAGTTTAGGTCCTTTCAGAGCTCGATTCATAGGATATCCTAAAGAGTCATTAGGATACTATTTCTACATTCCAGAAGACCACAATGTGATTGTGAGTCGACATGCCATCTTTCTTGAAAAATAGTTTATTCAAGATAGCGGCATTGGAAAGCAGATTAAGCTTGATGAGAAAGTCTCACAAGTACAACGAGCTAAGGACCAATTGGAACCAAATCAGGTTGAGCCAATAAGAACACTACCTCCTCCACCTCGTAGATCGGAAAGAGTTTTCCATCCCCCTGAAAGATACTTAGGTATTATTTCAGAGGATGTAGAGGAAAATGTTCCTCGTAGGTAATGGTGCTCATGGTGATGATCCCAAAACCTACAACGAGGCGATATCAGATATCGACTCCGAGAAATGGCTAGAGGCAATGCAGTCAGAAATTGACTCGATGCACTCAAACCAAGTCTGGACCTTGGTAGATCCACCAGAAGGTATAGTACCTATTGGGTGTAAATGGATCTTCAAGAGAAAGATTGGTGCAGATGGGAAATGTGGAGACATTCAAGGCTAGACTAGTGGCAAAAGGTTATAGTCAACGCGAAGGCATTGACTATCAGGATACCTTTTCCCCAGTGGCTATGCTAAAATCCATCCGCACATTGCTTGCCTGTTGCAGCCTATTTCGATTATGAAATATGGCAAATGGACGTGAAAACGGCATTCCTTAAATGGATATCTTGAGGAAGATATCTATATGGAACAGCCGCTAGGTTTCACATCCAGTGATACTGATCACAAGGTTTGCAAGCTGCAAAGGTCCATATATGGACTTAAGCAAGCATCTCGGAGCTGGAACACTCATTTCAATGATGTGATCAAAAATGTTTGGTTTCATCAAAAATGAAGAGGAACCATGTGTTTTCAAAAAGGTCAGTGGGAGCGCTGTTGTCTTCCTCGTATTGTACGTGGATGACATCCTCCTTATTGGGAATGATATTCCCATGTTGACATCAGTCAAATTATGGTTGTCCAAGGAATTCTCCATGAAAGACCTAGGTGAAGCATCCTTTATTCTAGGAATTAAGGTCTATAGGGATAGACCGAATAGGATGCTAGGACTTTCACAGAAGATGTACATAGAGGAAAGTACTAAAGAGGTTTAGTATGGAAAACTCTAAGAGGGGATTAATACCCTTCAGACATGGTATTCATCTTTCCAAGAAGATGTGCCCTAGCACACCTGAGGAAATAGAACGCATGAGCAAGATCCCTTATGCTTCTGCAATAGGGAGCCTCATGTATGCCATGCTATGTACACGACCTGATATAGCCCATGCTGTGAGTGTCACAAGCAGATATCAGTCAAATCCAGGTGAAGAACACTGGACTTCTGTGAAATGTATCCTTAAGTACTTGTTGAAGGAAAATCCTGATTTTCCCGGTCCAGGTTCGTTCAGATCTGATCAGATCAAGAGATATATTTCAAAAATTTTTCTCTTGATCTCAATCAGATCTTGATATGTTTCAGATCTGATTCTTATTATTTTAATAAATAAAATAAAATAAGATAAATTAAATCAAATTTAATTTACCTGATTTGGGTAATCCTATTACCCTGTTAGATGATCCTGATTGCAGCGGAAGGTTCTGGATCTTAGCCACGCAAGCGCCTGGCCTCTACCGGTATCCACTCGGGTTGGATCTGGAGATCCTCTTCTTCTCTATCACACCTCCAAAAATCAGATCTGGATCTGATCTGGAGGATCTTCAAAACTCTTTTGAAGATCTGCAGTCGTCCTTTTGCAGCAGCGCAGCCTTCTTGCTTTTGATCGCCTTTCCTTGATCTGAATCGCACCAACCTAAGTCCAAAACACTTTTGGACGTGGAGAGCAAGGGGAGAAGAGACTATGGCAGGGGAGAGGCAGCCTTGGGGCGTGTCTAATTAGCATTGGAATTAGGGTTGGGCGCAGGGTCTTATTTATAGACCTCTTGTGATCCAACTCCTCTTCCTCCCAACCAATCACAACCCTTTGTGAAATCAGATCTAAATCTGATTGGTGGGAATAGAGTCCCCTGGATTCCTCCTTAGAGGGTGCCTAAGACCAGTCAAAGTTGGATTCTTAGTAGAACTCTAATTGGAATCCAAAAGGGAGATGGAGTCCTTGTCCAACAAGGACTCCTAGGCGCCTCCTACTTGGGCTCACGCCACCCTTGGCGTGCGCCCTTCTCCTTGCCAGGTTCTGGCAGGGGGACAGGCCCCCACCAGCTCTCCAATAGGTGCATGACATGTGGTCAAAAGTCAAAGGTCAATGGTCAACGTTTGACCAGTCAAAGGGTAGACTTTTGACCAAAGTCAAAGAACAAGAAATGGCAGGTGACCAAAAATGGCAGGTAATGTCTTACAAATAAGACAACCTATTCTGACTTGGACAACCTCCAGTCAGACCATATGAAGGCCTCTGATTGAGCACAAACTCCTTTGGCTCAGTCAGGACAACTTATTTATGATAGTAAAAGAAGAACGTTAGGTTCAATCGAGTGCTAGCACGATTTCCTTGAACCTAATTGAATCTCATTCAGATCAATTGAACTAGATCAGTTCAATTGATGATCACCAGATTCAAACCCTTGTTTGTGTGACCCAGTTAGGTTCAGTTCTGTATGGTAATGGGATATGTCATGATCTCTATCATCGACATCATCGAAACTCCTTTCGATGGATCAGAACTCTTCTGATTCGAACAGCTAGAATGATCGATCATCTAAATCATTCTAATTGCTCCCAAAATCCACCAGTGACACCTAGCAGTATATGGTGGCAACCCATCAGAGCTGAATGCGAACCTCTTGGTGCAGCTACCTGTGTGATTAAGTTCTTCTATCTTGAGCCCCGATCAGATTAGGGTTAAGGTGAACTCGTCAAACCCTAGTCTCTGTCATATGATGTAATCATTCGATTCGAGTCCAATGTGAAAATCTAAATAGAAACTCTTTCTATTATTTCACTCTACCATGGCCATGGATTTCTGGACTTGATTCTCATGATCATCATAGGGCTGCTCCTCTACCACCGAGGTAGATAGATTCCATCTTGATGCAATCCAGTTCCTACAATGAACATGCTATAGCCAACATACACCTCAGGGTTCCATATGGCTAGGAGACCGAGTAATGGTGTAGTCAAACTATAACACCCTCAAGGTGAACTGCCGATGCATCTCAGGTCAAAGAACCAGACACACTACTGCAGCATCGAGTCAGTCATTGACGAGAAGGTAGACTTCCCTAATGACTACTCGAGGTGGTCACGCTCAGTGCCCTCGTTCTCTAACGAGTACCTGTACTCTCGCTCCGGTGTCTCCACACCGTAGACTCAAGACTCATCTACTAAAGAGAAGCGATCGTACACCAACCTTTCAGATCAATCACCATCCTCGTGATGATCCTATGGTCGGGAGCTGTTTATGAGTTAATAATGATTATTCATATCTTAAATTTTCAACTCTTGAAAATATGAATTATCATTACCATTAACTCAAAGGATGTATCACAGACACTAAATACACATGTGTGATAGAAAATAACCCATTTTATAAATTATAGTCAAAATTACAATTTTGCCCCTAGAAGTGTATTACAAGTGTCAGCCAATTCTGGCTTTTAGGGCACATATATCTAACAATTAGATCTTAGCATCTACTTGCAATAAAATAAAAAGTAATAATTAAAGTGTAGAAATTAAATTGTAATAAAAATAAAAAGTAAGAAATTAAAGTGCAAAAATAAAATTTTTATTAACTAAAATTTTAAAATTTAAATACATGAAATTTAAAAAAAGAATAAAATAGCCTGATCTCTGATCTTGGATCGGCATTGGCAGAAAGATGGTGTAGAAGCTCGTCTCTTCTTCTCGATATCCGTTGCTTTGAAGCAGCCTTTAACCCATAGCCCAGCTTCACCCTGTACCAAAGCTTCACCTTGATTGGAAATATTGATTTTTGGAGGTCTGGGGTCCTTTTTATAAAGCTAGGAGAGCTGGAGAGTTTGCTTCTAGGAAATGTAGGACTAAGAGACTCTTTGATCATCAAAATATAAAGAAATCTAAATAAAAATCGGACTAAAAGAAGTCCTACATAAATTCTACTACTCTGGATGAAATCTGGTCGTAAATAGGAATCCAATGATCTAAAAATCATCAAAATCGGATGAGTATTGGCCTAGATCAGGTCGGATTAAATTTTGGCTGTCCGATCGCACGTTGATGGAGGAAATCTGGCCATAAATCAAGCATTAGGAGTCCTGATCACCGTCGGGAGCATTCTGAACTGTTGGATCTTCATCATTTGGTTTTTTGGCCGTCGGATCATGCCAGATCGCTGATAGAATTTGAATCAAATCCGAAAATAACCACCACCGTCCGATCTTGATCGCAATCAACCACAACCGTTCGATCGCGTAATTACTGTTCCCATGGACCACATGGATTGATCGCACTGCACACCGCAGTCAATCAGTGCTCTTGTCGCTAAGTAAAAAGACCAAAATACCCTATGAGCCGTAATAAATTTTCGTGGACCCTTTAAGGGTCCAGGTCTGCCATGTGTCGTGCTGTGATTCGTCGATTTCTGCTGAGCTGGCGGTCCATGCCTGGATCGTGGACCGACTGATGGCTTCATCGGTTGAGTCGGCTTTGATGGCTTGGCTTGGCTTGCGGAGCTGGCTGAGCCGTTTTCTTTTTTTATTTAAATTTTATTTATTTTATTTCTTTAAAAATTCATATCTTTTCTATTTTAGCTTTGTTTTACTCAAAATTTATTTCGTTGTGATAAAAAAAATGAGCTCTTTCCATTAATAATAAAATTTTATTTTTTTAATTTTTATTTTTTTAATTAATTTTTTAAATTAATAAAAATATGAATTTTTTAAAAATTATATATAAATTGATTAATAATTCTTAAAATTTAATATAAATTAATTAATAAATTAATACTTTTATTGGTGAATTTATGATGCTTATCACACCCCCCAACTTAAGCTTTGCTCGTCCTCGAGTAAAGAAAGAATTTAGTTTTAAATATCTTTTAACTTTAGAGTTTCGAATTTTACCTAAGCAATTTTCAAAATGGCCATTGATATTTAGTAGAGCTTAAAGTGAGACATATCATTGGGGTATTAATACTTATCAATAGAAAAATTAAGTAAAGAACATTAAATTTTTCAGAATTTTTTCTAAATTATCCCATCTTTATCTCTGATTTGTCTAAACTTTCATATAGGCAAGTGTATTGCTACTTCCATCCTTCATTTATTGATTTTTATTTTCACATTGCCCACTTTTTGTCATGAATATCATTGCTTACTTAGGCAATGGGACCCAATTACTCGATGGAAAACTAATATTTTTTTTTTTTAATATTGTACCACTATTGAGTGTCTTAACCCCTTAAGCTTTCTATTTGATCCATGTAGCGAGTCTTGGGCCAATGACTCCCAAACCAGTTGGCTTTAGGGCACTAGGTATAGAATACCCCTCGGGCTTACTAGCTCGAATCAAATAGGCTACGAGTTAAGACTAGCTTTACAACGAGCTTCTTTGCCCTTCCCACCTTTTGATGCGAAACTCAATGCTTGCTTAGGCAAAGAGGCCCAGTTACTCAGTGAGAAGTACTTAAAAACTATTTTATTAAAATAAATTTTTTATATGAAGAAATGTATAGTTACCCTACACAAGCCTATAAAAAGTAGACTTTTCTTTGATGCTAGTAGAAATAATTAGAAATGCTCAAGGAAAAATTTTTATGTTCTAGACTTAACTCTTTATTGAATTTTCTTAATACTTGATTCCTCAATATCTCATAGATTCTCTGATCTGTGCATCAATTTTCTTTTAAAAAATGCTTAGTTTAATTTGATTCTTAAGCATAATCAGGTGTCTAAATACTAAATACTAACTTTTTTGAGGACTTAAAATTTTTAAAATTTTTATTTTTCTCTTCCCCAACTTAATCGACATTATCCTCAATGGAGAAAAAAAATAAAGGATGTAATAAAGAACATGGAAGAATACACTTGACTATATTTTTGGTCCAGCACATGCCTTTGAAAATTTGGGCTCTCCCTCCAACTTATTCAAATTATCCTAAAAAAAAATAAACTTAAAAAGATAAATTAGATAAAAACTAAATATTGGGTTGCCTCCCAACAAGCGCTAAGTTTACCATCTTCAGCCAGACACAATGCAGCTCACTATCCTATGTTGAATATTGGATTGACAAATTTCAATGGTTTTGGATTGTCAATCTCAAAAAGATGATTTATAATCCCATTATTGATATATTCATTGTTAATTTTAGGGATATAATTTGTAATCCCATTCTCAGACCCATGTTTATTAAGAATTTCTCCTATTTGTTTTTCTAAAATGCTCATGAATGGAGTTTTTTTTAGGAGTTAAGTTTGATTCAATGGGTGCTGGAATGGTGACTAAAGATGGTTTTAATTCTGGAGGTAAATTAATGTGATCTTGCTTAAACAACTCCATTGACATTTCATTACATGCCTCTTGATTTTTGTAAGAAGAACCAGCTTCTAGGGTTGAAGGAAACAGACTTTTGGGTTTATAAGTCTTGGGTAAATCATCTATTCTCTTTTCTTTTTTTTCTATCTTATTTAAACTAGAACTATCATCAGTACTAATTCTTGGCTCGGGTTCTTCTATGTGGTTAGTCTCAGTACTAACCTAATTTCTCTAAATTTTTATTTTGGCTAGCATCAGTACTAGCCTCTCTCACCTGATCTTGGTATGGGTTCATAAGAATCCTATAGCTTTTAAGTTCAGGAATTACTTTGGCATTCTCTAATTGAGGATTCTTAAGTGAGACATTAAATTGATAACTTGGTCCAGGTGGTTGGTGGACATTAGGTGGGTTGTTTGAAATTGGTAGGTTCGATAGTTGATCTAGTTCTCTCCTCATGTTAGACTCAACTAATTATCCTATTTGAGCTTCTAGCCTTGGCGATAGATTGCTGTTGAGTCAGAATTCAATTATTGAAGTTGGTTAAATCTATCATCAGCTAGATTGGTCTGTTGAGGAGGTGGGTATGAAGGGCTGATTATGATATGATGGCTGGATAAACTGACTAGGCTGACCATTATTATAGGCATAAGTTTTGGTATTGGGGCCTATTTTGATAGTTTTGGATAGGTAAAATTTGGGTTCTGAGCCTGAGTCTGTTGGGATGTCCAAGAAAAATTATGGTGGTTGCTCCAATCTGGATTATATGAATTTGAAAATGGGTCATTAATCAATTTGGAGTATCCTTGAGTAGCTTGAACTTGTTCTTGGATAAAATATGGAAACTGTGCAGTCATAGGACATTCACTCACATGATGGGTTGGGCTAGCACAGATTGAATAAATCTTCTGATAATTAGAAGATGATGTGAATTGTGCAGGAGATTGTTGACCTAGGATTAGGAGTTGATCTATTTTCTGAGCAAGAAGGTCAACTTTATCTAATTTTTGGACTATTAGATTTCATATTAGCCATTATTATGTTTAATGTGAATCAACCATTCAATTAAGTTCAACTAAATCAGAAAAAAAAGCGATTTCCTACCATGCATGTATTAGTGTAACCCTAATGTATGGTTCAAAAAAATTTTAGAATATTTTTTTTTTATTTTTTTATTTTTTATTATTATTATTTTATTATATTAAAAATTAATTTTTTTTAATTATTTTATTTGTTAATTTTAATTTAATTTAATTTTAATTTAATTATTATTTTTAATATTTTTTAGTTAGTTTAATTTAATTTTTATTTTATTTTATTTTATTTTTAGAGGAGAAAGAAGAAGAAAGAAAGAAGAGTTCTAAAGAAGAGGTCCTAAGGAGTCCTAGAACTAAGAAGAAAGAGAAGAATTAGGTTTAATTAGATTTGATGTTGGTTAGCAATCAAGTTGGTCAATCAATCCTGACTAGGGGTTATCCTAGATCTAGATAGCTCCTAACTGCCAAGGTCACCTTCAAGCCCTCCAAGTGTAGGATTAGCCAATCAACTAGCCAGGTAAGTGTAAGGTCGGTGGGAGTCCCCCCATTGCTTGCCTTAGACATCAATTGTACTTGGCCAGGTAAGCAAACAGAACCAATTAGAAACCACCTTTCTTTGGGTCCAATCATCCCTGAACCACTTTCCTAGACACCAGTTTAATTGACTAACCCTAATCTGGTTCAACTCTTAGGATTTCTTGTCCTATTGAGCTCGAGTTCCTAGGGTTGATGTCTAATTAATTTTAAAATTAAAGGCTTAGGTCAATGCAGGATGCTGGTTGATTGTTTGTGGGCCAAGAAAGGGTGATCAAATCCCCACCTTATCTTGTTTAACTGGGTTATGCCCTTAAGTTGATTTAATATGAATATGCACAAAAAATTTTCAATCAAAGGGTTCTATGTAATTTAAACTAGATGCATGCAACTAATTGAATTCTGAAAGGCTTACCTTACCTCCAGCAATCACCAAAAAAAATAAAAATAAAATAAAAGTAATATGATGCATACTCTGGCAGTTAGGATTTCTAATCTTATCATGAGGCTTTTCATTAGGTTTAAATGGATATTTGTTTAAAATTAATTTAAAAATAAAATAAATAAATAAATAAAATAAAAAGGAAAGAGAACTAGGGTTAGGATTGATCATACCAAGCAAAACTCCTGATTTTTTTTGTTCTTTAATCTCTTTTTCTGCAAAATAAAAAAAAATTAGCAAGCAATATTTATAAGAAAATAAAAATTTTATTTACAATTTATTTATAAAAAAAATCAAAGAGATAAAAAATTTAATGTCCGTGCCCTCCCCGATAACGGTGCCAAAAACTTGATAGAATGTGTTTGTCAAAATTATTTTTAATTTATTTAAAATAAATCAAAAAAATTAAAATCAAAAATCCAAAATAATCTCCGACAATGGTGCCAAAAACTTGATAGGATGCATTTGCCAAAATTATTTTTAATTTATTTAAAATAAATCAAAGAAATCAAAATCAAAAATCAAAAATAATCTCCAACAATGGCGCTAAGAACTTGATAGGGATGCGATGTTGTCATTAAGACACCGTGTTTATCTGTTTAATCTGACTTCTTACATAATTGAAAATACGTAGATAGCAATGAATCGGGTCGAATCCACAGGGAAGGTAGTATTTTAGATTTGAAATCTTTGATTTTTGAAAAGAAAAAAAAAAGAGAAGAGTTTTAGAATCAAAAGTGAAGTCAGAAGATTAAAAATAAAAATTAACAGATGCAGAAATTTAAACTTGGTACTAAGATCTACTAATTAGATCTTAGCATCTACTTGCAATAAAATAAAAAGTAATAATTAAAGTGTAGAAATTAAATTGTAATAAAAATAAAAAGTAAGAAATTAAAGTATAAAAATAAAATTTTTATTAATTAAAATTTTAAAATTTAAATACATGAAATTTAGGAAAAAGAATAAAATAGTCTGATCTCTGATCTTGGATCGGCATTGGCAGAAAGATGGTGTAGAAGCTCGGTTCTTCTTCTCGGCATCCGTTGCTTTGAAGCAGCCTTTAACCCATAGCCTGGCTTCACCCTATACCAAAGCTTCACCTTGATCGAAGATATTAATTTCTGGAGATCTGGGGTCCTTTTTATAGAGCTAGGAGGGCTGGAGAGTTTGCTTCTGGGCAATATGGGACTAAGGGACTCTTTGATCATCAAAATATAAAAAAATTTAAATAAAAATTGGACTAAAGGAAGTCCTACATGAATTCTACTACTCTGGATGAAATCTGGCCGTAAATAGGAATCCAACGGTCCAAAAATCATCAAAATCGGATGAGTATTGGCCCAGATCAGGTCGGATTAAATTCTGACCATCTGATCGCACGTTGATGGAGGAAATCTGGCCACAAATCATGCATCAGGAGTCCTGATCACCGTCGGGAGCATTCTGGATCGCTAGATCTTCATCACTTGGTTTTCTGGCTGTCGGATCATGCTAGATCGTTGATAGAATTTGAATTAAACCCGAAAATAACCACCACCATCCGATCTTAACCGCAATCAATCACAACCATCCGATCGTGCAATTACTATTACCATGGACCGCGTGGACCGGCTGCACCGCACACCGCAGTCAATCAGCGCTCTTATCGCTGAGTGAAAAGACCAAAATACTCTATGAGCCACGATAAATTTCTGTGGACCTTTTAAGGATCCAGGTCTGCCATGTGTCGCGCTGTGATTCGTCAGTTTTTGCTCAGCTTGCAGTCCACACCTGGATCGTGGATCGGCTGATGGCTTCATTGGCTGAGTCAACTTTGATGGCTTGGCTTGGCTTGGTGGCTTGGCTTGCGGAGCCGACTGAGCCATTTTCTTTTCTTATTTAAATTTTATTTATTTTATTTTTTTAAAAATTTATATCTTTTTTGTTTTACTCAAAATTTATTTCGTTGTGATCAAAAAAATGAGCTCTTTTCATTGATAATAAAATTTTATTTTTTTAATTTTTATTATTTTTTAAATTAATTTTTTAATTAATAAAAATATAAATTTTTCAAAAATTATATATAAATTGATTAATAATTCTTAAAAATTAATATAAATTAATTAATAAATTAATACCTTTATTGGTGAATTTATGATGCTTATCAAGTACTTAAGAAGAACTAAGGATATGATGTTGGTCTTTGGTAACGGAGAACTCTATGTCCAGGGATACACAGAGTCGGATTTCATGTTCGATATAGATGATCGAAAGTCGACATCTAGGAGTCTGTTTGTGTGCAATGGTGGTGCTGTCAGCTGAAAGAGTTCCAACCAAATCATGATAGCAGATTCCACCATAGAAGCAGAATATATCGCTGCATCAGAGGCTGCGAAGGAAGCATTCTGGTACAAGAAGTTTGCTGCAGAAATCAGAGTAATGCCATCAGATGCCATTCCTCTATACTGCGACAACAATGGCGCCATAGCCCTTGCTAAGGAGCCGAGGTCTCACCAAAAATCCAAGCACATTGAGCGGCGATACCACCTCATCCGCGATTACCTCGAGAAGGGTTACGTCGAGGTCAAGAGAGTCAACTCCACAGATAATGTGGCAGACCCACTTACAAAGCCGTTGGGCCAACAGAAAATCGAAGCCCACCTTGAGAAGATGGGACTTAGACTTGTAGCCAATTGGCTTTAGGACAAGTGGGAGATTGTTAGATATATGTGCCCTAGAAGCCAGAATTGGCTGACACTTGTAATACACTTCTAGGGGCAAAATTGTAATTTTGACTATAATCAATAAAATGGGTTATTTTCTATCACATATGTGTATTTAGTGTCTGTGATACATCCTTTGAGTTAATGGTAATGATAATTCATATTTTCAAGAGTTGAAAATTTAAGACATGAATAATCATTATTAACTCATAAAATGCTCCCGACCATAGGATCATCACGAGGATGGTGATTGATCCGGAAGGTTGGTGTACAATCGCTTCTCTTTAGTAGATGAGTCTTGAGTCTACGGTGTGGAGACACCGGAGCGAGAGTACAGGTACTCGTTAGAGAATGAGGGCACTGAGCGTGCGTGACCACCTCGAGTAGTCATTAGGGAGTCTACCTTCTCGTCAATGACTGACTCGATGCTGCAGTAGTGTGTCTGGTTCTTTGACCTGAGGTGCATCGGCAGTTCACCTTGAGGGTGTTATAGTTTGACTACACCATTACTCGGTCTCCTAGCCATATGGAACCCTGAGGTGTATGTTGGCTATGACATGTTCATTGTAGGAACTGGATTGCATCAAGATGGAATCTATCTACCTCGGTGGTAGAGGAGCAGCCCTATGATGATCATGAGAATCAAGTCCAGAAGCCCATGGCCATGGCAGAGTGAAATAATAGAAAGAGTTTCTATTTAGATTTTCACATTCGGACTTGAATCGAATGATTACATCATATGATAGAGACTAGGGTTTGACGAGTTCACCTTAACCCTAATCTGATCGGGGCTCAAGATAGAAGAACTTAATCACATAGGTAGCTGCACCAAGAGGTTCGCATTCAGCTCTGATGGGTTGCCACCATATACTGCTAGGTGTCACTGGTGGATTTTGGGAGCAATTAGAATGATTTAGATGATCGATCATTCTAGCTGTTCGAATCAGAAGAGTTCTGATCCATCGAAAGGAGTTTCGATGATGTCGATGATAGAGATCATGACATATCCCATTACCATACAGAACTGAACCTAACTGGGTCACACAAACAAGGGGTTTGAATCTGGTGATCATCAATTGAACTGATCTAGTTCAATTGATCTGAATGAGATTCAATTAGGTTCAAGAAAATCGTGCTAGCACTCGATTGAACCTAACGTTCTTCTTTTACTATCATAAATAAGTTGTCCTGACTGAGCCAAAGGAGTTTGTGCTCAATTCAGAGGCCTTCATATGGTCTGACTGGAGGTTGTCCAGTCAGAAAAGGGTTGTCTTATTTTGTAAGACATTACCTGCCATTTTTGGTCACCTGCCATTTCTTGTTCTTTGACTTTGGTCAAAAGTCTACCTTTGACTGGTCAAACGTTGACCATTGATACTTTGACTTTTGACCACATGTCATGCACCTATTGGAGAGCTGGTGGGGGCCTGTCCCCCTGCCAGAACCTGGCAAGGAGGAGGGCGCACGCCACCCTTGGCGTGTGCCCAAGCTGGAGGCGCCTAGGAGTCCTTGTTGGACAAGGGACTCCATCTCCTTTTTGGATTCCAATTAGAGTTCTTCCTAAGAACCAACTTTGACTGGTCTTAGGGCCATCTAGGAGGCCTCTAAGGAGGAATCCAGGGGACTCTATTCCCACCAATCAGATTTAGATCTGATTTCACAAAGGGTTGTGATTGGTTGGGAAGAAGAGGAGTTGGATCACAGCTTAGTCTATAAATAAGACCCTGCGCCCAACTCAAGAGTGTCAAAAATTAAATCACAATTCTCCATGCCCTAAGGCTGCTTCTCCTCTCCTCCTCCATGCTAAAGCACCTTCTCCCTCTCCTCTCCACATCCAAAGAGGTTTGGATTCTTGGTTGGTGCAATCCAGACGAGAGAAAGGCGACTGAAAGCTAGAAGGCTGCGCTGCTGCAAAGGATGACTGCTGATCTTCAAAAGGTATTTTGAAGATCCTTCAGATCAGATCCAGATCTAATTTTTGAAGATGTGATAGAGAAGAAGAGGATCTCTAGATCCAGGCTGAGTGGATACTGATAGAGGCCAGGCACTTGCGTGGCTAGATCCAGAACCTTCCGCTGCATACAGGATCATCAATGGATAATAAGATTATCCAACATTAAGGTAAATTAAATTTGATTTAATTTATTTAGATTTTATTTTTATTATTAGAATAATAAGAATTAGATCTAAAATATCTCAGATCTGATTAGGATTAAAGAAAAAAAATTTTAAAATATATCTCTTGATCTGATCAGATCTGAACGAACTTGGTTCAAAAAATCAGAATTTCCCTTCAATGATATCCCTTAGCAATCAGACAGACTTTATAGGTCTTCACCTTTTCGTCTGTGCCCCTCTTCCTTTTGAAGATCGATTTACACCCAATGGGTTTAACCCCTTTAGGTGGGTCAACTAATGTCCATACATCATTGACCTTCATGAAATTTATTTTGGATCTCATGGCTTCTAGCTATTTCTCATAGTCGGATCTCTGCAACGCATCCATATAAGTGATCGGGTCCTCATCGTTCTCATCAAGTTCGATGGAATCACCATCCTGGATCAAGAATCCATAGTATCTATATGGATGGTGGGGTATTCTATCGGATCACCTTAATGGTGCGGGTTCACTAGGCTTCGGATCTGATCTGATCAAATTCAACTTAGGTTCAACATTCTGTGTCGGACTTTCTACTTGTTGAACTTCATCAAGTTCAACCTTAGAGGCAACAGTTTCTTCATCAAAGAACTTCTTTTCTAAAAAGGTTGCTCTAAGGCTGACGAACACCTTTTGTTCATCAGCATGGTAGAAATAGTATCCTTTGGTCTCTTTTGGGTACTATATGAATGTACACTTATCAAATCTAGGTCCAAGTTTGACTGTAACTAACCGTTTGACACAAGCTGAGCACCTCCAAATCCTAAGGTGTGAAAGTGCTGACTTACGTTTTGTCCATATCTTATATGGAGTTTTAACTATAGACTTACTTGGAACCATATTTAATAGATAACAAGCCAATTCGAGTGATATTGTTAGAAGAATATCGACAAGCTGGCAAATCCCATCATGGATCAGACCATGTCTAACAGAGTCTGATTCCTTCTTTCAGACACACCATTATACTGTGTTCCAGGAGGAGTCCATTAGGAGAGAATTTCATTCTCTCCAAGATATGTGAGATACTCACCAGAAAGGTATTCTTTTTCTTAGTCAGACCGAAGAGTTTTAATACTATTTTCAGTTTATTTTTCTACTTCACTATGGAATCATTTGAACATTTCAAAAGAATCTGACTTATGTTTTATCAGATAGACATATCCATATTTGAATAGATCATTTGTGAAAGTGATGAAGTAGACATATCCACCTCTGACACTTATGTTTATTGGTCCACATACATTAGTATGTACTAGATCTAAGAGCTCATTGACTCTGTCACCTTTTTCAGTGAAAGGTGACTTGGTCATTTTACTAAGAAGATAAGACTCACAGGTTGGAAGTGATTCATAATCATTAACTTCGAGGATTTTCTCCTGAGTCAACCTATTTATCTTGTTCTTGTTTATATAACCTAGCCTACAGTGCCATAAGTAGATATCTGATACACTTTCTAATCTAGGATGCTTGCCAGTAGAATAGACTACATTAATAGGTTGTGATAATATATATACACCATTGTTCAATTATCCATAGAAAGCAGTAATACTATTCATAATGACATTATAAACTCGTTTCTTTATTAAAATTTTATAATTGTTCATAGCCAAAAGGCCTACAAAAATGATATTTAAAAAAAACTAGGACAGAAATGACAATCACTAAGAACAACGGTATGAAATGCAAATATAAGTTTTAAAATTGCTAAAGCTAGAACTGGAATTGGTCTTTAATCTCCAACATTCTAGAATCTCTCATCTTGCTCGAATCTTTTACTGACCTGCAATCTCTGCAACAAATTGCAAATATAATAAGGGCTATTGGTATCCAATATCTAGTCAGTAATATCATAAATAGAGAAATTGCAAGGAGTTATCATATAAATACCTTGTCCAACAATAGCTTGCTTTTTTCTCTGCCTGTTTGGATTCAAGGAGGCAATGTACTGAGGATACTTTTTCTTCCAGTGCCTTCACTTCTTGTAAAAGAAGCATTCGGCTTGACTCTTATCGGGCTTGGTCTTTGGGGTCTGAGCCTGCACATGTGTCATAGCATGAACATGCATCTTCTTGGCTTTCTTCTACTTGTTATTCTTTCCTTTTCTAAAAGATTGAGAATGAGAAGATGAACCTTCCACTAAGTTCACCGACTCCTTATGGAGTTGGTGATCCTTCTCAAAGTTCTGAAGTAACCCCAATAACCCATGGTAGTCTACTTCAGGCTTTGACATTCTATAATGTATAAGGAATGAAAGATAAGACTTGGGTAGCGAGTTCAGTATTGCATCTTTTCCAAGTTGTTTGTGCAAGAGAAAGTCGAGTTTGCTCAAGCGCTCTATCAGCTCGATCATATACAGTACATGATCAGTGATAGAGGCTCCATTCCGCATTCTGGCATTGAGGATGGTGCAACAAGTCTTGTGCCTCTAAACGTCATCGGGTGTGCCAAAAGAATCCTTCAACACTTGAAGCATTTCATTTGGCTGAGCTATCTTAAACCTACGACTGAACTCGTTGCTCATCGTAGCCAGCATAATGCAGTGCACCATGGTTCGATCACTGAGCCACTTCTGATAAGTGTCTCTGACTGTTCCACGTGCATTGGCACCTGGCTCCTCAGGTATAGGATCCGTCAGCACATATAGAATCCATTCATACTTCAGGATAATCTTTAACTTTCGATACCAGCTACCGAAGTTGGGTCCCACCAACTTATCATTATCCAACAATGATCGGAGTGATTGAAAAGTGGCCATGTTTGCACAAAGAAAAATCAAAACCTAATTAGTAATTGATTAATTAAACCTAAAGATTTAGACTTTAATCAAAAGATTTCTTCCACTATTTTATTCGAATTGGTAGCCTCTACCTTCAATTTGAGGAATTATTCTAATTTCTTAGTGGGTACTAGAATTCACATAGACTGTACACGAGTCCAACTTTGATTGTCCAACCTATATATATATCTAAGGATAGGTTCATAACCAATTATTTCTCCAAATAATTTTCAGTAATTAAATTTTTCCCCAGGCCCTGATCAGTTGGCTTTGGCCTTCTCAAAAAAGGGTCTACTTAGGTCCAACAATTAACATGACCATACTTGGCCCATCCAACCAATGAATAATCAGGCCCAACTTTGGTTGGCCCACCTGACCACCATTTAGAAAGATGTATCTAAGAGATCATATAATAAATGATAATTCCATCAACCGATAAGCACCAGACCTTTGGACCTCCAATGATTATCCAACTGATGGATCCATTATCATCCACTTTAATGGGAGGCTATGATCCAGCTATCATATAACTATTTCATTTTAGAAACCTAATAATTTTAGAGGATTTATTTATAGAAGTAAGTAGGTCAGATTAACCAACTTATCATGATCCTTCCACTATCTTCACCAAGTCAGCTTAAGGAAGACCATTAATAGGCTAGTCTACGAGCACCTAAATCAGTCAAACTAATTTACCTAGCTAATATGGATTAGCTCAAATAGTCAAGTGATCCGATCAAAACATAATCTCATCAAGAGGTCAGGTAAGTTCGATCAGTGGAAGGGTCTACCAGGCTTCCCTTAGACACCATCAGAAATGGCCAGGTAAGCAGGCTACCAATTAAAAATCACTGGTCTGGTTTATCTTAGACACCAACTGGTTTAATTAGTTTCAATTAGATCAACCTAATAGTTCGTGCTAGACCTCATAGCCAAGAATCAAGTCCATCTTGGGTCTTGTTAAAGACATGGACTTGACTAACTACAACTATTGTAATTGACCTAGAGAATTCTTGACCTAATCTAAGATAACAATTGATTGGATTAAGTCAATTCTCTAATTAAGTCCATTCTTTAATCTAACCCTAGGTCTAACCCAATTAATGGACCTAATCCTCACTAACCCATTTAATCCAATGTGTTATGATTTGTGTCTTAGGATCTTCAATTCACAATCCTAGATCCTAATCAATCAACTTCTTAATTCTCAATTAAGTTTTAAGTTGAGGGTTGGGGTTCGATGTTTCGAAAATGATTTTCATGTTTGTAAAATATTTTTACAACATGATTCTATCAACCAAGTTGCATGTTTGATTCATAATCAATATGTAGATAACATAAACATAAAACTACTTTAGATCTAATTTAAATAGATTCATGTAATTGAAATAATTTCAATAGTAATCAATCATGAATCTTCCTAGATCAAATCTATGAGCTCAAAAGTGGCACTCCCAAGTCTTAAAAATATGAGAAGATAGGTCATGAAAAGATGGAAGCGAGTCGAAAGAAGAATCAGTCTCAATAGTAAAGTTTAGAAACTGGACTGGCTCACTCTAAGACTGAGCCGGTTTAGTTGAGAACTAGGTTAGCTTAGTCTAGGACTGGGTCGACTAGGTCTCAAAGAAAAATTTAGATAGAGAGTAGCATTTTTAGGCTATTGACATGATACACAACTAGGTCGGCAGTCACAGGTTAGCCAGCTCAGTCTGAAACTAGGTCGGCTCATTCAGACCGAGCCAATCTAGTCGTAGGTTAGCTGGCTCAGCCAAACTGAGCCAACCCAGTCACAGGTTAGCCGGCTTAGTCTGAAATTAGGTAGGCTCATTCAGACTGAACCAACCCAGTCGCAGGTTAGCCGACTTAGTCTGAAACTGGGCCAACTTAGTTTTTATGGGTTATTATTTTATATACGTGGATTGTTTGAATTTAGAAAGATTTTCTATGAGCTTGGACTTGACCCTTTGTAAAGTATATATACTAGACATAGATCAAGGTTGTAAGGTGTGCTAAAATATATTAAATAAAAGCTTTTATCTTTCGAAAATCTTTTCCTCTTTTTTTTCTCTATTCCTTGATTTATTTGATTGTACTTTCATAGAGATCTCTAAAAAGTACTTTCTTGATTGCTTGGCTAATCACCGACGGCCACGTCGATCCATGTGGGAAGAGTGCATATTTTCAATATTTGGTATCAGAGCGGTGTTGTATGGAAGGAAGGAAGACACCTAGGATTTACTACATTTAGCATCAATTGCATTAGGTTTTTTCCTAAAACTTCTAGTTTGCTTCGTAGTTGTCTCTAGATTGAGGTGGAGATTGTTTACACGAAGAAATGATGATACAAAAATTTGGAAAGAGGATCTAGGGCTAGTTAGATCTTCTTTGAAGGATAGTTTTACTGGTGTGTGATTGTGAAGGGTGTTAGGGATCTGTTCTTGACTTGTTTGAAGTCATGGAATCAAGTAAATTTAAGATAAATTTTGAGAAGATTGACGGCAAGAAAAATATTACCCTATGGCAGTAAAGAGTAAAGGACTTGTTGGTCCAGCAAAGGATCTACAAGGTCTTGACAAAAGAAAGACCGAAAAAGATCAGTGCTGAGGATTGAAAAGAGTTGGAGGAAATTGCTTTTAGCACAATCCGGATGTGCTTGGCTGATCAGGTTTTGCCCGAGGTTTGCATAGCGACTACGGCAAAGGGGCTCAAAAAGTGACTGAAGAACACATACATGGGAAAGAACATGACGAACAAGTTATGGTTGAAGAAATAGCTATATAGTCTGAGGATGCCCGAAGGTGGAGATCTTGTTGCACATATCCAAAGGTTCAATCAGGTGTGTTCTGAGGTGATGAGTTTGGATGTGAAGATCGATGAGGAGGATCGAGCATTGCTGCTATTATGTTCTCTCCCAGGTTCGTATGATGGTCTCATAACAACTCAAGTTTATGGGAAGGAGATCCTAAACTATGAAGAGGTTGTTGGTGTACTTAGATCAAATGAGCAAAGGAAGAAGATTTGCAAGGGAGATCCTAAGTCTGAGATCTTAGCTATGAACGAAAGATAGGAAAGATCAAAGGAGAAGATAAGAGGAAAATCCAAGGGCAGGTCAAAGTCTCGCGATCAGAGGAAGATGACATTTTAATGTTATAAATGTCATCAGTCTGGACACCTGAGGAGAGATTGTTCCTTTTTGAGATCAAATAAAGGGAAGACCAGTAAGGGAGATGATACAGTTTCTATGAGCAGTGGAGAAGACCTGCTAGTTGTATCAGATGGATCTACAGAGTATGATACTATATGGATATTAGATCAGCATGCTCGCACCATTATACTTCTCATTGAGGATGGTTTGTTACCTATCAGAAGGCCAATGATGGAAGTGCCAGTCTTGGAGATGATCATCCACGCAAAATAGTTGGAATTGGCTTTATTAGGGTGAGGATGTACGATGGGATCATTCATACATTATCAAATATCAAACATGTACCAGAGTTGAAAAATAATTTGATTTCTTTGGGCTACTTGGATGAGTAGCATTATGCTTTTAGTAGCCAGGCTGGAAGTGGATGCCTGAAAATTTCTAAGGGAACTTTTGTGGTGATAAGAGGTAGAAGACTGAGCAACAATCTTTATATAATGGAAGACTCAGTGATAAATGATAGTGCAGAGGTGCTAGTAGCAGCATAGGAGGAGTAGATTTTATATCGACTGTGGCACTATCAGATGGGTCATATGAGTGATCGTGGGCTCACAGAACTAAGCAGAAGAGGTATGATCCCAGTCATGAAGAAGGAGGGCACAGATCCTTATGAGCCGTGTATCTTTGGCAAATAGCATAGGGTGAAGTTTGCTAGAAGTACCAAGCATAGCAAGGGAGTGCTAGATTTAGTGCACTCGGATGTGTGGGGACCAACTCCTGTATCAGCCAGAGGTGGGGAAAAATACTTTATTACTTTCATTGATGATTTCTCAAGAAAGGTGTGGATTTATTTGATCCAAAAAAAATCTGAGGTGTTTGCCCGGTTCAGAGCCTGGAGAGCTGAAGTAGAGAAGAAGTCAGAGAGATAGGTAAAGTATCTGAGGTCAGACAATGGAGGGGAGTATACTAACTTAGAGTTTTGGAGGTACTATGAGAAAAATGACATCAAACATCATTACACGGTGAGGATGACTCTCCAGCAGAATGGTATCACGGAGAGGATGAGCCAAACACTGATCGAAAAGGCACGAAGTTTGAGGCTGCAGACATCACTCCCAAAATTCTTTTGGGGTGATGCTCTAACTTTTTTTTATTTTCGTGTGAATAGGTTCCTTCATTATAAGCTGAATGGAGGCATTATAGAAGAGGTCTGGAGTGGAAAGAAGATGGAGCTTGGCCATCTGAAAGTTTTTGGCTGCACAGCCTATGCACATATGGAGGCAACCGAGAAGAGCAAATTGGATCTGAAATCTCAAATGATGACATTCATAGGATATCCACAAGGAGTCAAGAGGTACCTGCTATGAAACTCTCAGGCACAGAAGTCAGTGATCCGTAGAGATGTTATCTTTGATGAGAAGAGCATCTTGAGGAGGTCTGGGATAGATGGAACTACGAAAACAAAGATGAACAGTGATGGCCAATTAGGGAATGATGGCATGCAGGTTACATCCACTTATAGGAGTGTTCCTGTTGAGGTGGAGCTGGGCAGAAAAGTATTGTCTTAGATTGAAAATCAGTATGGAGGGTCAGCAATTCAGATAGATGTGCAGGAGCAGCCACAGACATCAGGCAGAGATGTGCCAGTGGGAGTGGCTTTGCACAAGCCCCAGCATACTATTAGGAGACCGATCAGATATGGCATTGATGAGGTTATCTCCTATGCACTCATCACTGCTATTGGAGATCCAAAGAATTATGCAGAGGCCATGGAGAGTGAGGATAATAATTCATGGATACAGGCCATGATGGAGGAGATGGAATCACTTGAGAAGAATCAAACATGGCAGTCGGTGGATCTTCCAGAGGGTGCTCGATCTATTGGCTCAAAGTGGATGTTCACAAAGAAAGAAGCACCTTCAGAATAAGATGGAGTCAGATTCAAAGCAAGGCTGATAGCAAAGGGATACTCACAAAGGGAAGGAATTGACTACATAGAAATTTTTTCGTCTGTGGTGCATCATACATCTATTCGAGTTTTGTTGTCACTGGTGGCATAGCATAACATGGAATTGGAATAAATGGACGTGAAGACAGCCTTCCTTCATGGGACTTTGGAGGAAAGAATCTACGTGAAGCAGCTAGATGGTTTCATGGAGATGGGATAGGAAGAAAATGTGTGTTTACTGAGGAAGTCTTTGTATGGCTTGAAACAATCCCCTCATCAGTGGTATTGAAGGTTTGATAGCTTTATCTTAAGCCTGAGTTTCAGCAGATGTGAACATGATTGTTGTGTCTACGTCAAGAATGTAAATGAGGAGGATGCCCTATACCTGTTATTGTATGTAGATGATATGCTCATAGCCAGTAGAAGCATGGATGCTATGAAAAGGTTGAAAAGGACATTATCATCTGAATTTGTGATGAAAGATTTGGGTCCAGCTAAGAAAATCCTTGGAATGGAGATTTGCAGAGATGGGTGCAAAGGAGTGCTCCATTTATCATAAGAAAATTATGTTCAGAAGATTTTGGAGAGGTTTGGGATGGAGAAGGCCAAACCTGCAGAGACGTCATTGTCGAGCCATATGTCTCTCTCCAAGTTATAATGCCCCCAGTCAGAAAAGAAGAGAGAGTACATGAAATGAGTTTCTTATGCAAATGCTGTAGGTAGTGTGATGTACACTATGGTGTGCTGTAGACCAGATATAGCACATGTTGTGAGCACGGTTAGTAGATACATTGCTAATCCTAGGAAGGAACACTGAAAAGTATTAAAATGGATATTGAGATATCTACATGGAACAAGGGATTATGGTTTGGTATTTGGTGGGCAGCCGAGAGGATTTAGAGAATAATCTATGAAGATGTGTGAAGGTTCAGATCCTCTGGAAGGATTTGTTGATGCAAATTATGTTGATGATCTTGATATAAGGAGGTCTACTACTGGATACCTCTTCTGCATATATGGTGGATCGGTGTCTTTAAAATCAATCCTTTAGTCAATCACGGCCTTATCTACCATAAAGATCAAGTATATTGGGATAACGGAGGCTGCAATGAAAGCCCTTTGACTTAGGAGGCTGATTGATGAGTTGAAGGTAGAGCAGAGCAAGATTACACTATTTAGTGATAGTCAGAGTGCTCTGTTATTGGCACAGAACCCAGTCTATCATGTGCGCATAAAGCATATAGACGTGAGGTACCACAGGATCTGAGAACTGATGGAGGAAGGTGAAGTAGAACTGATGAAGGTCCATACCAAGAAGAATCAGTCTGATGCACTCACGAAGGTACTTTCCAAAGATAGCTTTCAGAGATGTATGGCACGAATGGGTTTGTTGAGAACAGATGAGTTCATAAGCACTTGAAAGCACCAAGGTGGAGAATGTGAGCTCAGAAGTGGCACTCTCAATTCTTGAAAACATGAGAAGACAGGTCATAGGAAGACAGGAGTGAGCCGGAAGAAGAATCAGTCTCAATAGTAAAGTTCAGAAACTGGGCCGACTCACTCTGAGACTGAGTCAGCTTAGTTGAGAACTGGGTTGGCTAGGTCTCAGAGGAAAATTCAGATAGAGAGCAGTATTTTTGGACTGTTGGCATGGTACACAACTGGCTCAGCTCAGTCTGGGACTGAGTCGACCCAGTCGCAAGTTAGCTGGCTAAGTTTGAAACTGGGTTGGCTCAATTTTTGTGGGTTATTATTTTGTGTACGTGGATTATTTGGATTTGGAAAGTTTTTCTATGAGCTTGGGCTTGACCCTTTGTAAAGTATATATACTGAAAATAGGTCAAGGTTGTATGGTGTGCTGAAATATACTGAATAAAAGCTCTTTTCTTTCAAAAATCTCTTTCTCTCTTCTTCTCTATTCTTTGATTTATTTGATCATGCTTCCACAGAGATCTCTAAGAAGTACTTCCTTGATTGCTTGGCTAATCACCGCGGCCATGCCGATCCATATGGGAAGAGTGCATATTCCCAATAAAATCTAATACATTTATGATGATTGAAATTAGATTAAAATATTTTTAATTAGATTATAAAATCTCTTAGATCTAATCTAAAATTTTATGATCAAAATTTTAGATCAAGATGTACTAGGACAACATATTCATTGTAAGGGGTAAACCTTACAGTAGGACAATCTTTTGACAGTCTATGCAATCTAAAATATTTTATTTTATTTTATTTTTTTGATTCTAGATTTAATAAATTATAAATTATATCTAATCTAAGAAATAATCTAGATATGCATAAAAATTATGTAATAAGAACCTTGCTCTGATACCAATTGAAGAATCCAGATTTAGGGTTTCATAGGTAGATCTTGAAACTTTTTCAAGATCTTACAACAGAAGACTTAAATAAATATAAAATTTATTTAAATAATCATATAAATACCTAGATCTTAGATCTATTATATGATTAAGGCATGATATTAAATTAAAAATTAAAATCAAATAAGAAAGAAAAAGGTTGATCAAATTAATCAAGATTTACACTACATCAAATGCAGGTATGAAGTTTATAGATCAGATTTATTACCTGAGCAAGTTTAGACATTCTAACTTGCTGATCTAGGCTTAAGGATGAAGTCACGAGCCGCACATGCGTCCGACCTCTAGGAGTCGTCCATATGAGCCTACGATCTCTGATCTGAAGTCCGATGCAGGAAATCAGCACAGCATGTTAGTACTGTACTGATCCTTCTTCGACGATCGATCCGATGCTCCCTTCTTCAAAATTTGGACTTGCCAAAATATGAGAAGAAAGATGAGAGTTTGCTGATCTAAGACTCTCTCAAAAAAACTCAAAAGAAAGGAGGAGAGATTGAAAATAAAACAGCCTTAGAAGAAGACCCTCTTCTTCTTCTCTTTTCTCTCACCTAGACACCTAGTTTGATGCCTATGGAACCCCCACATCCAAGGATCCTCTTCCTTTTGATTTTTTCACATCCCAAACCTCTCTCAAATCTCAGTGTACCATGAAAAATCAGAATAAAATTTATTCAATAAATAGGGAAAAAGAAGAGTCTAAGTTAGATCAAATTCCTAAACTAGGAATATCCAAACATGGGAAGTTGTTGAGACGCCCAACTCTTGGGTGCCAACTCCATAATTTTTAGCATGGACAGCAAGGTAGGGTGCAAAAAAAGAAGATTATTTTAATAGAATAAGAGAAGAATTAATTAAAAATGGAGGCAGCATTCAAGAAAAGATGTTTTGATCAATAAGGATTCTATCTCATAGAATCCTAAGCAAAACCAATTCCTTTTTTGACTTGGTCTTCCACCTAACTTCCAAATATGACTTGGTGGGAGAGAGGGGACATGGAAATCAGGAAGAAAAGGATTTTCTATGAATTATATCTAAAAAATAGGTATGGGAGGCATTGGGACCAAGATGGCGCAAGGAGATAGGAAGTCCCAGTCACACTAGGACTCCTATTTTAACTTGGTCAAACAAGATCTTTTAACCAAATAAAATCAAGAATAAACCAATCCAATTAAATAAGATCCTAATTTATTTAAGGACTTAATTAAATTAGATTAATTAGATTTAATTTTAATTTATTTTCTAATTAAATTAGAAAATTGGGTTAATTCGAGTCCTAGTTAGGCTAGGATTAGTTCTTCCTTGCACTTGGCTTATCAAATAAATCAATTGGACTTGATCCAATCAAGTCCAAACCAAATCTAATTAAATTATATTTAATTAGACTTAATCTCAATCTATTGGCTTAATCAAATTAAGCCAATTAGGAATCTAATTGCTAATTGATTCTCCTACAATACTTGCACTAGGCTAAACACCAATCGTATTGATTGTTTAACCCTAGAACGATTCTTAGTCATTGATCAACTATCCAATCAGATAATAAGCTCTAATATGTGTGACCTTATAGGTTCGAACCTAAGTCGATAGCATAGAAATAAATTTCTATACCAATCGAAGTGACCATCTAGTAATGATATCCGACGGTCGGATAGGTCAAAGGTATAGAACACCATTCTTAGAACCCATGCGGATATAGTTTTCATATAATTCATCCCCTTGACCACAATGCTCGTAGGACACATCAGAGTTCAACTATCAACTTTGATCAGATTGTCCATATTGTATTTCAAAATATCAAATCCATCTAATGGATTATCCTGGTCAAGGTTTTGCTATTACAGTGATACATTCTTCTCCAACTCTTGGAGTGGTCAATTTCATCTTGATCACACTCCAACTTTGTAAGTAATTGACTATGCCTAAAAGCCTTCCATTGCTAAATTAGAAATTCAGTTAGTCAGGTAACAAAGCACAGTGAGTTGCTTGCAAGTCACTGAGGTGATCTCAGGTCTAAGGGATACTTATATCTATATCCCATTAGAGACATTCTCGATAGTAGAGTGCTCTAAAGTTGGTCACGTTCAATGACGATGTACCCATACATCTCACCTGTATGCCACACCAGTGTCTCCACACACCTTGGTTAAAAGGATAACCAACCTATATGGCATATAGCGACCTATGCTCGATAGATGCTATCATCCTAATTAACAGCCTATCATTTGGTCATTAACAAATTTAAGGACTAATCGATAAATTCTCTCTTTATCAAAACTAAATAGTCCAAAGAACTTCATCATAATAATGAAATTCATTAGAAGATGCAAACTTATGATGAAAAAAGATGCCAAAATATTTTTCATTAATTAATAAATCAATTATAATATCTCAACCATCAATAGGCTGACGATTGACTTTAGGACATAATTTTCAACACTCTCCTCATCTCATCTTAAGTTAACGAGACCTTCAACTTTGCTGATGTTAGAACGTGGTCCTTCTCCTATTCCTAACATGGCTGTAGGGGTACATTAGGACAGTTGTCAGGGCCTCTCCCCTCATCTCATTTTAAGTTAATGAGACCTTCGACTTTGCTCATGTTAGGACGAGATCCTCCTCCTAATCCTAACATGACTGTAGGGGCATGTTAGGGCCGTTGTTAAGGTTTCTCCTCTCATCTCGTCTTAAGTTAATGAGGCCTTCGACTTTGCTCATGTTAGGACGAGGTCCTCCTCTTATTTCTTATATGGCTATAGAGGCACATTAGGGTCGTTGTTAGGGCTTCTCCCATCATCTCATCTTAAGTCAACGAGGCCTTCGACTTTGCTCATGTTAGGATGAGGTCCTCCTATTTCTAACATGGCTACACTCATCGCATGGTCAAGTTTGAGAGGTAACCTTCCATCATTACAGATGTATAATAAAGATTAGGGTGTTAAAGAAGGGAAATTTCATTGTAACCAAATCATTAGTAATACATCCATAGGTTTTTTGAATTTCATGATCGGAGTAGATCTGCTCCTCTCTTGCTCTTTCAAGCCTTGCCTTGATACCCTACAATAGGATCCTATTGGTCACCTTTGCTTCACCATTTGCTTGTAGATGGACCACCGACGTGAAGTTACGAGAGATGTTCAAGTCTTCATAGAACTCTGCAAACTTTGCCCCAGTGAATTATCGTCCATTATTTGTTATAAGGATTTGAGGCAGACCAAATCTACAAATAATTGACTTCTAGATGAAGTCCTGCACTTTGGCTTCAGTGATTTTTGCTTGGGGTTCGGCCTCGATCTATTTGGTGAAGTAGTCGATCATAACTAAGAGAAACTTCCATTATCTAGATGCCATCGAAAAGGATCCGAGTATATCCATCCTCCATTGTGTGAATGGCCAAGGCGCACTTAGTTGGGTAAGCTCAGAAGCCAGCTGCCTTTGTACACTCGCATTTCTTTGGCAGTGGTCGCATCTTTTAACATACTCAACACAATCATGGTGCAGGGTTGGCTAGTAGCAACCTTATTGAATTAGCTTGTGAGAAAGGGACCTAGCATCCAGATGGCTCTCATAAATTTCTTCATGTACTTTTTATAATGCAAAATTAGCTTCGAAAGGTTAGAGATACTTCAAAAGTGGCAAGGAGTACGATCTCTTGTACAGTTTGCCTTCATAGAGGACATACCGGAAGGTTTGATTTTTCAGCTTTCGAGCATTCTTCAGATCATAGGGGAGTGTCCCATCTTTGAGATAAGCAATCAATGGATCGATCTAGTAGGGCTCATTATCGATATGTATTGTAATCTACCATTCTTCCGTACTCGGGCATTTCTGTTAGATATATGTGCCCTAGAAGCCAGAATTGGCTGACACTTGTAATACACTTCTAAGGGCAAAATTGTAATTTTGACTATAATTAATGAAATGGGTTATTTTCTATCACATATGTGTATTTAGTGTCTGTGATACATCCTTTGAGTTAATGGTAATGATAATTCATATTTTCAAGAGTTGAAAATTTAAGACATGAATAATCATTATTAACTCATAAACAGCTCCCGACCATAGGATCATCACGAGGATGGTGATTGATCCGGAAGGTTGGTGTACGATCGCTTCTCTTTAGTAGATGAGTCTTGAGTCTACGGTGTGGAGACACCGGAGCGAGAGTACAGGTACTCGTTAGAGAACGAGGGCACTGAGCGTGACCACCTCGAGTAGTCATTAGGGAGTCTACCTTCTCGTCAATGACTGACTCGATGCTGCAGTAGTGTGTCTGGTTCTTTGACCTGAGATGCATCGGCAGTTCACCTTGAGGGTGTTATAGTTTGACTACACCATTACTCGGTCTCCTAGCCATATGGAACCCTGAGGTGTATGTTGGCTATAGACATGTTCATTGTAGGAACTGGATTGCATCAAGATGGAATCTATCTACCTCGGTGGTAGAGGAGCAGCCCTATGATGATCATGAGAATCAAGTCCAGAAGCCCATGGCCATGGCAGAGTGAAATAATAGAAAGAGTTTCTATTTAGATTTTCACATTGGACTCGAATCGAATGATTACATCATATGACAGAGACTAGGGTTTGACGAGTTCACCTTAACCCTAATCTGATCGGGGCTCAAGATAGAAGAACTTGAATCACACAGGTAGCTGCACCAAGAGGTTCGCATTCAGCTCTGATGGGTTGCCACCATATACTGCTAGGTGTCACTGGTGGATTTTGGGAGCAATTAGAATGATTTAGATGATCGATCATTCTAGCTGTTCGAATCAGAAGAGTTCTGATCCATCGAAAGGAGTTTCGATGATGTCTATGATAGAGATCATGACATATCCCATTACCATACAGAACTGAACCTAACTGGGTCACACAAACAAGGGTTTGAATCTGGTGATCATCAATTGAACTGATCTAGTTCAATTGATCTGAATGAGATTCAATTAGGTTCAAGGAAATCGTGCTAGCACTCGATTGAACCTAACGTTCTTCTTTTACTATCATAAATAAGTTGTCCTGACTGAGCCAAAGGAGTTTGTGCTCAATCAGAGGCCTTCATATGGTCTGACTGGAGGTTGTCCAAGTCAGAATAGGTTGTCTTATTTGTAAGACATTACCTGCCATTTTTGGTCACCTGCCATTTCTTGTTCTTTGACTTTGGTCAAAAGTCTACCCTTTGACTGGTCAAACGTTGACCATTGACCCTTTGACTTTTGACCACATGTCATGCACCTATTGGAGAGCTGGTGGGGGCCTGTCCCCCTGCCAGAACCTGGCAAGGAGAAGGGCGCACGCCAAGGGTGGCGTGAGCCCAAGTAGGAGGCGCCTAGGAGTCCTTGTTGGACAAGGACTCCACCTCCCTTTTTGGATTCCAATTCAGAGTTCTACTAAGAATCCAGTTTGACTGGTCTTAGGCACCCTCTAAGGAGGAATCCAGGGGTCTCTATTCCAACCAATCAGATTTAGATCTGATTTCACAAAGGGTTGTGATTGGTTGAGAGGAAGAGGAGTTGGATCACAAGAGGTCTATAAATAAGACCCTGCGCCCAACCCTAATTCTGAAGTGAATTCAATTAGATTTCCCACGCCCCAAGGCTGCCTCTCCCCTCCTTCTCCATGCCATAGTCTCTTCTCCCCTTGCTCTCCACGTCCAAAAGGTGTTTTGGACTTTGGTTGGTGCGATTCAGATCAAGGAAAGGCGATCAAAAGCAAGAAGGCTGCGCTGCTGCAAAAGGACGACTGCAGATCTTCAAAAGAGTTTTGAAGATCCTCCAGATCAGATCCAGATCTGATTTTTGGAGGTGTGATAGAGAAGAAGAGGATCTCCAGATCCAACCCGAGTGGATACCGGTAGAGGCCAGGCGCTTGCGTGGCTAAGATCCAGAACCTTCCGCTGCAATCAGGATCATCTACAGGGTAATAGGATTACCCAAATCAGGTAAATTAAATTTGATTTAATTTATCTTATTTTATTTTATTTATTAAAATAATAAGAATCAGATCTGAAACATATCAAGATCTGATTGAGATCAAGAGAAAAATTTTTGAAATATATCTCTTGATCTGATCAGATCTGGACGAACCTGGACCGGGAAATCAGGATTTCCCTTCAACTGGTATCAGAGCCATGGTTCTAAATTGTTTAGATCTGATTTTAATTTTATTTTAATTAGAAAATAAAGTGATTTCAGATGTCACATGAGATGTGATCAGATCTGAAATCAGAAAAAATTAAAATTAAATGATTTGGATCTAAGAACATGAAGATATGCATGACTAGTTCTAGAATAGAATAGTTCTATAGAATAGTTTTGCATGTCTTTGATTTAATCTGATTAAATCATATTTTAGATCTTCTTATTTACTATTTTCTGATATTATAAGTGTTATAATAACATCTGATAAACAGCAAATAAAAATTATTTAATTTTTAAATATCATATGAGATATGATTGATGCATGTCTAGACTAGTTGTAGAATAGTTCTACATAATTGTCTAGATTAGAATTTATTTTGATTAGATCAATTTAAATCTAATTTTTTAGATTATTATGAGATAATTTAGATCTGAAAACATGCATGATTTGATACATGAGATGTATGCAAAATATGCCTTGATTAGATCTAAATTTGTATATGAGATATATGATATAGATCTGATAACTGTTTTGTAGTATTTACATGTTCCTGATTAAGGCGTTCCTCTTGGCCGTCCGGTCATAAGAACGAAGAAGGGTTTAAAGGCCCTCTCTTCCCATTCGATGGGGTGTTCTTATGATGTGTAGGGGTGCTGCGTGTTCGTCCTTAATCAGAAACCCAAAACTTACTTTCTGCAAAACCCTAGATCCTGAAACCCTAGGATTTATTGTGCATATTTTGTTTATGAACCCAACTTAATTAAGAATTAAGTTTATGGAATATTAATTAGGTCTAAAATTGAGAATTTCAGATCTAAGACATATTCATAATACTGGGTTCGGGCTTGGGTAGCTCAATTAGGTCTAAGCGGTTGATCAAACCGAATCAAGAGTTGGTTAGATGGGATCAACAATGCTTAAATTGACCAGCCTAATAGGATTAAGTCTGGGTCAAGATCGAGTCACGATCAAGCAAGACCTAATTAGGCTCAGAGGTTAGAGTCTGGATTGTAGGCTAACCCAATTGGTTCTGACTCAACAATTTGGTGTCTAAGGTAAGTTTGGCACAGACGACCGACTGGTTTTTAATTGGAAGCTACTCGACCTGAATGCGTTCTTGTGCGAGTTAATGGCATATTCCTTCCACCGGTCTCACTTACCTGGCCATATCTGTTGACACAGTTCTGATCTGAGGTGGTCAATAATCCGAGCTAACCCATGCCACTAGGTTAGTCATAATTGTTATGACTAAGCCAAGTCTAGTTTAATGAGACCTGAATCAATTCTCCCTAAGAAAAGATTAAGTCTGAGGTCTTCCACCATTGTAGATGTGCGGGCCCTTCCCGGGGTTGATTGTTCTCGGCTGGATACAGTGGCTCAGTTGCACCGGGAAGACGCAACCATGTCTATTAGGCATTGGATGCTATGGGCTGGAGGATGAGTTGGGCTCAATATTTCGGATACGGTGAGAGACCCAATTAGGAACCCAGTCTATGCAAATGGTGGGTCTGACTTAACTAAGGAGTGGATCAATATTCCGGATACGGTGAGATTCATGAATTAGAGACCAAGTTTGGGTGCACCATGATTAGAGAATCATTGAACAAGAGTTGTTCACTCATTGGCTAACCCATCACCAATAACTGTTAGGTGAGGTGATGAGTCAGTTGGTGAGACCGCACCACCCACTAGAAATCATTCAATCGTGGAGATTTTCGCATCTCTACAGAGGGAGTGTAGGGATCCGAGAAAATAGTGGGAGCTAATTTGTTTAAAAATAAAATCCCTAAACAAATTGGTCAAGTCAAAATTACAGTATCTAACTAGAATCTTTGACTCTCTACAGGAAAATGTCTGCGTCCAACCCATTGGCACGTATCCTAGACACACATAGACTGACTGGACCCAATTATAAAGATTGGCTCAGGAACTACAAAATTATTTTGGGTTCAGAGAAGTTAACCACATGTTTTGGACCAGGACCCTCCCACCTTACCAGCCTCGTCCATCTGTTGAACAGAGAGCGTCTCTGGAAAAATGGATTGACGAAGATAATAAGGCCAGATACTACATGTTGGGCTCGATGTCTGATGAGCTCCAGCGCCAACATGAAGATATCGGGACTGCTCGCCAAATGTTGGCTCACCTGCAGGAGATGTTTGGTGAACAGAGTCGCGCAGCCAAATCATCGAATCTCCGTCGTGATGATTCCTATGGTCGGGAGCTGTTCCATTTTATATATAGTTTCTTAAATTTTAACTCTGAAATGTTAATTACATTAACTCAAAATGTATCACAGACACTAAATACACATATGTGATAGAAAATAATCCATTTTATTAATTATAGTCAAAATTATAATTTTGCCCCTAGAAGTGTATTACAAGTGTCAGCCAATTTCTGGCTTCTAGGGCACATATATCTAACAATCTCCCACTTGTCCTAAAGCCAATTGGCTACAAGTCTAAGTCCCATCTTCTTAAGGTGGGCTTCGATCTTCTGCTGGCCCAACGGCTTTGTAAGTGGGTCTGCCACATTATCTGCGGAGTTGACTCTCTTGACCTCAACGTAACCTTTCTCAAGGTAATCGCGGATGAGATGATATCGCCGCTCAATGTGCTTGGACTTCTGGTGAGACCTCGGCTCCTTAGCAAGGGCTATGGCGCCATTGTTGTCGCAGTAAAGAGGAATGGCATCTGATGGCATTACTCCAATTTCTGCAGCAAACTTCTTGTACCAGAATGCTTCCTTTGCAGCCTCTGATGCAGCTATATATTCTTGCTTCCATGGTGGAATCTGCTATCACAGTTTGCTTGGAACTCTTCCAGCTGACAGCTCCACCATTGCACACAAACAGACTTCCAGATGTCGACTTTCGATCATCTATATCAGACATGAAGTCCGAGTCTGTGTATTCCTTGAACTTGGAGTTCTCCGTTACCAAAGACCAACATCATATCCTTAGTTCTTCTCAAGTACTTAAGGATACATTTCACAGAAGTCCAGTGTTCTTCACCTGGATTTGACTGATATCTGCTTGTGACACTCACAGCATGGGCTATATCAGGTCGTGTACATAGCATGGCATACATGAGGCTCCCTATTGCAGAAGCATAAGGGATCTTGCTCATGCGTTCTATTTCCTCAGGTGTGCTGGGGCACATCTTCTTGGAAAGATGAATACCATGTCTGAAGGGTATTAATCCCTCTTAGAGTTTTCCATACTAAACCTCTTTAGTACTTCTCTATGTACATTTTTTCTGTGAAAGTCCTAGCATCCTATTCGGTCTATCCCTATAGACCTTAATTCCTAGAATAAAGGATGCTTCACCTAGGTCTTTCATGGAGAATTTCCTTGGACAACCACACATCTTGACTGATGTCAACATGGGAATATCATTCCCAATAAGGAGGATGTCATCCACGTACAATACGAGGAAGACAACAGCGCTCCCACTGACCTTTTGAAAACACATGGTTCCTCTTCATTTTTGATGAAACCAAACTTTTTGATCACATCATTGAAATGAGTGTTCCAGCTCCGAGATGCTTGCTTAAGTCCATATATGGACCTTTGCAGCTTGCAAACCTTGTGATCAGTATCACTGGATGTGAAACCTAGCGGACTGTTCCATATAGATATCTTCCTCAAGATATCCATTTAGGAATGCCGTTTTCACGTCCATTTGCCATATTTCATAATCGAAATAGGCTGCAACAGCAAGCAATGTGCGGATGGATTTTTAGCATAGCTACTGGGGAAAAGGTATCCTGATAGTCAATGCCTTCGCGTTGACTATAACCTTTTGCCACTAGTCTAGCCTTGAATGTCTCCACATTCCCATCTGCACCAATCTTTCTCTTGAAGATCCATTTACACCCAATAGGTACTATACCTTCTGGTGGATCTGGATCTACAAGGTCCAGACTTGGTTTGAGTGCATCGAGTCAATTTCTGACTTCATTGCCTCAAGCCATTTCTCGGAGTCGATATCTGATATCGCCTCGTTGTAGGTTTTGGGATCATCTCCATGAGCACCATTACCTACGAGGAACATTTCCTCTACATCCTCTGAAATAAATAAATACCTAAGTATCTTTCAGGGGGATGGAAACTCTTTCCGATCTACGAGGTGGAGGAGGTAGTGTTCTTATTGGCTCAACCTGATTTGGTTCCACTTGGTCCTTAGCTCGTTCTGCTTGTGAGACTTTCTCATCAAGCTTAATCTGCTTTCCAATGCCACTATCTTGAATAAATAAACTATTTTTCAAGAAATATGGCATGTCGACTCACAATCACATTGTGGTCTTCTGGAATGTAGAAATAGTATCCTAATGACTCTTTAGGATATCCTATGAATCGAGCTCTAAAGGACCTAAACTCTAACTTGTCCGCTTGTTGTCTTTTGACATGAGCCGGACAACCCCAAATTCTGAGATGAGATGACTCAGACTTGGTTTCTTACCGTGCCATATCTCATACGGTGTGGTAGGAACGGATTTTAGAGGGA
>QRFJ01001631.1:0-14002 GCA_006176705.1 Cocos nucifera
TCCAGAGACGCTCTCTGTTCAGTGGATGGACGAGCTGGTAAGTGGGAGGGTCTGGTCCAAAACATGTGTAACCTCTCTGAACCCAAAACAATTTTGTAGTTTCTGAGCCAATCTTTATAATTGGGTCCAGTCAGTCTATGTGTGTGTCTAGGATACGTGCCAGTGGGTTTGACGCAGACATTTTCCTGTAGAGAGTCAAAGATTCTAGTTAGATACTGTAATTTTGACTTGACCAATTTGTTTAGGAATTTATTTTTAAACAAATTAGCTCCAACTATTTTCTTGGATCCCTACACTCCCTCTGTAGAGATGCAAAAATCTCCACGATTAATGATTTCTAGTGGGTGGTGCGGTCTCACCAACTGACTCATCACCTCACCTAACAGTTATTGGTGATGGGTTAGCCAATGAGTGAACAACTCTTGTTCAATGATTCTCTAATCATGGTGCACCCAAACTTGGTCTCTAATTCATGAATCTCACCGTATCCGAAATATTGATCCACTCCTTAGTTAAGTCAGACCCACCATTTATATAGACTGGATTCCTAATTGAGTCTCTCACCGTATCCGAAATATTGAGCCCAACTCATCCTCCAGCCCATAACATCCAATGCCTAATAGACATGGTTGCATCTTCTCGGTGCAACTGAGCCACTGTATCTAGCCGAGAACAATCAACCCCGAGAAAGGGCCCGCACATCTACAATGGTGGAAGACCTCAGACTTAATCTTTTCTTAAGGAGAATTGATTCAGGTCTCATTAAACTAGACTTGGCTTAGTCATAACAATTATGACTAACCTAGTGGCATGGGTTAGCTCGGATTATTGACCACCTCAGATCAGAACTGTGTCAACAGATATGGCCAGGTAAGTGAGACCGGTGGAAGGGATATATGCCGTTAACTCGCACAAGAACGCATTCAGGTCGAGTAGCTTCCCAATTAAAAACCAGTCGATCGTCTGTGCCAAACTTACCTTAGACACCAAATTGTTGAGTCAGAACCAATTGGGTTAGCCTACAATCCAGACTCTAACCTCTGAAGCCTAATTAGGTCTTGCTTGATCGTGACTCGAATCTTGACCCAGACTTAATCCTATTAGGCTGGTCAATTTAAGCATTGTTGATCCCATCTAACCAACTCTTGATTCGAGTTTGATCAACCGCTTAGACCTAATTGAGCTACCCAAGCCCGAACCCAGTATTATGAATATGTCTTAAGATCTGAAAATTCTCAATTTTAGATCCTAATTAATATTCCATAAACTTAATTCTTAATTAAGTTGGGTTCATAAACATAAAATATGCACAATAAATCCTAGGGTTTCAGGATCTAGGGTTTTGCAGAAAGTAAGTTTTGGGTTTCTGAATTAAGGACGAACACGCAGCACCCCTACACGTCATAAGAACACCCCATCGAATGGGAAGGAGAGGGCCTTTAAACCCTTCTTCATTCTTATGACCGGACGGCCAAGAGGAACGCCTTAATCAGGAACATGTAATATCTACAAAACAGTTATTAGATCTATATCATATATCTCATATACAAATTTAGATCTAATCAAGGCATATTTTGCATACATCTCATGTATCAAATCATGCATATTTTTCAGATCTAAATTATCACATAATAATCTGAAAAAATTAGATTTAAATTGATCTAATCAAAATAAATTCTAATCTAGATAATTATGTAGAACTATTCTACAACTAGTCTAGTCATGCATCAATCATATCTCATATGATATTTAAAATTAAATAATTTTTATTTGCTGTTTATCAGATGTTATTATAAAACTTATAATATCAAAAAATAGTAAATAAGAAGATCTAAAATATGATTTAATCAGATTAAATCAAAGACATGCAAAACTATTCTATAGAACTATTCTATTCTAGAACTAGTCATGCATATCTTCATGTTCTTAGATCCAAATTATTTAATTTTAATTTTTCTGATTTCAGATCTGATCACATCTCATGTGACATCTAAAATCACTTTATTTTCTAATTAAAATAAAATTAAAATCAGATCTAAACAATTTAGAACCATGGCTCTGATATCAGTTGAAGGGAAAATCCTGATTTCCCGGTCCAGGTTCGTCAGATCTGATTAGATCAAGAGATATATTTCAAAAATTTTCTCTTGATCTCAATCAGATCTTGATATGTTTTAGATCTGATTCTTATTATTTTAATAAATAAAATAAAATAAGATAAATTAAATCAAATTCAATTTACCTGATTTGGGTAATCCTATTACCCTGTAGATGATCCTGATTGCAGCGGAAGGTTCTGGATCTTAGCCACGCAAGCGCCTGGCCTCTACCGGTATCCACTCGGGTTGGATCTGGAGATCCTCTTCTTCTCTATCACACCTCCAAAAATCAGATCTGGATCTGATCTGGAGGATCTTCAAAACTCTTTTGAAGATCTGCAGTCGTCCTTTTGCAGCAGCGCAGCCTTCTTGCTTTTGATCGCCTTTCCTTGATCTGAATCGCACCAAACTAAATCCAAAACACCTTTTGGACGTGGAGAGCAAGGGGAGAAGAGAATATGGCATGGAGAAGGAGGGGAGAGGCAGCCTTGGGGCGTGGGAAATCTCTATTGAACTTCACTTAGGATTAGGGTTGGGCGCAGGGTCTTATTTATAGACCTCTTGTGATCCAACTCCTCTTCCTCTCAACCAATCACAACCCTTTGTGAAATCAGATCTAAATCTGATTGGTTGAAATAGAGACCCCTGGATTCCTCCTTAGAGGGCGCCTAAGACCAGTCAAACTGGATTCTTAGTAGAACTCTGATTGGAATCCAAAAGGGAGGTGGAGTCCTTGTCCAACAAGGACTCCTAGGCGCCTCCTACTTGGGCTCACGCCACCCTTGGCGTGCGCCCTTCTCCTTGCCAGGTTCTGGCAGGGGGACAGGCCCCCACCAGCTCTCCAATAGGTGCATGACATGTGGTCAAAAGTCAAAGGGTGAATGGTCAACGTTTGACCAGTCAAAGGTAGACTTTTGACCAAAGTCAAAGAACAAGAAATGGCAGGTGACCAAAAATGGCAGGTAATGTCTTACAAATAAGACAACCTATTCTGACTTGGACAACCTCCAGTCAGACCATATGAAGGCCTCTGATTGAGCACAAACTCCTTTGGCTCAGTCAGGACAACTTATTTATGATAGTAAAAGAAGAACGTTAGGTTCAATCGAGTGCTAGCACGATTTCCTTGAACCTAATTGAATCTCATTCAGATCAATTGAACTAGATCAGTTCAATTGATGATCACCAGATTCAAACCCTTGTTTGTGTGACCCAGTTAGGTTCAGTTCTGTATGGTAATGGGATATGTCATGATCTCTATCATCGACATCATCGAAACTCCTTTCGATGGATCAGAACTCTTCTGATTCGAACAGCTAGAATGATCGATCATCTAAATCATTCTAATTGCTCCCAAAATCCACCAGTGACACCTAGCAGTATATGGTGGCAACCCATCAGAGCTGAATGCGAACCTCTCGGTGCAGCTACCTGTGTGATTCAGTTCTTCTATCTTGAGCCCCGATCAGATTAGGGTTAAGGTGAACTCGTCAAACCCTAGTCTCTGTCATATGATGTAATCATTCGATTCGAGTCCAATGTGAAAATCTAAATAGAAACTCTTTCTATTATTTCACTCTACCATGGCCATGGATTTCTGGACTTAATTCTCATGATCATCATAGGGCTACTCCTCTACCACCAAGGTAGATAGATTCCATCTTGATGCAATCCAGTTCCCACAATGAACATGCTATAGCTAACATACACCTCAGGGTTCCATATGGCTAGGAGACCGAGTAATGGTGTAGTCAAACTATAACACCCTCAAGGTGAACTGCCGATGCATCTCAGGTCAAAGAACCAGACACACTACTGCAGCATCGAGTCAGTCATTGACGAGAAGGTAGACTCCCTAATGACTACTCGAGGTGGTCACGCTCAGTGCCCTCGTTCTCTAACGAGTACCTATACTCTCGCTCCGATGTCTCCACACCGTAGACTCAAGACTCATCTACTAAAGAGAAGCGATCGTACACCAACCTTCCGGATCAATCACCATCCTCGTGATGATCCTATGGTCGGGAGCTGTTTATGAGTTAATAATGATTATTCATGTCTTAAATTTTCAACTCTTGAAAATATGAATTATCATTACCATTAACTCAAAGGATGTATCACAGACACTAAATACACATATGTGATAGAAAATAACCCATTTCATTAATTATAGTCAAAATTACAATTTTGCCCCTAGAATTGTATTACAAGTGTCTGCCAATTCTGGCTTCTAGGGCACATATATCTAACAATAGAGACCCCTGGATTCCTCCTTAGAGGGCACCTAAGACCAGTCAAACTGGATTCTTAGTAGGACTCTGATTGGAATCCAAAAGGGAGGTGGAGTCCTTGTCCAACAAGGACTCCTAGGCGCCTCCTACTTGGGCTTACGCCACCCTTGGCGTGCGCCCTTCTCCTTGCCAGGTTCTGGCAGGGGGACAGGCCCCCACCAGCTCTCCAATAGGTGCATGACATGTGGTCAAAAGTCAAAGGGTGAATGGTCAACGTTTGACCAATCAAAGGTAGACTTTTGACCAAAGTCAAAGAACAAGAAATGGAAGGTGACCAAAAATGGCAGGTAATGTCTTACAAATAAGACAACCTATTTTGACTTGGACAACCTCCAGTCAGACCATATGAAGGCCTCTGATTGAGCACAAACTCCTTTGGCTCAGTCAGGACAACTTATTTGTGATAGTAAAAGAAGAACGTTAGGTTCAATCGAGTGCTAGCATGATTTTCTTGAACCTAATTGAATCTCATTCAGATCAATTGAACTAGATCAGTTCAATTGATGATCACCAGATTCAAACCCTTATTTGTGTGACCCAGTTAGGTTCAGTTCTGTATGGTAATGGGATATGTCATGATCTCTATCATAGACATCATCGAAACTACTTTCGATGGATCAGAACTCTTCTGATTCGAACAGCTAGAATGATCGATCATCTAAATCATTCTAATTGCTCCCAAAATCCACCAGTGACACCTAGCAGTATATGGTGGCAACCCATCAGAGCTGAATGCGAACCTCTTGGTGCAGCTACCTGTGTGATTCAGTTCTTCTATCTTGAGCCCCGATCAGATTAGGGTTAAGGTGAACTCGTCAAACCCTAGTCTCTATCATATGATGTAATCATTCGATTCGAGTCCAATGTGAAAATCTAAATAGAAACTCTTTCTATTATTTCACTCTACCATGGCCATGGATTTCTGGACTTGATTCTCATGATCATCATAGGGCTACTCCTCTACCACCGAGGTAGATAGATTCCATCTTGATGCAATCCAGTTCCTACAATGAACATGCTATAGCCAACATACACCTCAGGGTTCCATATGGCTAGGAGACCGAGTAATGGTGTAGTCAAACTATAACACCCTCAAGGTGAACTGCCGATGCATCTCAGGTCAAAGAACCAGACACACTACTGCAGCATCGAGTCAGTCATTGACGAGAAGGTAGACTCCCTAATGACTACTCGAGGTGGTCATGCTCAGTGCCCTCGTTCTCTAACGAGTACCTGTACTCTCGCTCCGGTGTCTCCACACCGTAGACTCAAGACTCATCTACTAAAGAGAAGCGATCGTACACCAACCTTCCGGATCAATCACCATCCTCGTGATGATCCTATGGTCGGGAGCTGTTTATGAGTTAATAATGATTATTCATGTCTTAAATTTTCAACTCTTGAAAATATGAATTATCATTACCATTAACTCAAAGGATGTATCACAGACACTAAATACAAAGGTGTGATAGAAAATAACCCATTTCATTAATTATAGTCAAAATTACAATTTTGCCCCTAGAAGTGTATTACAAGTGTCAGCCAATTCTGGCTTCTAGGGCACATATATCTAACAGTGCTCCCAAGCCTTAGGAGGCCACAGGCGGAGCCAGGGTGAGGGCTCTGGGGAGGCTAGGATAGGTATGGTGTTAGGGCTAGGACAGGAGTTATCTTAGGGTGGAGACAGCATGTAGCTCTTCACAGACTTGAGGTTCAGGTATTGAGGGCCTCAAAAGGCTTAGTTGGTACTTTGGAGACCTGGGATACAAGGTGGAGCAAGGAACCAAAGCTGGAGCTTGAAGGCTGTAGAAAAAATTTTTTTTGTAGGTTAGCCAGCTCAGTCCAAAATTGGGTCAGCTAAGTCTCAAAGTACAGGCAAAATAGAGAGCTACGGATTAGGAACTGCTGGCATGACATAGGATTGGGCTGACTTAGTTTCAGACTGAGTCAACCCAGTGGAACTTAGCTAGCTCAATGCTAAGACTGAGCCGGCTCAGTGCACGGGCAGACTTACGCGAGAGTCTATTTTGGGCTAGGGTCTAGGTTGATCCTAGGGTCTTAAGGCCTTGTTCAAGAGGTCTTAAGGAGGCTAATTCATGTATGGGTTGGGTTAGCCTAGGAGAGTTTTTGAGCTGGGGTTTAATAGGGTTCGTGTGAGAACTCTAGGGTATATAAATCAGGATATTGTAACTTTTATAATAAGGTTGGAATACAATTCTGCTTTTCTCCCTAACTCTCTTCTCTTTGGTTCAAATGCCAAAAATCCTAGCTTCTCTCATCTTTCTTAGATCTTCTTTAGTTTGCTGCATTAACACCCAGGTTCACATAAGAGATCGGATCTACGGCGTGGCTCTAAGCTGCCATAGGAACAACATTAACCACATTTTAGTGATTTTCTCTATGGTCAGACTGGTATCTACTCACTACTCCTAGTGAGTATGCCACGTCTGGTCCTGTACATGTCATTACATACATAATAAACCCCACTACCAAAGCATATGGAATTCTACTCATACACTCTCTCTCTTCAGGAGTTGTCGGATAATCCTTCTTAGAGAGAAAATTTTTTTGGCCTATCGGAAGATAGCCTTTTTTGGAATTCTCCATATTGAACCTCTTCAGCATAGTTTCTATGTACATGGATTGGGATATACCAAGCATCCTTTTAGATCCATCCCTATAGATGTTCATCCCTAGGATGTAGGATGCTTTACCCAAGTCCTTCATAGACAATTGTGATGACAACTAGACTTTTATTCTTTGTAGTGCGGGGATGTCATTCCCAATTAAGAGAATATCCTGTACGTACAAAATAAGAAATACCACTACTAGACCATTTGCCCATTTATAAATGCAGGATTCTTCTCCATTCTTAATGAAGCCATATGTTTTGATCACTTTATCAAAATGCATGTTCCAACTCCGAGATGCCTGCTTCAATCCATAAATGGATCTCTGAAGCTTGCACACCTTGGACTCATCTGTGGATGTGAATTCTTTAGGTTGTATCATATAATCCTCTTCGGTCAGCTCTCCATGTAGGAAAGCTGTCTTCACATCCATCTGTCAGATCTCATAGTCTAGATGGACAGTAATGGCAAGCATAATCCGAATAGACTTGAGCATTACCACAAGGAAGAACGTCTCGTCATAGTCAATACCATAATGTTGATGATACCCCTTGGCAACCAGATGGGCTTTATAGGTCTCCACCTTTCTGTCTGTGCCCCTCTTCCTTTTGAAGACACATTTATATCCAATGGGTTTAACCCCTTCAAGTAGGTCCACTAGTGTCCATACATCATTGACCTTCATGGAATTCATTTCGAATGTCATTGCTTCTAGCCATTTCTCAGAGTCGGATCTCTGCATTGCATCCATATAAATGATCGGGTCCTTATCATTCTCATTGAGTTCGATATGATCACCATCCTAGACTAAGAATCCATAGTAACTATCCGGATGGCAGGGTACTCTACTGGATCGCCTTAATGGTGTAGGTTCACTAGACTTCGGATCTGATCTAATCAAACCCGACTTAGGTTCAACATTTTGTGTCGAACTTTCTACCTGTTGAACTTCATCAAGTTCAATCTTAGAGGCAATAGTTTCTTCATCAAGAAACTCCTTTTCCAAAAAAGTTGCCCTAAGGCTGACGAACACCTTTTGTTCATCAGCATGGTAGAAATAGTATCCTTCGGCCTCTTTTGGGTACCCTATGAATGTAGACTTATCAGACCTAGGTCCAAGTTTGTCTATAACTAATCATTTGACATAAGCCGAGCACCCCCAAATCCTAAGGTGTGAAAGTGCTGGCTTACACCCTATCCATATCTCATATGGGGTTTTAACTACAGACTTACTTGGAACCCTATTTAATAGATAACAAGCCAATTTGAGTGCATATCCCCAGAAGGATATCGGCAAGCTGGCGAATCCCATTATGGATTGGACCATATCTAACAGAGTCTGATTCCTCCTTTCAGACACCCCATTATGCTGTGCTATTGCAGGAGGAGTCCATTGGGAGAGAATTCCATTCTCTCCTAGATATGTGAGAAACTCACCAGAATGATATTCTCTTCCTCGGTCAGGTCAAAGAGTTTTAATACTCTTTTCAGTTTATTTTTCTACTTCACTTTAGAATCGTTTGAATATTTCAAAAGAATCCGACTTATGTTTTATCAGATAGACATATCCATATCTGGATAGATCATCTGTAAAAGTGATGAAGTAGACATATCCACCTCTAGCACTTGTGCTCATTGGTCCATATACATCAGTATGTACTAGACCTAAGAGCTCATTAGCTCTCTCATATTTTTCAGTAAAAGGTGACTTGGTCATTTTACCAAGAAGATAGGACTCACAGATTGAAAGTGATTCACAATCATTAACTTCAAGGTTTTCCTCTTGAGTCAACCTATCTATCCTGTTCTTATTTATATGACCTAGCCTATAGTGCCATAAGTATATATCTGATACACTATCTAATCTAGGATGCTTGTCAGTAGAACAGACTACATTAATAGATTGTGATAATATATTTACACCATTATTCAATTATCCATAGAAAGCAGTAACATCATTGTTAGATATATGTGCCCTAGAAGCCAGAATTGGCTGACACTTGTAATACACTTCTAGGGGCAAAATTGTAATTTTGACTATAATTAATGAAATGGGTTATTTTCTATCACACCTGTGTATTTAGTGTCTGTGATACATCCTTTGAGTTAATGGTAATGATAATTCATATTTTCAAGAGTTGAAAATTTAAGACATGAATAATCATTATTAACTCATAAACAGCTCCTAACCATAGGATCATCACGAGGATGGTGATTGATCCGAAAGGTTGGTGTACAATCACTTCTCTTTAGTAGATGAGTCTTGAGTCTACGGTGTGGAGACACCGGAGTGAAAGTATAGGTACTCGTTAGAGAACGAGGGCACTGAGCATGACCACCTCGAGTAGTCATTAGGAAGTCTACCTTCTCGTCAATGACTGACTCGATGCTGCAGTAGTGTGTCTGGTTCTTTGACCTGAGATGCATCGGCAGTTCACCTTGAGGGTGTTATAGTTTGACTACACCATTACTCGGTCTCCTAGCCATATGGAACCCTGAGGTGTATGTTGGCTATAGCATGTTCATTGTAGGAACTGGATTGCATCAAGATGGGATCTATCTACCTCGGTGGTAGAGGAGTAGCCCTATGATGATCATGAGAATCAAGTCCAGAAATCCCATGGCCATGGTAGAGTGAAATAATAGAAAGAGTTTCTATTTAGATTTTCACATTGGACTCGAATCGAATGATTACATCATATGACAGAGACTAGGGTTTGACGAGTTCACCTTAACCCTAATCTGATCGGGGCTCAAGATAGAAGAACTTAATCACACAGGTAGCTGCACCAAGAGGTTCGCATTCAGCTCTGATGGGTTGCCACCATATACTGCTAGGTGTCACTGGTGGATTTTGGGAGCAATTAGAATGATTTAGATGATCGATCATTCTAGCTGTTCGAATCAGAAGAGTTCTGATCCATCGAAAGGAGTTTCGATGATGTCTATGATAGAGATCATGACATATCCCATTACCATACAGAACTGAACCTAACTGGGTCACACAAACAAGGGTTTGAATCTGGTGATCATCAATTGAACTGATCTAGTTCAATTGATCTGAATGAGATTCAATTAGGTTCAAGGAAATCGTGCTAGCACTCGATTGAACCTAACGTTCTTCTTTTACTATCATAAATAAGTTGTCCTGACTGAGCCAAAGGAGTTTGTGCTCAATCAGAGGCCTTCATATGGTCTGACTGGAGGTTGTCCAAGTCAGAATAGGTTGTCTTATTTGTAAGACATTACCTGCCATTTTTGGTCACCTGCCATTTCTTGTTCTTTGACTTTGGTCAAAAGTCTACCTTTGACTGGTCAAACGTTGACCATTCACCCTTTGACTTTTGACCACATGTCATGCACCTATTGGAGAGCTGGTGGGGGCCTGTCCCCCTGCCAGAACCTGGCAAGGAGAAGGGCGCACGCCAAGGGTGGCGTGAGCCCAAGTAGGAGGCGCCTAGGAGTCCTTGTTGGACAAGGACTCCACCTCCCTTTTGGATTCCAATCAGAGTTCTACTAAGAATCCAGTTTGACTGGTCTTAGGCGCCCTCTAAGGAGGAATCCAGGGGTCTCTATTCCAACCAATCAGATTTAGATCTGATTTCACAAAGGGTTGTGATTGGTTGAGAGGAAGAGGAGTTGGATCACAAGAGGTCTATAAATAAGACCCTGCGCCCAACCCTAATTCTAATGCTAATTAGACACGCCCCAAGGCTGCCTCTCCCCTCCTTCTCCATGCCATAGTCTCTTCTCCCCTTGCTCTCCACGTCCAAAAGGTGTTTTGGACTTTAGGTTTGGTGCGATTCAGATCAAGGAAAGGCGATCAAAAGCAAGAAGGCTGCGCTGCTGCAAAAGGACGACTGCAGATCTTCAAAAGAGTTTTGAAGATCCTCCAGATCAGATCCAGATCTGATTTTTGGAGGTGTGATAGAGAAGAAGAGGATCTCCAGATCCAACCCGAGTGGATACCGGTAGAGGCCAGGCGCTTGCGTGGCTAAGATCCAGAACCTTCCGCTGCAATCAGGATCATCTACAGGGTAATAGGATTACCCAAATCAGGTAAATTAAATTTGATTTAATTTATCTTATTTTATTTTATTTATTAAAATAATAAGAATCAGATCTGAAACATATCAAGATCTGATTGAGATCAAGAGAAAATTTTTGAAATATATCTCTTGATCTAATCAGATCTGGACGAACCTGGACCGGGAAATCAGGATTTCCCTTCAACTGGTATCAGAGCCATGGTTCTAAATTGTTTAGATCTGATTTTAATTTTATTTTAATTAGAAAATAAAGTGATTTCAGATGTCACATGAGATGTGATCAGATCTGAAATCAGAAAAATTAAAATTAAATGATTTGGATCTAAGAACATGAAGATATGCATGACTAGTTCTAGAATAGAATAGTTCTATAGAATAGTTTTGCATGTCTTTGATTTAATCTGATTAAATCATATTTTAGATCTTCTTATTTACTATTTTCTGATATTATAAGTGTTATAATAACATCTGATAAACAGCAAATAAAAATTATTTAATTTTAAATATCATATGAGATATGATAGATGCATGACTAGACTAGTTGTAGAATAGTTCTACATAATTGTCTAGATTAGAATTTATTTTGATTAGATCAATTTAAATCTAATTTTTTAGATTATTATGTGATAATTTAGATCTGAAAACATGCATGATTTGATACATGAGATGTATGCAAAATATGCCTTGATTAGATCTAAATTTGTATATGAGATATATGATATAGATCTATAACTGTTTTGTAGATTTACATGTTCCTGATTAAGGCGTTCCTCTTGGCCGTCCGGTCATAAGAACGAAGAAGGGTTTAAAGGCCCTCTCTTCCCATTCGATGGGGTGTTCTTATGACGTGTAGGGGTGCTGCGTGTTCGTCCTTAATCAGAAACCCAAAACTTACTTTCTGCAAAACCCTAGATCCTGAAACCCTAGGATTTATTGTGCATATTTTGTTTATGAACCCAACTTAATTAAGAATTAAGTTTATGGAATATTAATTAGGTCTAAAATTGAGAATTTCAGATCTAAGACATATTCATAATACTGGGTTCGGGCTTGGGTAGCTCAATTAGGTCTAAGCGGTTGATCAAACCGAATCAAGAGTTGGTTAGATGGGATCAACAATGCTTAAATTGACCAGCCTAATAGGATTAAGTCTGGGTCAAGATCGAGTCACGATCAAGCAAGACCTAATTAGGCTCAGAGGTTAGAGTCTGGATTGTAGGCTAACCCAATTGGTTCTGACTCAACAATTTGGTGTCTAAGGTAAGTTTGGCACAGACGATCGACTGGTTTTTAATTGGAAGCTACTCGACCTGAATGCGTTCTTGTGCGAGTTAACGGCATATTCCTTCCACCGGTCTCACTTACCTGGCCATATCTGTTGACACAGTTCTGATCTGAGGTGGTCAATAATCCGAGCTGACCCATGCCACTAGGTTAGTCATAATTGTTATGACTAAGCCAAGTCTAGTTTAATGAGACCTGAATCAATTCTCCCTAAGAAAAGATTAAGTCCGAGGTCTTCCACCATTGTAGACGTGCGGGCCCTTCCCGGGGTTGATTGTTCTCGGCTGGATACAGTGGCTCAGTTGCACCGGGAAGACGCAACCATGTCTATTAGGCATTGGATGCTATGGGCTGGAGGATGAGTTGGGCTCAATATTCCGGATACGGTGAGAGACCCAATTAGGAACCCAGTCTATGCAAATGGTGGGTCTGACTTAACTAAGGAGTGGATCAATATTCCGGATACGGTGAGATTCATGAATTAGAGACCAAGTTTGGGTGCACCATGATTAGAGAATCATTGAACAAGAGTTGTTCACTCATTGGCTAACCCATCACCAATAACTGTTAGGTGAGGTGATGAGTCAGTTGGTGAGACCGCACCACCCACTAGAAATCATCAATCGCGGAGATTTTCGCATCTCTACAGAGGGAGTGTAGGGATCCGAGAAAATAGTGGGAGCTAATTTGTTTAAAAATAAAATCCCTAAACAAATTGGTCAAGTCAAAATTACAGTATCTAACTAGAATCTTTGACTCTCTACAGGAAAATGTCTGCGTCCAACCCACTGGCACGTATCCTAGACACACATAGACTGACTGGACCCAATTATAAAGATTGGCTCAGGAACTACAAAATTGTTTTGGGTTCAGAGAAGTTAACACATGTTTTGGACCAGGACCCTCCCACCTTACCAGCTCGTCCATCCACTGAACAGAGAGCGTCTCTGGAAAAATGGATTGACGAAGACAATAAGGCCAGATACTACATGTTGGGCTCGATGTCTGATGAGCTCCAGCGCCAACATGAAGATATCGGGACTGCTCGCCAAATGTTGGCTCACCTACAGGAGATGTTTGGTGAACAGAGTCGCGCAGCCAAATATCAAGTCACGAAATGACTTTTTAAGGCTAAGATGCGTGATGGGCAGTCAGTCCAAGATCACTGTCTGACAATGATCAAGGACATGGAAGAGCTTGAGAAGCTCGGTGTGAAGTTGGACTTGGACTTGCAGAACGATATTATTCTGCAATCCTTGACTGATGCATATGGGCAATTCATCATGAATTACCACATGCATAAACTTCAAAATTCCTTGGCCGAGTTGATGAATATGCTGGTTACCGCTGAGCTTTCTATGAAAGGTTCTAAAGGCTCAGTTCTTGCTATGGAACGGACTTCTTCCAAAAGAAAGTCTTATGGAAAGAAAAAGAAGTCTGTGAAAAAGCAAAAGGTAGAAGGATCAAAGAAGAAGAAGGCAGAACCGAAGAAGAAGGTCGATGGCAAAGGAAAGTGTTTCCATTGCAACAGCGACGGCCATTGGAAGCGGAACTGCCCTACTTACCTGGCCACCCTAAAGAACAAGAAGGAAGGTCCTTCTGGAGGTATGCTGTCTGCCACATTAATCTTGCGGAGTTGACTCTCTTGA
>QRFJ01001631.1:14965-75586 GCA_006176705.1 Cocos nucifera
GGAAACTTAGGTTATGTAGCTAATTGCTTTTAGGTCAATGGAGTTTGTAGATATTGTGTGCCATAGAAAGCTAGAATTGGCTGATACTTGTAATTTACACTTCTAGGGGCAATAATTATAATTTTGACTTATTAAATAAGTAAAATGAGTTATTTGTCTATTACAACAAATGTGTATTTAGGTGTCTGTTGATACATTCCCTGAGTTAAAGGAATAACAATTTTTATTTTCAAGATTGAAAATTTAAGACAAAAAATTTTCATTATTACTCATAAAATGCTCCTGACCATAGGATCATCATGAGGATTGGTGATTGATCCAGAGGTAGTATATAATCGCTTCTTATAGTAGATGAGTCTTGAGTCTATTGGTAGTGGAGACACCGAAGTGAAAGTACAAGATACTAATCTGTTAGGAATGAGGGCACTGAGTTGTGACCACTCGACAGTCATAAGGAAGTCTATCTTCCATCGTGACTGACTGAAGCTGTAGTGGTGTGTGTCTGGCTTCTTTGACTTGAGGAGCATCGACAGTCACCTTGAGGTGTTTTTAGTTTGACTACACCATGACTAGGTCTCCTAGCCATTCGAAAACCTGAGGCTGTTGTTATGTTGGCTATAGCACGTTCATTGTAGGAATTGGATGCACCCAAGGGAAATCTATCTACAGTCCGTGGCATGAGGAGCAGTCCTCATGATGATTCCATTGAGGAATCAAGTTCCAATAAGCCATGGCCATGCAGAGTGAAAATAATAGAAAAGAGTTTCTATTAAGGTTTACACGGACTTGAACGATATGATTAAATCATATGATAGAAATTAGGGTTCGACGAGTTCACCTTAACCCTAATCTAATCGGGGCTCAAGATTATTAAGAACTTAAATCACACGGTAGCTCATCGAGAGATTTATTTTTCAGTTTTGATGGGCTTGCCACCATATATGCTAGGTGTCATTGGTGGATTTTGGGAGCAACTAGAATGATTTAGATGTATCGATCATTTTAGTTGTTTGAATCAGTAAAGTTTTGATCCATCGAAAGAGTTTCAATGATATCGATGATGGAGATCATGATATATCCCATATCATCAAAACTAAAACCTTAACTAGGTCACGCAAATTAGAGTTTGGATCGTGGATATCATCAATTGGGACTAACCCAGAGCTAAATTGATTTGAATTAGACTCAATTAGCTTCAAGAAATTGTGGGTAGCACTGATTGAACCTAACCGTTTCTCCTTTACTATCATTAAAATTATCTCGACTGAGCCAAATGACTAGTTTGTGCTCATCAGGATACCTTAACTTGATCTGACTAGAGCTTGTTTAGGTTAGAAAAGGTTGTCTAATTTAGAGATAAATTTTGAGACAATACTTGCCATTTTCTATCACCTGCTAATCTTTCTTTGATTTTGGTTCCAAATTATTGACCTTATTTGATCCTGGACATCTGTCCGATTGTCATGCACTTATTTGGAGAGCAGATAGCGAGGCTTATCCCCTACTGAAAATTTGGAAAGGAGAGAGTGCATGCCTAAGGGAGGTTGTGCGGCCCATTGATTAGGAAATGCCCGGCAGTCCCATATGGATGGGACTTCCATGTTGCTTCTTGGATTCTGTTCTAAGTGACCACCTAGCTATAGACTTGACCATCTTAGGCACCATCTTAAACATGAATTTAATGGGCTCATCTGATAGATCAAGGTGATGTCACCCTACCAATCAGATTTAGATCTGATTACATGAAGCAACATGATTGGCCGGGATGATGTTGGCACTGGCCATGGCGCAGTATCGGTCTATATAACCCTATCTGCACCCAACTTTCAAAGAGCTCTCCTTTTAGCCCATTGCCCCAAGGCTACCCTCTCCCTCCTACATGCTATCTTCTGATCCTCTCTCTCCTCTCCACATCCAAGGAAAGTTTGGGCTCTATGTTTTGTGCGATTTCAAGGGCAAGAAAAAGCTTGACGCATAAAGGAAGAGGCCAGCCGTACTACAGAGACGACTGCTGATCTTCAAAAAGCAAATTTTGAAGATCCTCAAATCAGACAAATTTAATTTTTTTGAAAAAGTGATAAAGAAAGGAAGTCTCTCCAATCTAGCTTGAGTGGTGGACATCGGTATAAGGTCAGGCGCTTGCATGGCGTAGATCCAGAATCTCAGGCAATCAGCAGGACATCAAAGCATAATTCGGATTAACCTAGCATCAGGTATAATTAAATCAAATTTAATTTTAACTTTTATTTTTATTTATTTAGATTTATAAAATTAAATCTGAAAGTTATTCAGATCGCTCTAGATAAATGAGGAGAAAATTTTCGAATATTTTCTCTTAATCCGATCCAAATCTGAACGAACTTGATCCAGAAAAATTTGGATTTCTCCTTCAAACATGATCTCCATGAAAGTCCAGATTAAGTGATGCAGCTGCCAGCAGCAGAATATCTACAACTTCAAAGGTTGGTGCAGAGAAATAAGCCAAGGACTTCAGCGATGGAGGTGGTCTCCCAAAGGCCTTTAAGGAGCTACTGCTGAAGAAGAATGGGTAGTTTGGCAAAGTTGAGCACGGAGGGGCTATCAGGACATGCAGGGATTAGTGGGTCGTTGTAGGAGGATGTTTGCTAGATGTGCGTGGCTTGGGCGAACAAAGAAATGGTTGTAATATCATGTGTTGATGATTGAAGGGAAATCCTGATTTTCCGGTCCGGTTCGTTCAGATCTGATTAGAATCAAGAGATATATTTTAAAATTTTCTCTTGATCTCAATCAGATCTTGATATATTTTAGATCTGATTCTTAATTATTTTTAATAAATAAATAAAACAAGACTAAATTAAATCAAATTTAATTTCCTGATTTGGGTAATCCTATTACCCTGTAGATGATCCTGATTGCAGTTCGGAAGGTTCTGGATCTTATCCACGCAAGCCCTCGGCCTCTACCGTATCATCAGTTGGATCGGGAGATCCTCTTCTTTCTATCACACCTCCAAAAATCAGATCTGGATCTGATCTGGAGGATCTTCAAAACTTTTTGAAGATCTGCAGTCGTCCTTTTGCAGCAGCGCAGCCTTCTTGCTTTTGATCGCCTTTCTTTGATCTGAATCGCACCAACCTAAATCCAAAACACTTTTGGACGTGGAGAGCAAGGGAGAAGAGACTTATGTCATTGGAGAAGGAGGGAGAGGAAGCCTTGGGGTGTGTAATAGATATCATTGGATTAGGGTTGGCGCAGGGTCCTTATTATACGACCTCTTGTGATCCAATCTCTCTTCCTCTCAACCAATCACAACCCTTTGTGAAATCAGATCTAAATCTGATTGGTTGGAATAGAGACCCCTGGTTTCCTCCTTAGAGGGCACCTAAGACCAGTCAAAACTGGATTCTTAGTAGAACTCTGATTGGAATCCAAAAGGGGGGAGTCCTTGTCCAACAGGAGTCCTAGGGCCTCCTACTTGGGCTCACGCACCCTTGGCGTGTCGCCCTTCTCCTTGCCAGGTTCTTGGCAGGGGGACAAGCCCCCACCAGCTCTCCAATAGGTGCATTGACATGTGGTCAAAAGTCTCAACCATTTCTTCATAATATCTTTGACAAAGTAAGTACACCAAGGTCAAGACTTTTTGACCAAGTCAAAGAAAGAATGGGTGACCAAAAATGGCAGGTAATGTCTTACAAATAAGACAACTATTCTGACTTTGACAACCTCCAGTCAGACATATGAAGGCTCTGATTGAGCAAAACTCCTTTGCTCAGTCAGGACACTTATTTGTGATAGTAAAAGAAGAACGTTAGGTTCAATCGAGTGCTAGCACGATTTCCTTGAACCTAATTGAATCTAATTCAGATCATTGAACTAGATCAGTTCAATGATGATCACCAGATTCAAACCCTTGTTGTGTGACCATGTTAGGTTCAGTTCTGTATGGTAATGGGATATGTCATGATCTTATCATAGACATCATCGAAATCCTTTCGATGGATCAAAACTCTTCTGATTCGAACAGCTAGAATGATTGATCATCTAAATCATTCTAATTGCTCCCAAATCCACCAGTGACACCTAGCAGTATATGGTGGCAACCCATCAGAGCTGAATGCGAACCTCTTTGGTGTAGCTACCTGTGTGATTTCAGTTCTTCTATCTTGAGCCCCGATCAAGATTAGGGTTAAGGTGAACTCGTTCAAACCCTAGTCTCTGTCATTATGATTAATCATTCGATTCGAGTCCAATGTGAAAATCTAAATAGAAACTCTTTCTATTATTTCACTCTACATGGCCATGGATTTCTGGACTTGATTCTCATGATCATCATAGGGTTATCCTCTACCACCGAGGTAGATAGATTCCATCTTGATGCAATCCAGTTTCTACAATGAAACTGCTATAGCCAACATACACCTCAGGGTTCCATATGGCTAGGAGACCGAGTAATGAGTGTAGTCAAACTATAACACCCTCAAGGTGACTGCGATGCATCTCTGGTCAAAGAACAGACACACTACTTTACTGCATGATCGAGTCAGTCATTTGCAGAGAAGGTAACTTTCTAATGACTACTCGAGGTGGTACGACTCAGTGCCCTCGTTCTCTAAGAGTATCTTTACTTTCGCTCGGTGTCTCACACCGTAGACTCAAGACTCATCTACTAAAGAGAAGCGATCGTACACACAACCTTTCGATCAATCACCATCCTCGTGATGATCCATGGTTGGAGCTGTTTATGAGTTAATAATGATTTTTCATGTCTTAATTTTCTAACTTCTTTGAAAATATGAATTATTCATTACCATTAACTCAAAGGATGTATCACAGACACTTAAATACACAGGTGTGATAGAAAATAACCCCATTTTCATTAATTATAGTCAAATTATTCAATTTTTGCCCTAGAAGTGTATTAAAGTGTCAACGCATTCTGGCTTCTAGGGCACATATACTAACATCTCCACTTGCCCTAAAGCCAATTGGCTACAAGTCTAAGTCCCATCTTCTCAGGTGGGCTTCGATCTTCTGCTGGCCAACGGCTTTGTAAGTGGGTCTGCCACATTATCTCGGAGTTGACTCTCTTGACCATCAAGTAACTTTCCTCAAGGTAATCGCGGAATTGAAGGATAATATCGCCGGCTCCAATTGCTTTGGGACTTCTGGTGAGACTCGGCTCCTTGCAAGGGTTGGTTGGTGGAGGTGTGTTGTATTGCCGCCATTATTGTCGCAGTAGAGGAAAGGCACTGGATGGCTATTTACTCAATTTTGCAGCAAACTTCTTTTACAAATGCTTCTTTAGCAGCTCTTGATGCAAGCTATATATTCTGCTTCCCTGGTGGAAGCTGCTATCACAATTTGCTTGGAACTCTTCAGGCTGACAGCTCACCATTGCACACAAACAGACTTCCAGATGTCGACTTATCGATCATCTATATTGGACATGAAGTCCAAGTCTGTGATATCCCTGAAAACTTGGCAGTTTCTCCATTACCAGAAGCCAACATCATTATCCTTAGTTCTTCTCAAGTACTTCAAGATACATTTCACAGAAGCCAGTGTGCTTCACCTGGAATTTGACTGATATCGGCTTGTGACACTCACAGCATTGGGCTATATCAGGTCGTTGTACATAGCATGGATTACATGAGGCTCCCTGATTGCAGAAGCATAAGGGATCTTTGCTCATGCGTTCTTATATTCCTCAGGTGTGTGCGGCACATCTTCTTTGGAAGAATGAATCCATGTTGTAAGGCGTATTATAACCCTCTTAAGTTTTCCATACTAAACCTTTTAGTACTTCCTCTATGTACATCTTTCTGCTGTGAAGTCCTAGGCACTCTATTCGGTCTATCCTATAGACCTTAATTCTTATGAATAAGGATGCTTCACCTATCGTCTTTCATGGAGAATTTCCTTAGACAACGCACATCTTGAAAAAAAAATTTCGATCGCAACAGTGGTGAATATCATTCCCAATAAGGGGAGGATGTTCATCCACGTACAATACGAGGAGACAATAGCGCTCCCACCGACCCTTTGAAAACACATGGTTCCTCTTCATTTTGATGAACCAAAACTTTGATCACATCATGTGAAAATTGAGTGTTCCAGCTCCGAGATGGCTTGCTTAAGTCCATATATGGACCTTTGCAGCTTGCAAACCTGTGATCAGTATCACTGGCATGTGAAACTAGCAGGCTGTTTCCCATATAGATATTTCCTCAAGATATCCATTAGGAATGGTTTCAGTCCATTTTGCCCATATTTCTAATCGAAATAGGCTGCAACAAAAAACAAAAAAAAAAAAAAAAAAAAAAAATGGAAGCATGTGCGGGATGGATTTTAGCATAGCTATCCGAAGAAAGGTATCCTGTAGTCAATGCCTTCACATTGACTATAACCTTTTTGCACCAGTCTAGCCTTGATGTCTCTTACATTCCATCGACACCAATCTTTTCTTGAAAGATCCCATTGGACACCCAATAGGTACATACCTTCTGAGTGGATTCTACCAGGTATCCAGACTTGGTTTGAGTGCATCGAGTCAATTTCTGACTTCATTGCACCTCAAGCATTTCTCGGAGTCGATATCTGATTCGCCTCGTGTAGGTGTTGGATCATCACATGAGCACCATTACTTATGAGGGAACATTTTTCTACGTGCCTTCGGAAAATAATACCTAAGTATCTTCAGGGGATGGAAAACTCTTTTCCGGATCTACGAGGGTGGAGGATGATAGTGTTATTTATTGGCTCAACCTGATTTGTTTCCAACTGTCCTAGCTCGTTCTGCTCTGGAGACTTTTCATCCAAGCTTAATCTACTTCTCCCAATGCACTATCTTGAATAAATATTTTCAAGAAAGATTGGACAGTGTCGACTCACATCACATTTGGGTTCTTCTGGAATGTAGAAATAGTATCCTAATGCTCTTTAGGATTATCCTAATGAATCGAGCCTCTAAAGGACCTAAACCTAACTTGTCCGCTTGTTGTCTTTTGACATAAGTCGGACAACCCCAAAGTCTGAGATGACTCAGAACTTAGGTTTCTACCGTGCCATATCTCATCACGGTGTGTAGGAACGATTTTAGGAGGAGAACCTATCAGTAAATAGATTGAGTTAATAATCAATGCCCCCCAAAGAAAATCAGAGAGGTTTTGTGAAGCTTCATAATGGATCGAACCATATCAATAGAGGTCCGATTTCTTCCGTTCTGGAAACCCCGTTGAGTTGGATGGTGTTTCCTGGTGGAGTCCATTGAGAGGGACTATGCCATTTTCCTTAAGATAGGTGTAGGAATTCCCGGCTAGTATTCACTCCTCGAATTCTGATGAAGAACCTTAATGGGTTTTCAGATTTATTTTTCTACTTCATGTTGAATTCTTGACTTTTCAAGGTTCAGGACTTGTGTCTCATAAGATACACATACCCATACCTCAGATCATCGGTAAAGGTAATGAAGTAGACAAATTGCTCTAGCGGCACAGATCGAATGGCCGGCACACATAGTTATGTTACAAGGGCAGGGAGATCTTTAGTGGCCCTTCCCCATTGTCCAACAAAAGGAGAGTTTAGTCTTTTGCTTGAAGACAAGTTCACAAGTTGGATATGAACTTCAAAGTTCAATGGACTCAATTAGCCCGATTTTTCTCCAATTTGTTTAATCTATCTTCTTTGCTATATGACTAATCTCAGTCATAGATATCTATCGTTTGGACTATCCTAGGTTTCTTGGCATTCACGTTTTGCTCGATTTAGTAAAAATGGTAACATCAATATTGCATCTGATAAAGACCATTAACAATGGAAACATTTGCAATTTTTATTTCTTTTATAAAGAATGTTTCAATGGTCCTTAAAGAAGGTGATTACATAAACATTCTTGTGTGGCATGAAAAGAGAAATCAAATCTGCTAGTGCAGGCACATAATAACAGTCTTTTAAAACTAAGTCTAAACCAGTGGTTAATCGCAGAGGGTATGTTCCCACGGCTACTGCAAGCAACTCTTGCTCCATTACAATGTGCGTAGGATCATGTCTCCATCCTCAGCCTCCTTGCTATCCTGCAAGACCCTGCATAGCTGAGTGCAACAGATGAGCAACTAACGGAGTCAAGCACCCCAATTGGAGTGCAGAAGAAACCGTAAGCGTTAGACTCAGTAATGGGCAGACCACTTACAAAGCCGTTGGGCCAGCAGAAGATCGAAGCCCACTTGAGAAGATGGGACTTAGACTTGTAGCCAATTGGCTTTAGGACAAGTGGGAGATTGTTAGATATATGTGCCCTAGAAGCCAGAATTGGCTGACACTTGTAATACACTTCTAGGGGCAAAAATTGTAATTTTGACTATAATTAATGAAATGGGTTATTTTCTATCACACCATGTGTATTTAGTGTCTGTGATACATCCTTTGAGTTAATGGTAATGATAATTCATATTTTCAAGAGTTGAAAATTTAAGACATGAATAATCATTATTAACTCATAAACAGCTCCCGAACCATAGGATCATCACGAGGATGGTGATTGATCCGGAAGGTTGGTGTACGATCGCTTCTCTTTAGTAGATGAGTCTTGAGTCTACGGTGTGGAGACACCGGAGCGAGAGTACAGGATACTCGTTAGAGAACGAGGGCACTGAGTGTGACCACCTCGAGTAGTCATTAGGAAGTCTACCTTCTCGTCAATGACTGACTCGATGCTGCAGTAGTGTGTCTGGTTCTTTGACCTGAGATGCATCGGCAGTTCACCTTGAGGGTGTTATAGTTTGACTACACCATTACTCGGTCTCCTAGCCATATGGAACCCTGAGGTGTATGTTGGCTATAGCATGTTCATTGTAGGAACTGGATTGCATCAAGATGGAATCTATCTACCTCGGTGGTAGAGGAGTAGCCCTATGATAATCATGAGAATCAAGTCCAGAAATCCATGGCCATGGTAGAGTGAAATAATAGAAAGAGTTTCTATTTAGATTTTCACATTGGACTCGAATCGAATGATTACATCATATGACAGAGACTAGGGTTTGACGAGTTCACCTTAACCCTAATCTGATCGGGGCTCAAGATAGAAGAACTGAATCACACGGTAGCTACACCAAGAGGTTCGCATTCAGCTCTGATGGGTTGCCACCATATACTGCTAGGTGTCACTGGTGGATTTTGGGAGCAATTAGAATGAATTTAGATGATCGATCATTCTAGCTGTTCGAATCAGAAGAGTTCTGATCCATCGAAAGGAGTTTCGATGATGTCTATGATAGAGATCATGACATATCCCATTACCATACAGAACTGAACCTAACTGGGTCACACAAACAAGGGTTTGAATCTGGTGATCATCAATTGAACTGATCCTAGTTCAATTGATCTGAATGAGATTCAATTAGGTTCAAGGAAATCGTGCTAGCACTCGATTGAACCTAACGTTCTTCTTTTACTATCACAAATAAGTTGTCCTGACTGAGCCAAAGGAGTTTGTGCTCAATCAGAGGCCTTCATATGGTCTGACTGGAGGTTGTCCAAGTCAGAATAGGTTGTCTTATTTGTAAGACATTACCTGCCATTTTTGGTCACCTGCCATTTCTTGTTCTTTGACTTTGGTCAAAAGTCTACCTTTGACTGGTCAAATGTTGACCATTGACCTTTGACTTTTGACCACATGTCATGCACCTATTGGAGAGCTGGTGGGGGCTGTCCCCCTGCCAGAACCTGGCAAGGAGAAGGGCGCACGCCAAGGGTGGCGTGAGCCCAAGTAGGAGGCGCCTAGGAGTCCTTGTTGGACAAGGACTCCACCTCCTTTTGGATTCCAATCAGAGTTCTACTAAGAATCCAGTTTGACTGGTCTTAGGTGCCCTCTAAGGAGGAATCCAGGGGTCTCTATTCCAACCAATCAGATTTAGATCTGATTTCACAAAGGGTTGTGATTGGTTGAGAGGAAGAGGAGTTGGATCACAAGAGGTCTATAAATAAGACCCTGCGCCCAACCCTAATTCCAATGCTATTAGCACACCCCAAGGCTTCCTCTCCCCTCCTTCTCCATGACATAGTCTCTTCTCCCCTTGCTCTCCACGTCCAAAAGTGTTTTGGATTTAGGTTGGTGCGATTCAGATCAAAGAAAGGCGATCAAAAGCAAGAAGGCTGCGCTGCTGCAAAAGGACGACTGCAGATCTTCAAAAGAGTTTTGAAGATCCTCCAGATCAGATCCAGATCTGATTTTTGGAGGTGTGATAGAGAAGAAGAGGATCTCCAGATCCAACCTGAGTGGATACCGGTAGAGGCCAGGCGCTTGCGTGGATAAGATCCAGAACCTTCCGCTGCAATCAGGATCATCTACAGGGTAATAGGATTACCCAAATCAGGTAAATTAAATTTGATTTAATTTATCTTGTTTTATTTTATTTATTAAAATAATAAGAATCAGATCTAAAATTATATCAAGATCTGATTGAGATCAAGAGAAAATTTTTGAAATATATCTCTTGATCTAATCAGATCTGAACGAACCTGGACCGGGAAATCAGGATTTCCCTTCAATCATTAACAATGATATTACAAACTCATTTCTTTGTTAAAATTTTATAATTGTTTATGGCCAAAAGGCCTACTGAAATGATGTTTAAAAAGAAACTAGGATAGAAATGATAATCACTAAGAATAACGATATAAGATTCAAATACAAGTTTCAAAATTTATAAAGCTAGAACTGAAACTGGTCTTTCATCTCCAACATTCAGGAATCTCTCACCTTGCTCGAATTTTCTACTGACCTGCAACCCCTACAACAAATTGCAAATATGGTAAGGGCTATCGGTATCCAATATTCAATCAGTAATATCATAAATAGAGAAATTGCAAGGAGTTATCATATAAATATCTTACCCAGCAATAGCTTGCTTCTTTTTCTGCCTGTTCAAATCTAGGGAGGCAATGTATTGAGGATAGTTCCTCTTCCAATGCCTCTGCTTCTTGTAAAAGAAGCATTCAGCTTGACTCTTATTAGGCTTGGTCTTTAGGGTCTGAGCCTGCACAGGTGTCCTAGCATGAGCATGCACCTTCTTAGCTTTCTTCTTCTTGTTCTTCTTTCCTTTTCTAAAGGATCGAGAATGAGAAGATGAACCTCCCACTAAGTTCACCGACTCCTTATGGAGTTGGTGATCCTTCTTAAAGTTCTGAAATAACCTCAGTAACCCATGGTAGTCCACTTCAGGCTTTGACATTCTATAATGAGTAAGGAATGGGAGATAAGATTGGACAGCGAGTTCAGTATTGCATCTTTCTTAAGTTGTTTGTGCAAGAAAAAGCCGAGCTTGTTCAAGCGCTCTATCAGCTCGATCATGTGCAATACATGATCAGTGACAGAGGCACCATCCTGCATTCTGGCGTTGAAGATGGCATAACTAGTCTTGTGCCTCTCAACATCATCGAGTGTGCCAAAAGAATCCTCCAACACTTAGAGCATTTCATTTGGCTGAGCTATCTCAAACTTGCTACTGAACTCATCGCTCATCGCAGCCAGCATAATGTAGTGCACCATGGTTTGATCACCAAGCCACTTCTGATAAGTATCTCTGACTATTCCACGTGCATTGATAGCTGGCTCTTTAGGTATAGGATCTGTCAGAATATATAGGATCCGTTCATGCTCCAGGACAATCTTCAACTTTCAATACCAGCTACCAAAGTTAGGTCCCACCAACTTATCAGTGTCCAACAATGATCGAAGCAATAACGAAGTTGCCATGTCTACACAAAGAAAAATCAAAACTTAATTAGTAATTGATTTATTAAACCTAAAGATTTGAACTTCAATCAAAAGATTTCTCCCATTATTTTATTCGAATTGATAGCCTCTACCTCCAATTTGAGGAATTATCCTAATTCCTTAGTGGGTACTATAATTCACATAGACTGTACACAAGCCCAACTTTGGTTGGCCTATCCATGTATATCTAAGGGTAGGTTCATAACCAATTATTTCTCCAAATAATTTTTAGTAATTAAATTTTGCCCCAAGCCTTGATTAGTTGGCTTTGACCTTCTCAGAAAATGGTCCAGTTAGGTCCAACTATTAACATGACCATACTTGGTCCATCCAACCAATGAATGATCAGGTCCAACTTTGGTTGGCCCACCTGACCGCCATTTACAAAGATGTATCCAAGGGATCATATAATGAATGATAATTCCATCAACCGATAAGCACTAGGCCTTTGGGCCTCCAATAATTACCCAACTGATGGACCCATTATCATCCACTTTAATGGAAGGCTATGATCCAATTATCATATAACTATTTCATTTTAGAGACCTAATAATTTTAGAGAATTTATTTATAGAAGTGAGTAGGTCAGATTAACCAGCTTGTCATGATCCTTCCATTAACTTCACCAAGTCAGCTTAAGGGAGACCATTAATAGGCTGGTCTAGGAGCACCTCAATCAGTCAAACTGATTTACCTAGCTGACATGGGTTAGCTCGAATAGTCAAGCGATCCAATCAAAACATAATCTCACTAAGAGGCTAGGTAAGTTCGATCAGTGGAAGGATCTGCTAGGCTTGCCTTAGACACCATCAGAAATGGCCAGGTAAGCGGGCTGCCAATTAAAAACCACTAGTCTGGTTTACCTTAAACACCAACTGGTTTAATTAGTTTCAATTAGATCAACCTAACAGTTCATGCTAGACCGCATAGTCAAGAATCTAGTCCATCTTGGGTCTTGTTGAAGATGTGGACTTGACCAACTATAACTATTGTAATTGATCCAGAGAATCCTTGACCTAATCTAAGACAATAATTGATTAGATTTAGTCAATTCTCTAATTAAGTCCATTCTTTAATCTAACCCTAGGTCTAACCCAATTAATGGATCTAATCCCCACTAACTCATTTAACCTAATGTGTTATGAGTGTCTTAGGATCTTTAATTTACAATCCTAGATCCTAATCAATCAACGTCTTAATTCTCAATTATGTTTTGAGCTGAGGGTTGGGGTTTGGCTTTTCAAAAATGATTTTCATATTTGTAAAATATTTTTACAACATGGTTCTATCAACTAAGTTGTATGTTTGATTCATAATCAATATGCAAGTAAAATAAACATAAAACTACATTAGATCTAATATAAACATGTTCATGTAATTGAAACAGTTTCAATAATAATCAATCATAAATCCTTCTAGATCAAATTTAACATATTTATGATGATTAAAATTAGATTAAAATATTTTTAATCAGATCATAAAATTTTTTAAATCTAATCTAAAATTTTATGATAAATATTTTAGATTAGTACGTACTAGGACAACTTATTCACTATAAGGGATAAACATTACAGCAGGACAACCTTATGGCAGTCCATGCAATCTAAAATATTTTATTTTTTTAATATTAAATTTAATAACTAGATTATAAATTAGATTTAATTTAAGAAATAATCTAAACATGCACAAAAATTATGTAATAAGAACCTAGGCTCTGATACCAAATGAAGGAACCAGATCTAGGATTTTACAGGTAGATCTTGAAACTTTTTCAAGATTTTACAGCGAAAGACTTAAATAAATTTAAAATTTATTTAAATAACCATGTAAATACCTAGATCTTAGATCTTTTATATGATTAAGATATGATATTAAATCAAAAATTAAAATCAATTAAAAAAGAAAAAGGTTGATCAAATCAACCTAGATCTACACTACATCAAATACAGGTATGAAGTTTATCGATCAGATCTATTAGCAGAGCAAGTTTAGATGTTCTAACTTGATGATCCAGACTTGAGGATGAAGTCACAAGCCACACACGTATCTGGCCTCTAGGAGTCATCCACACGAGCCTACGATCTCTGATCTGAAGTCCGATGCAGGAAATCAGCACAGCATGCTAGTACTGTGCCGATCCTTCTTCGATGGTCGATTCGATGCTCCCTTCTTTGAAATTTGGACTCTCCAAAATTTGAGAAGGAAGATGATAGTTTTCTAATCTAATACTCTCTTAAAAAAAGTTAAAAGAAAGGAGGAAAGATTGAAAATAAAACAGCCCTAGAAGAAGACCCTCTTCTTCTTCTCTTTTCTCTCACCTAGACACCTAGTTTGGTGCCTATGAAACCCCTATGCCCAAGGATCCTCTTTCTCTGATTTTTGCACATCACAAATCTCTTCCAAAGCTCTATATTTTATAAAAAAATAGAATAAAATTTATCCAATAAATAGAGAAAAAGATAGAGTCCTTGTCTAGGTCAAAAACTAGACAAGGAAAGGTCAGACGGGGCAAGACAAGGGGTGCCCAAATCTTGGGTGCCTCCTCCATGATTTTTGGCATGAACCAGCAAGGGAGGGAACAGAAAAAGAAAGATTATTTTTCTAGAATAAGAGAAGAATTAATTAAAAGAGGGGGTGGCACTCAAGGAAAGATGATTTGGTCAACAAGGATTCTATCTCATAGAATCTTAAGCAAAACCAATTCCTCCTTTGACTTGGTCTTCCACCTAACTTCCAAATATAACTTGGAGAGAGAGTGAGGGCATGAAATTTAGGAAGAAAGGAATTTTCTATAAAAAATACCTAAAAAATAGGTATGGGGGCATTGGGACCAAGGTGGTGCAAGGAGATAGGGAGTCCTAGTCACACTAGGACTCCTATTTTGACTTGGTCAAACAAGATCTTTTAATCAAATAAAATCACAATTAAACCAATCCATTTAAATAAGACCCTAACCCATTTATGAACTTAATTAAATTAGATTTAATTTTAATTATCAAATTAGAAAATTGGGTTTACTCGAGTCCTAGTTAGACTAGGACTAGTTCTTTCTTGCACTTGGCTTATCCAATAAAGTAATTGAACTTGATCCAATCAAGTCCAAACTAAATTTAATTAAATTATATTTAATTAGACTTAATCTCAACCTATTGGCTTAATCAAATTAAGCCAATTAGTAATCTAAATGCTAATCGATCCTCCTGCAATATTTGCACTAGGTTAAACACCAATCGTATTGATTGTTTAACCCTAGAATGATTCTTAATCGTTGATCAACCATCCAATCAGATCGTAAGCTCTAATGTGTATGACCTCATAGGTTCGAACCTATATCGGTAGCATAGAAATAAATTTTTGTATCAATCAAAGTGATCATCTAGCAATGATACCCAACGGTCGGATGGGTCAAAGGTGTAGAACACCATCCTTAAAACTCATGTGGATATAGTTTTCATATAATTCATCCCCTTGACCATAATGGTCGTAGGATGCATCAGAGTTCAACTATCAACTCCAATCAGGTTGTCCACATTGTATTTCAAAATACCAAATCCATCTGATGGATTACCCTAGCCAAGGTTTTGCTATATTGAATTATAGTGATACATTTTTCTTCAACTCTTAGAGTGGTCAATTCCATCTTGATTACACTTCGACTTTGCAAGTTCTTGATTGTGTCTAGAAGCCTTCCATTACTGAATTAGAAATTCAGTTAGTTCGGTACCAAAGCATAGTGAGTTGCTTGCAAGTCACTGAAATGGTCTCAGGTCTAACGGATACTTATACCAATACCCCATTAGAGACATTCTCGATAATAGAATGCTCTGGAGTTAGTCACGTTTAATGATGATGTATCATACATCTCACCTGTATGCCATACCAGTGTCTCCACACACCTTGGTTAAGAGGACAACCAACCTATATGGCATATAGCGACCTATGCTCGATAGACACTATCATCCTAATTAATAGCCTATCATTTGGTCGTAAATAAATTTAAGGACTAATCAATAAATCCTCTCTTTATCGAAACTAAATAGTCCTAAGAACTTCATCACAATAATGGAGTTCATTAGAAGATGTAAACTTGTGATGAAAAAATATGCCAAAATATTTTTTATTAATTAATACATCAATTACAATATCTCAACCATCAATAGGCTGATGATTGGCTTTGGGACACAATTTCCAATAGCTTAAAGGCACCCCCTCTTCCATTCACAACTGGAAAGAAAATTTTTTCTTTGTTTTCTACCCCTCTTTAGAATTAGATCTTCCTCCTTGGGGGCAATTGAGAGATTCCATTTATCGAGCTCTCGGATTGGAAAGAGAAGACCTTGACTCGATCAGTAAATTGAGAAACTATCGAGCTCCTTTATTATCCAATCTGCTAGAAAGTCAAACCATATTCAACCTTGGCTTGAGCCCCCTTAACCCAGTAGGTATATTTTCACATCTTACTAGTCACGCCTTGCCTTCTCTTCTGACCTTAGCTCTTTATTACTACAAATACAACTCCGAAAGAGCTAAGCTGATTAACCAAAGAAATCAAATCCCTCAAGAGAAAGGGGGGTTCTGTAGGAGAGTCGTCAAAGTGAGCAAGTGCTAAATATTTGAGTTCGGCCATCCCGATTCAGGCTGCACGTGCTCTAGAAATTACTGTAGTCATGTTGAACTCAACTTCACCGAATGAAGCCACCACCTCTGCACCTCCTGAGCAGGGGAGAGTGGTGGAGAAGAGAAGGAAGAGGGCCACCACCAAAAGAGTTAGAAGAAGTACCGGAGGATCCGATGGCGACAACTCGAGTTAGGAGCAGGGTTCCCTGGATGACTGGGAGGTCATCGAACCTTTGATGGAGGGATGCATCCTTCCACAAATTCATGAGAAGCTGGTTCGCAAGGATGATGAAGAGAGGATCAAATAGTTTTTTGTGGCTTTCCTTAAGGTAGTCAATCTCTCCGGCACTTGATTGAACATTAACAGACTTTGGAGCAGTAATTTGCATATATATATATATATATATCATTATTTGTAGTTGAGGCATTATTTGTATGCCCATGCGGAGGAAACAAACCTTTGCAAAGCTAAAGCTTCTAAAGCTATTTACAGAGGCCCAGGCAAAGGTTGAACATTTGAGGGAAGCTCATTTTGCTGTAGTGAGGACCCTTCATGAAGAACTTCAGAACAAGGTGCAAACATCAGCTACCCTCATTTGGAAGAAAGCAAATGGAAGAAGGCCGAGGAGGAGATCGACGCAAAAAGGGAGTTGGCTGTCAAGGCCCTTAAGTCATCTAAGGCAATGGAAGACATCAAAGTAGCCTTCACCTAGGAAGCCTTGCTCAAAGGGTTCGAGGTCTGCTTGTGGAGGATCACCAAGAGATTTCTAGAAATGGACCTCAATTTCCTGATAGATGGTCTCGAGGATGACGAAGTGGGACCTTCTACCCCCGATGCCATTCCAACTATTAAACCTATTGCTAGAACTTCCGAACCTACTGCTATGGCTCCTGAAGCTGTTCAAGAGCCTAAAACTGCAAAGAATGCATTGACCTCTACCACCGCTCCATCTCTAGAGGTTGAGAACCCTTGATGATTGTATTTTTCTTTTTCCTCTACTTTTCATGTACTCAAAGAATTTTGAGAAATGAAAACAAATCTCTTCTTTACATTTGTGTTATGGTGTGCTTGCTATTCAGAATCCTTCTAATGAACATAGCTATAATTCACTGCCGCCCGCCAAGGCTGCACCGCTACCTCAAGCTATTCCTTTGAAGTCCATTATCAGAGATTTGAAGAGGGAAGTTCATCAAACCAAAAAGAAGTTGAAGAAAGGGGAGGATGAACTTCAAAGGTTGAAGAAGAATTATTTGGAGGCTACAATTGAGATCACCCACCTTCGCCAAGCACATAAAAGGGATTCCATGGATTACATTAACAAAAAGCATCATTTGACTGAAGAACTAGAACGGGTGAAGAAACATGGCAGTGAGAAGGCTTGGACTTTAACTACCATAATTGGCTCCCTCAAGGCTAAACTTCACACAGTAAAGCAGAAAATAAAATAGTTGGAGGAAGGTTTGACCTGGGTTCAGAGTCAAGCAAAATCTGGCTAGGACTAGTCAAAGAAGTTCTCTGACCTTTAACAACAATTGAGTGATGCTGAAAAATTATATGATTCCTATCGGATTGCTTGGTGCATACAGATTGAAGGTTATAAAAAGAAGCTCAAAATAGCAAACTTCGAAGTGGTGTGGCTTTAAAAGCAGCTAGCAGACAAGGCCCAGGCCAGCTGAAGCGTAGATCTGGATGCCATCGCCACCTTGAAAAATACTCTTGAAAATCTTACTATGAAATTCAAGAGTATGAAGAAGGAACTTCATGATCTGAAAATTTAGATGGTCTATCAGGAAGGCTTGATGAAAGATGCCATGGCTGAGATAGTGGTTTTGAGGAAGAGGTTGTGGGAATCAGAAGATGACTGTCGAAGGGCTCAGAAGTTATTTGACAAAAGTTTGTTAGCGAGGAAGGAGCTTGAAGCAAAAATCAATGATTTAAAGCACTCTCTCATAATGGCTGGAGCTGGCAGTTTGGAGTCTGAAGGTTCGGAACCTTCTTCTTAGGACTTTGCTTGTTCCTTCTTTTCTTTTTGTAAACATTCTTGCAGACATTGTAATGAATTTTGTCTTAATGAAGTGATATTCCTTTTGTTCCTTCTTCACTTTTGTCTCGATCGAATATTGATATACTCCTTTTCCTACATTGTTTTTGATATTTGGGTAGCTTTTAGAGCAACATTCTTGGTCTATAATTTTGTAGGTCTGTCCCCTTTGTCTATGATTGAGGATCCTCGGATCTAGGATAGGAACTTGCTCTTCTTCTTCCCTAGAAATTAGAGGCCTTCATTTTCCCCATGGGGTTCTTGATTCCATGTCAGGATGAGGTTCTCCTGTTTCTAACATAGTTGGTTTTTTCCTTTGTTAGGACGAGATCCTCTTGTTGAAGAAAAATTTGATTTTTTGCCATAGGGTCGATTTGATCTGATCAGATCTATAGCATTATTTTTCATAAAAAATTTTACAAAAACTAATTAGATCAAAAAGTTCTCAGATCTGATTCTTAATTAATTCAAAAAAAAAATTCAAAGAGCATGCCTAGAACCGTGCACTATTTCCAACATGCTTGTCCAAGGATCATGCTTACTAAGTCCCAAAAGCAACCATGTCCTGATTAGTCTTCATTTATGCCAACATCGAAGCTGATGAATGGGCTTTATGTTGATCTTATAATTAATTTTGATGATTCCAAAATATTGTGCATAAATGATACTAACCATATGTTGCAAGACCCTATATAGATTTTTCCAAGTATTAAAATTGAAGAAATAATATTTGAAAAAGATCTCCATAAAACTCACTAAGTCAACATCTTCAAATAAGAAAAATTTAGTTTAAAACTTAGTAGAGTCAACAACAGAGCCAAAAGAGTCGACCCCTATACTGAAATTGGGCTAAAAATGAAGTATTTCAAGTTTCAGAAGGATTGAAGTTCACCTAGGAAGATTGGAGTCGACCCAGCACGTTGGAGATGTCTGACACAAGTTGAGTCGACTAAAGGCCAGCAGAAGCTGACTCTCTCTGACAAAATAGAGAACTGCAAAATTAGATTTTGTCTAATTGAAATCACTCCTAGCAAGATTTGAGTCAACCCTAATGGCCAAGTCGACCCCAGCAATAGGCGAGCCAGTGCTCTCAAGAAAATACAGAACATAGAACTTTTGGACCCTAAGGAAGTGTCAACTCCTTGGTCATCCAAGAAAATTGAAGTCCACCCCGTAGAATTGGAGTTGACCCCAATGTCGGGACAGGCATAGTGGCTAGTTTTTTGCAACCCTTTGAATGGCTATTTTTCTACTCGAATGGCTCTTTCAAGACTTCCAATGGCTAGAACTGCCTCTCTAGCCATCTTCAAGTATATTTAAGGCTAGAGAATCAATTTGGAAGCAAGATTAAGGATGTTTAAAAAAAAATCTTTTTGGATTAGAGTGAGCTACATTGCACATCATAAAGAGAGAGAAAGAGAGAAACTAAGCAGTGATTTCTAAGGGCATTCAAGAGCAATCTTCACCAACAACTAGCACATCCTCTCAGCATTATTTGAAGAGAAGTGAAGCTTCAAAAGAGTACATATTCAGCCACTTCTCCAAGCCTTAAAAGAGTTTATTTTTCTATTTTTTTTCTTAAGCTATAAACTCTTTCTTATATGTTTGTTTCTTTACAAATTTCTTTGGAGGAAAGAAACCTGCAGACTAGGGCTATTCAAGCTTAGAATTGGACTATAGAGATTTTAATTGGTGAGCCTAAACAACCAACTAGATTGATAGTGAGCCCAAAAAACTATTGGTGTAAGATTTTGATTAATGATTCCAAAAAATCAACTAGATTTATTTATGAGTCTAGAAAAATAAATACTCTATAATTAGAGGAATTATAGTGGAATTTTTCAATGAAGCTTGAAAAGTGAACGTAGGTGCAGGTTGCATTGAACCACTATAAAACTTTATGTATTTGTATTATACTTTTGATTCTTACTTTACTTGCCTTATTATTTGCTTGGATTAGTCTTTAACTTCCTAGATAGCATTTGCATATCTTGAATCTGTTGTTGCTTATATTATACACATCTTAACTACACCACTTAGATTAAAATTAAAGTACATACTTATTTAAATCTTAAATTTGATTAAAATTTTATAAAAATCTAATTCACCTTTCTTTCTTGGGTTTCTATCTTTAAGCAATAATTGGTATCAGAGTAGGTGCTCTAATATTTGATTATTGATCTAACAGTTAAAGAGCAAAAGAACATGGCAACCCAATTTGAGCCCATGCTTATTGAAGGCCATTTTGTTGATCGATCATCACTTTTTAATGGCTCAAATTATAGGTATTAGAAAGCTAGAAAGAAAATTTTCATACAAGTATATTATTATAATTTATGAAAGATTATAATCGATGACTCACATACCCCCAAAGCATTTATTAAGCATGATAAAGAAATAATCTAGTTGAATGTAAAGACAATAAATATGCTTTATTACTCATTGGATATAAATGAATTTAACTTAATTTCTTCTTACATTTTTGCTAAATAAATTTGGAAGAAATTAAAAATAAATTTTAAGGGAGCAAATCAAGAAGAAATATTAAGCTTTCAAGAAGACAAGAAAACTCACCCAACTTATGCCTCATGGGTCATGAGGATGAAAAAAAATGAAAAGAGAGAAGCAAAAAAAAAAACAAAAAGGCATTGATAAAGGGAGAACAAAGCAAAGAAGAGAAAATGAGAAAGAGGAAGAATGTATTGCAAATCCTTGCCTTATGGCTCACACTAATGAGGTAAACATAAAAAATTTCTCTGAATTTATCTTTAATGTATTGTTTGAAGGCTTTAATAATTTAATAGATGAATTTAAAAAGTTAAGACAAATAAATAAGAAACTTAAAAGGTCAAATCTATTTTTGGCTAAAGAAAAGAATAAAATTTTGATTGAGAAAGAAAATCTATTGAAGGAAAAGAATATCTTAGCTGAAGAAAAAAATTTGTAAAATCTAAAAAATTCTTGATTAAAGAAAAAGAAAAGCTTTTGAAATCTAAAAAATCTTTTGTAGATAAAAATGCTAAACTAAGAAAAAAGATTGAAGCATTGAAGCCTATGCTTAACAAGTTTACAATTAGCTCTCAGAAGTTTCAATCCATTTTAGTCAATCAAAACGCTATGTTTGATAAAGCTGGAATTGGGTATGATCCTTTAGAAAAATAAAAATTTATGAAGAATATATTTAGCAAAGCTTCATTTGAAAATTATTCAATTACATATTTTAAATATAATAAAATAGGTCATAAAATTTTAGAGTGTAACATTAAAAGAATTGGCCATATTTTAGTCAAACAAATTTAGATTCCAAAAGAAACCATATACTCTAACCTTAATGGATCTTAGTAAATAATTTTTGAAGGCACACTAAGCATCCAATGAAGTAAAAGAAGCTAATTTTTATGGATGGATGCCTTGGAAATTAAATTGGATAGGTGATGATATTTGATAAAATCTAAACTTTTTTCACATCATGCCATCATTATTTGCTAAATATATTCTAATCAATTAATTAATTTTAATAATTTATTAGTGCTTATAATGATTATGTTCTATGATTTGAATGTTTGAACATATTGATTTTACATTAAATTCAAAATCAACATGCCTTCTTTAATTTATTATGTGTAGTTGATATAAGCATATGCTCTCTTCAAAATTCAACATGATCCTTAAGCTTTCCCATATCAAATCATTATTCTAGAAACATAAATTGAAAGAAGCATGATTACTTATGAATCTATTTGATTGCAAAAATATCAAATAAAACTAATTTTGGCATTCTCTCATAAAATACTTAATTATCAAATTTATTTAAAAATTGCATAATCTAAGAATTTCAAGACAAGTCACCAATTCATGAAAGATTATGTGATTAATGTGTTGATTTGTATTACATCTTAGGTTGATCTCTGAGGATTTAAAAATTTTCTAGTTGAACCCAAACTTTTAGAGTCTTCATCTAGTTTCTCCTTGATTTGATCTAGTTTCCCCTTGATTTGATTGCCTAATTTATTCTTATTCAATTTGATAAAATTCTATTTGAATCAAAAAATCCTTAGATTATTTTCTGCTTTAAGGAGTCGACTCTTAGACCTAAGAAGTTGACTCGCACTTTCAAGAAAGAAAAATAGTTCTATGGGAAGCCGACTCTTGATTTAGTAGGAGTCTACCTCTTTTCTAGGATAGGTTTCTTAAATAGACACATCCTAAGGCTCTGTTCATCCATTCTTATCTCTTTCAAACTGAAACCTTTTTTAAATCTATCTCCCTTTAAAATGTGACCTCCCCTCTCCATTTTCATCCTATTCTTATGGTCCTTGTTCTCCAATGGCACCCAGGAAGCAATTTGCCTAAAGAAAAAGGAAGTCCCATGTAGAAATTCAAGAATTTAGGGCTTGTTTGAGTCATTCTCCCATGCAAGAAAGAAGGACCAAGTTGAGTTCGAGCAAGAAGGATTTGTAACTAGATAGAAAGTCAAGAGATTGGGTAGAAAATTTCTATGTTCTTTAGATCTCTTGACCTACCCAAACCTAATTTATGAATTCTTTGAAAATATAAAATTTGGGGCTAGAAACTTGAAATTAGAAATTTAAGGTATTTGTATTGTGTTGGATGATGAAAGCTTAGCTTGAACACTAAGGATGTTTATTGATAGGGTTTCATCTAATGGTTTGAGATATATTCTAGACAGAGACGATGATGATGAGGCTCCTATAGCAGAATCCATTGCAGTAGATGTTAGGATTGAGGTGAGTGCCAGCAAAGTAGATAAAAACCACTCCTTCACAAACCAGCCATCCAAGAGAGCAACTCATGATTATCTGACAAATTGGATAAGAATTCATTTATTGAGAGTTTCTACCATGATCGTCACTTTAGTTAGTGCAAAGCTTTAAAGGTACACATCAGAGGCATTGCAGATGAGATGAGATTTAATGGAGGCTTTATTTTTGGACGTCAAGGAGGAGACTGTGAGATTGATTCAGACACTCACTGTAGTGAGGGAGGATGTTGGCTATCAGGCCCAATCATCTGAAGACATTAGACCACCCTCTTCTTATACCTAGCCTAGACCTATATCTTAGGATTTTCTTGATCTATACTTGCTTAGGATGCTAGGATTCCTTTCATATAACTTTAGTGACCTTAGCAATCCATTTTTAACTTCTGTGTAGAATATAGCTCTTATATGTCTTGCATGATTTCATTCATCACACATTGTTAACATGTTTTGATGATCAATAAAAATTTAACGCTTTATAAAAATTCGATATGTTTGATACTTTCATATGTGTTTATGTATTTAAAATATGCTTTATTTATAAAACAAATGGAGAGAAATGTATGTTTAATTGAATTAAATGGATATGCATATTTTAAAAGAAAAGGGAAAGAATTAAGAAAATTAAATTTTTTTATTTATCCTTAAAAATAGTGGAAGAAATTAAAATTAGAAAGAGAAATTATCTTTGAACATAATAAGAAATCATTAATAGATATTTATATTTTTCTCCAATCATTTGATCTTTCATGTGTTTATATTCATTTGATTTGTTTTAAAAAATCATTAATCATAAGAAGAAATCTTTATTAATCTTAAAAGAGAAATCATTTTTGAACTTAATAAGAAAAATCATTGATAGATAATTGTACCTTATTCGTCTTATGGATTTATTTGAGAATTCTTGTGGTATTGATCGTTTGATTCATTTTGAGTAAATATTTATACTTTGCATATTTTAATCATACCATCATCCTTCCTGATAACTAATTGGTATCAATAAATAATTTTTGATCTTAAAAGAGAATTTATTAATGAACATTCATACTTTATTTTGATTGATTGATTTTGAAAAATAAATTTGAAAAATGCTCTTCTTCAATCTTTTGAAATTGATATCAAGCAAAATATTTTAAGAAAGTTATCATTTATTTTTGAAGCAAAATATGTAAAGAGGACTTTAGTTTTAATCAATTGGTATCAAATAGCCTACTATTTATCTTGTATTATATTGATCAATCTTTTAGCAAAAAGAAAAAAATGTTTTTATCTCAAATCTGATTTTGTATAAATATACACTTGATATGATACCATTTGATATAAATTCAAAGAATTTTATACCTTTTTTGAATTTAATTGAGTGATATTATTTTGTGAAAAGAAAGATCTAAATTTAAATAGAAAATCTTTTTAATAGATGTACATGTCCTTGATGTACATCCTTTTGTAAATATCCTTTGAATTTAATGAAAAGTAAATTTTTGAGAAACTTAGTGTCTACAGGATTGAATGCTATACTTGATTGATATTTTCATTAATTAATGCTTAGTTTAATCAATTAATACTTATATTTTTAATTTTATTTAATTTTAAAATAATTTTATTTATAAAAGTAAGGAGAAGAAAATATTAAAAAAATAATTAGTTAATTAAAAATACTTTTAAAATTAAAAATTAAATTTAAAAGTAAAAAAATAAATTTATCTGGTAATAATTATAAAAAGTAGGAAGAGAAAATATTGTTGAAATACTAAAAGAAAAAATAATTTTTTTTGTATTACTCTTAAAAATAAGGGAGAGATACACTATTATAGAATGGGGCTACGGTAGAGCTTACTATTGCAGTGGTTCGAAAATTGCTGCCATAGATATCTAAGACACCTGTTATACCTAACCACTACCATAAACTTGATCTATGGCAGTGGTTACAATTAACCATTGCCATAAGTTTACCTATAGTAGCGGCTACAAAAAATTATTGCCATATGTCTAATCTATGGCAGTGATTATATAAAATCGTTGCCATAAGTCAAATCTATAGCAGCGGTTATACTTAACCACTGCCAAAGATTCGACTTATTGCAGTGATTGATTTACCACTGCTATATGTTCAATCAGTGGAAGCGGTTATCCTTAACCGCTATCATATATTGGATCTATGGCAGCAGTTTTATATCAACCTATGGCAGCGATTAATTATAATCGCTACTATAGATGCATAATATAATTTTTTTTATTTTTTTAAATATGATATAATTTTAGAACTTAAAATCTATCTTCATCATTCATTATCTAAATAATTATCGTTAGAGTGTCATCACAAAAGACTATCTTGATTCGATAGCCCTACATATGTTGATCGATAAAATTTGATTTCGACGGCCATGAATGACCGTATGATGATTTAATAAATAAAGATCACTGATTGATCCAAAACTTGCAACAATGATTTTAGTGACATTTATAACATGCTATCAAAATTTTACATTAATAAGACATCATTATCCTGGTCAATCTAGTACGGGATGATTTCGACCATTAAATAAAAAATAAGTGATCAAAAGGCTCTAAGGTGAATTTTAGATAAAGAATCTTTGGTACTACTTTGATCATTTGTATAGTGGTGGTCATAAAATTCAAACCACACGTATATGAACGGTCCAAAACTATATGTCTTCTAATACTCATTCTTAAGGATCTTTTGTAATTATGCTTATGCTTTTATAAGATATGTTTAACATAGATAGTTTATATAGATGCGGTTTGGATTTTATGATCACCACTATACAAATAATTAAAATACTAGCAAAGATCAATTATCTAAAAAATCAACTATTAATTCAGCATCGTTTGGTCTTCTGATCACTCATTTTTTATTTAATAATCAAAATCATCCAATGCTAGATTGACCATGATAATAATATCTAATTAAAGTAAAATTTTGATAGTGTGCTACAAACATCACCGACATCATTATTGTAAATTTTCAGATTCATCGATGGTCTTTATCTTTCAGATCATTATACAGTTGTTTGTGACCATCAAAATTAAATTTTATCGATCGACATAGCTAGGGCTGTTGGATCGAGGCAATCTTTTGTGATGATACTAATAATAATTATTTAGATAATGAACAATAAGATGGGCTTTAAATTCTAAAATTAGATTATAGTTAGAGAGAATATGAAAAAAATCTATATTATGCATCTATAGCAGCGGTTGTTGCAACCACTGCTATAGGATCGATTGCAGTAGTTGATAACCACTACTATAGATCAAATGGCAGTGGTTTTATATAACCACTGTAATAGATCTATGGCAGCGGTTTCAAAATCGCTGCCATAGTTTAGGCTAAATTTTCTTACATGCTTAGTTTTCATCTTCCCTCTCATTCACTCTTCCTCTCTCCTCTCTACCCGAGCCCTAGCTACCCTCCCTGCTGCTGACCTACCCCTCCACTGGCCTGCCCCATCACCAACCACCTCCCTTTAGTGCTGCCCCCTCCCTCTCTCTCTCTCTCTCTCTTCTCGCCTTGGCTACCTGTGCCATAGCTACCCACCTTGCCACCAGCCCTCCCTTGCCCCCGCCACTGGCTCTAGCCTCTCATCCCTAGCCTCCTTTGGCCTACCCAATAATTATCATAAATTACTAAATAATAGTATTAAATTAAATATTAATTAATATTTATTTAAAAGAAATTGATACTTTTATTAGCTTTTTGCAGGAAAGAAGTCCACCAATGTGAAGAAAAAGTTTTGAGCCCAGAAGTTTAAAATAAAAGAATAAAAAAAGGCCAGTGCATGGTGGACCGACTGATCGGTCCATGAAATAGGGGCGGACCACTCAGCATAATAGGCACGGCCAATCGACGCATGCCACATGGAGGACCTGGACTGCTAAGAAGTCTATAGCATTTCTATCACGGCATATAGGGGCATTTTGGTCTTTTTATCTAGTGCGGTGAGCTCTAGTTGGCTGTGGTCATCGAGAATCCCAGTCCATGATGGTCTATGGCTATAGCGAAAGCACGATCTGATGGCTGATGTCTCTCCCGGTTAGCATCCAATGGTTGAGGGCAATTTCAATTTTGATTAGGAAATTCCTAGCCTCCAGTGTGCGATCCAATGATGGAAATTCACCCAGATGATGATCCAATGGCTAGAATTAAATCTGGGTGATAATGTAAGGGTTTGCGGCTGATTTTTGATGAAATCTGAAGCATTTGATCTAAATCCAATGGCTAGAACTTCAATAGACTTGAATAATTCGAGCCAAACTACAAATTAAGTCCAACAAGAACTCGCTGACTCCTTTTTTCCTTTATTTAATGGCTTGATATGCCAAAATCTGAATAGAGAGCCCCCTTAGGGAGAATATTAGTTTGTAGTTCTTTTTTCTCTCTTCTCTCTCTCCTCTCTCCTCTTCTTCTTTCTTCTTTCTTTCTTTTTTTTTTCTTTTTCTTTTGTTTATCTATGGGGTTTTGAACATGCTGAGAGCTGGATAATTTTACACCATGTGAGGCTAAGAAGATCAAATTCTAGGATATAGATGAAGTCTTCGAGCATGGTTGTCTTTTTTTTATTTTTTTTATAATTTTTTGATGCAATGAATGACATGTTCTCCTATCCAATCTTAACTCTTATTCTTCATACATGAGATCTAATATTAACATACTTATTATTGATTAATATTTAAATAAACTATATTTATGGAGATGAATTATGATCGAAAGATACAGTTCGTGCTCGATTTAATAGTTTATATTAGAAAAAATCAATAAAAAGCTATGTTACCAATTTTTAAGAATTAAAGTATTGAATATCTTATGATTCTATTGAGATGGATCATGATCGGGACACACGGTTCATGCTCAAAGAAAATAGGTTATATTCATAACTAAATTTTTAAAAATATTAAATTCTTGCATTAAAAAAAATACCAAAATTATGCTAAAGATGGATTCAAAATTCAAAAATATTTTTAATTAATCGAGTAATTACTTTCTTGAAATTTTCTAAATTATAATTAATTTTCTTTAACTTACTTATTTAAATCTCTACTTTAAATTAATTTAAGTATTACTTTTTAATTAAATTGAATGCAACTCAGCCTTCAATCCTCGAGAAAATCAACACCTGACTCATCAACTATCCTATTTAATATTAAAATTAGGTCTAATTTTTATTTGATGCTCTAATGACAAGTAGTTAAATTTTTGACACCATTGTCGGGGATTGTAGCACAATTGTTTTAATAAAAAATTCAAAAAATTCAAAAGATAAAAAAAATTAATTTCTTATTTATTATTTTATATGCTTTACTGCCTTATTTATTTTATTACTTTATTCTATTGCTCACTTTTATTTGTTGCCTTATTTATTTTACTATTTTATTTTACCACTTTATTACCATTTATTGTTTACTTATTTATTTATTTTACTACTTTATATTTTCATATTATTATTTACTTTTTTTTATCTTTACCTTTCATACTTTGTTTTGCTGATTAATAATATATTTTTATTATCCATCAATTTAATTTATTTACTTAATTACTTGCTATTTATGCTTTCTTTAAATTTCTACTTTTTATTGCTTTTCATATATTATTTATTTTTGCTATTTAGCTAGACTACATTAATTACTTAGTTAAATAATTATTTTATTTTGTATAATCAATTTATTACTTGTTATAATTTGGAATAAATTACTAGCTTAAAAGTTGATTTAATTTCTTAGGTTATCTAGTTATCTTTTAGGGCTAGTATAATTTACTTTTCATTTAGCTAGATTCTTTAAATTAGTTTAGACAAAACCTAATATAATTAATTTAATTAATTTGACTAAAATCTACTTTATATTTTTCCTGTTTTAAATAACCTAATATAACAAGAAAATAAATACACCTCATAACACTTAATTAATATAGAGAAACTAATTAAATATTAAAATTAATTTAATGTGATTGGATATCTTGTTTTGTTTGCATTGCATATTCATAATATACTCTAAAGGCATAACCTATTAAATAAGATAAGGTGGAGATTTGATTGCCCTTTTTTAGCCCACAAACCATCATCCTTCATATTACATTGACCTAGATCATAACTTAAAATCAATTAGACATTAGGCCCTAAGGATAATCGAGCTCATTAGGACAAGGAACCCTAAGAGTTGAATTGGATTAGGGTTAGTCAGTTTGACTAGTGTCTAAGGCAAGTAATTCAAGGACTGCATCCCAAAGAAAGGTAGTTACTTAATTGGTTCTGTTAGCTTACCTGGCCAAGATAATTGGTGTCTAAGAAAAGCAATGAGGAGACTTCCACCGATCTTACACTTATCTGGCCAGTTAAGTGGTTAATTCTTTACTTGGAGGACTTGAAGATGATCTTGGTAGTTAGGAGCTATGTAGATCCAGATAAATCCTAGGATACAGAGTTCATGCTTGCCTAACTTGATTGCTATTATAACTCAAATCCTAATTAAAATACTCTCATCTATCATCCTTAGATCTAGGATCATCTAGGCTCTTATATTTAGAATTCTCTATCCTCATCTCTTTCTTTATTCTTTAAAATAAAATATAATAAAATAAATAATAATTAAAGATAGATTTTTATGCTGAGCTATCCAATGGATTATATTACCTTAAAGCCAATAGAAATCTTTCATATCCATCTTTTCCTCTTGCACAATAATTTTATGCAATATGTTCGAATCCCATCCATTATGCAAGCGAATGCCCACATTGATTTCCTGAGAATATGAAAGTTTATCAAGATCAAATCCAAATAGCCTATAGACCAAGAAATAACTCATACTTTAACACTTACAATCTAGGTTGGGGGGCTCAATCAGATTTTTTGTGGCAATCACAACTAGTGATTACCCCGGTGTGACAAAGATCTACTTTCATGGATGCACCTTATGATATGCCTTACTCACAATATCAATCTTCTCAAAATAGCAATGAGTCAAAGTTTGAAGAGAAGATTTAGCAAACATTAAACAAGCTAGACTTTAACAATCAGACCTTGCAACAAACCTTCCGCTCATATATGCAAACCTTTAATTCAAACTCCCAAGCCATTGCTCGATTTCAAATATAGTTGGATCAGTTTGTCATGGCTTTTAATGAAAGTGAGTTGTCCAGTTAGCCCGAGAGTGATCTTGAGGGACCATACCTAGATAGAAATTTTAATGTCTTAGAAGTTTTTTTCTGAACAATTAGTTAAAACTGTCAAAAATAATATGGTCATAAAATAACCTCACATAACTAAAAAGATCCTCCTAGATCATATTACTGAGGCAACAAAATATAAGGCTAAATAAGAAAGATGGAATAAATCATTTTCATCATCATCTTCTTTACCTATGGTCATGGAACAATCTTACAAAACTAAAAAGATCCTATTAGATCATATAATTGAGACAGCAAAATATGAAAAGGACCAAGAATGGTGGGATGAACCAATTCCATCACCTTACATACATATCGATCCATCCCTAAGAGCTCTAGAATCATCAATTTCTTTTAATAGGGAAGGACGAACTAATGGGATAATGGAATTAAGAAAGACTTCTCAAGAACCATAGATGAATAATACCGTAAAGGAAGCTTCATCCATAATTCTTTCTTAGGATTTGTTAAATCCTTGTTTGACTCATTATGAGATGGATAATTTTGAGGATGATGGGTACAATATAGAAGTTCATGATCAAGTAGATACACTCTACCCAAAAATTACCCCACCATGGATTGAAAAACTTGAGCCACCACCTAGCCTACCAATAGCTCCTTTGTTAGGACCACCAGCCAATTTAGAATTGAAACCACTTCCTAATAAACCCACTGACACCCTTCCAGTAATACCCACCCAGAAAGACCAACTTATAGGTGTTCTAAAAGCATATAAAAAAGCTGTTGGATGGGATATTCCTAATATAAGGGATAAAAATTTTATGAAAGATTTTTCTATATTCGGCACTACTTTTGAGGATTTTCTTCAAAATTTATCTATAATATTAAAATGATGTATGGAGGTAGATTTAAAATTAATTTAAAAAAAGTGTCATACCTTAGATTAGGAAGAATTGATGCCTAGACACATCAGACTTGAAAAAGAGATTATGGTAGATCAGGTTATAATTAAAAAATTTCTAAACCACCACTCTCGATTTTGGCCCATCACACATAATTTTTTCCTATTATCATAAATACCATAATAATTTTAGATTTTGGAATAGCATGCTTGCTCTAAAAACTCTATTGATTAGGGCTAAGTCTAATCGCTAAAAAGTATTCGATGAATGATTTTCTACCATAATGACAAGGCCTCCTGGTTAGCGCTATCTTTTTAGAAACTTGAAGGATGTGCTAAAATTAATTATAGCTACGACTCCTTCATAGGGTCCGACTAAATATGTTAAACTTAGCACTTACTGGAAGGCAATCTAACTTTTTGCATCTAAATTCTCTTTTTGTTTTTAGTTTAGCTTTCTTTTAGGAATAAGTTGGGGGGAGAACTACAGACCCGTGCTAGATGAAGAACAAATAAAACCCAGGCCAAGATCAAAAATAAATTAAACTAGATGAACTCTTTTCTTGTTATTTCTTATTATTTATCACACTCTAATTTTCTTTCCTTCATTAAGGACAATGAAAATTAAGTTGAGAGGGAAGGATAAACAAAAATTTTTAAGTCCTCAAGTATGGTGATAATTAGTTTTATATACCTAATTTTATGCTGATTTAAAATTTTTCAGGCATTTTAATTGATGATTGATTAATAGTTTAAGAAATTTTTGAAATACGGAGGATCAAGTTATTAAGAAAATCCAATAAATAGTCAAGTCTAGAATAGATAAATTTTTGAGTGATTCTAAAATCTTCTTCCAACCTATGTTCAATAAAAAATCTACTTTATATGGGTATGAGTAAAAAAACATAAAAATAAAAATAAAAAATAAAAAGTAAGTTCTAAACATTGATCTCCCACCGAGTAACTGGATCTCATTGCCTAAGTAAACAATTTTATTCATATCAAAAAGTGGGCAATGTGATGTTATACAGTTAGTTTTAACATGTAGCCTATTTGACTCGAGTTAGTAATCCCGAGGGATGTTCCACATCTAGTATCCTAAAGTCAACTGGTTTGGAAGTTATTGGTCCAAAGCTTGTTACAAGGGTCAGATAGAAAGCTTAAGAGGTTAAAATATTACACTAGCTATGAAAAAAAGAACTCTGTTCCATACTAAAGATTGAGGAATTAAAGAATAAAGGTGAGAAATTAGTCAAAAAAAAGCTCTAAAATTTTATGTTCTTCACTTAACCATAATTTGTGATGGAATTAATAATCCAATGATGTATTTCATAAATCTCTAACCAGGTATCTATTGAAAATAGTATCCCAAAGTCAATCATCAACCTGTTGATGGTTGTGCTGATTCTTGTATTTGTATATGAATTATAACTAAATAAAAGTTATTTTGGTGTTATTTCATCATAAATTCTTTCATCTTCTAATAAATTTTGATGTTGTGGTGAAGTTCTTAGTACTATTTAGAATCGATAAAGGAGGATTTATTTTTCAGTCCTTAAATTTATTCACGATCAAATGATACGTTGTTACCAAGGATGACGATGTTTATCGAGTATAGATTATTGTGTGCCATATAGGTTGGTTGTCCTCTTAACCAAAGAGAATGAAGACACAAGTATGGCATGCAGGTGAGATGTAGGGGCACATCTACATAGAACATGACCATCTAAAGCTTTTCTGCTATCAAGATTTGCTCTAATAGAATATGGGTATAAGTATTCCTCTGACCTAAGATCACCATAGTGATTTTCAAGCAACTCACTATGCTTTGGTGCTAGACTATCTAAATTTTTAATTCAGTGATGAAAGATTTTTGGACATAGTCAAATACTTGAGGAGTTAGTGTGTGAGTCAAGATGGGATTGACCACTCGAATTTAGGAGCTGTGTTCAATTGTGTTTTAATTTAGCAAAAATCTTGGCCAGGATAGTCCTTGTGAGGGGTTATAGGACTAATTGCTTTGAGATGCAATTTGGATGAATCCTTCAGGGTTGACAGTTAAATTCTAAGTCATCTTATACATAGAGGTCAAAGAGATAAATTATAGATATCCATATTTGCATAGGTTCTGAATGTTGTAATTACAACTATTCGACCTATCCGAACATCGAATACCATTGCTAGATGGTCACATCGATTAGTGTAGAAAGTGGTCCCTATGCTACCAGCTTAGGTTCAAACATGTAGAGTCACATACACTAGAGGTTTCTACTTGATCTGATAGCTAGTGAAAAGTCCCACCGAGTTGGGACTCTATGGTCAAGAGCCCCATTGGACTGGGACTCTTTGTCCAAGAGTCCTACTAGATTGGGACTCTGAGTCCTACCTATCTAGAACTCTATGGTCGAGAGTATAGACTCTAAAATTATAAGTTTCACTCATTTTATGCATCAGGATCAAGAGTCCCACTGATATGGGACTCTTCGATCAAGGTTTCATATCGATGGACTATGTTGCTCGGACATCCACTAGATTTGGACTTAGTATTTATGAATGATTTAATTAATAATTTGATCACTAATTAATTTAGTTTGATTGAGTAATTATTTTTGCATCAAGTTTAATTGAATTTGATTCAACTATGTTTAAACTGATTAGGTTATGAGATGACCTAATCACTGAGGAAGGTTTGAACCCTAATTTGATCAGAGGTTGGACTTGATTGATTTTTAATTTAATTAAGATTTAATTAAGCTTAATTAAGCCTAAATGAGTTAGATTTAATCTGGTCTAATTGAGCCAAACCAAATTGGTTTGGATTGGATTTAATTGAACAAGTTAGTTTTAAGACTAGTTTGACTAGTCTTATGCGCCAAATCACCCTGACTTGCACCCACTTTTTTCTTAATGAGAATTTTGAATTCTCATAGGATTTTCATGCACAAGGGAGTTAACACTCAGGTTTCTCATGTCCTAAGTGGATAGGATCAGGTGGTTTTTAATTTGAATTCAAATGGTGTTTGAATTTGAATTGACAACCAACCTGATCTTATCCCTCTATGCGTTGTTTACATTGTTTAGTGCAAATTTAAATTGGATTTTTGTTTGGGAATGCATGAGATCTGAAGAAGACTAGTTATCTTCTAGAGCCACCCCATTTGTGCATGAGAAAAGTCAAAATTCTAAGAAAAAAAATTCAAAGAAAGAGATAGGTGCAGGGTTTGGGGGAGTGCAGTCCTAGGATTTCAACCTAGGGTTTGGAAAGGTTCTGAGTGAGCTACGAGTGTTGTGAGCCCATCAAATTTTAGGAAGAACCTCTACTACCTCTCTACTATGTCTATTGATAATTTGGACTATCTGAAGACTCCATAGATAAAAATCAAAGCTATTCGATCGACAACAACCATCGAAGCTTCCAGACGTCGAGCTAGCACTCGAAAGGAGCCAATCGGGACCAGAGCCGTGTGTGGATGATTCGTAGAGGCCAGACATAGTATGTGGCTGCATCGCGATGAGTGGACCTCCCTAGTGATGATTGGATTGCATTGATCAACTATCCATGCAAGGTATCGTATTCTGAACACGTTGTTGTAGTAGTAAATAGTTTACTACTAATAATTAATTAGATTAGTTATATTTTCTACTCTACTTAATGTATTTTTGAAAAAGTTTCATAAATAGGGCTAGAAACCCTGCACTAAAAACCTTTAGTGGTATCGGAGCAAGGTTTGTTAAATATGATTTATATGCTTTAGAATTTAAAAATTTTTACATATTAGATATCTACTTTATTTGAGTAGCCTAGTAATCATGCTTGAATGAACCACCAAACCGTCCGATCATAAGGGATAAGCATGGTTTAAGGGCCATCTTCTTCCATTCGATAGGGATCTCTTATGATGGTAGGGGGCCACCATGAACTCATTCATGAAGATAAATAGTAAAAGAAATTTTTTAGATTGGTTAAATCTAAATTTTAATCATGAATGTGTTAGATTAGATCTAAATTTAAATTCATGATTACTTTTTTATGTAGGGTACATAAAACCTACAACTAGTACTGTTTGTGAAATGAGCCGAACCATTTTTGAAATAAGTTGACCCATTTAGTGAACAATGCTATGTTGTGAAAAACCTTTCAAAATTTTAAAAAATATTTTTGAAATGCCGAACCCCAACCCTCAACCTATAAATCGAATCGAAGATTAAGTAAAATGAATTAGGGTCTAGAATTATGAATTAAAGATCCTAAGTCATTAATCATAAAATATGGGTTATTAGGTTAGATAAATTAGGTCCATTAAATGGGTTAGACCTAAGATTAGTTAAAGAATTGACTAAATTAGAGTAATTGATCAAATCAAACCAAATATTGAATTAGATTAGGTCAAGGACTCTTTAGACTCCATTATAATAGTTGTAGTTGGTCAAGTCCATGCCTTTAATGAGGACCAAATGGACTTGATTTGTGGCTACGTGGTTGAATCTAAAATTACTAGATTGGTTAAATCAAAATTAATAAATCAGATGGTGTCTAAGGTAAGTTTGGCAGTTTGACCAGTGGTTTTCAATTAGGAGATACTCGCACTGATTCAATTTTTGATGAGTTAATGGCATATCCCTTCCACTAATCTTACTTACCTAGCCATCCTGGTGAGTTAGATTTTGATTAGATCACTTGGTGATTCGGGCTCACCCATGTCAATTAGGTAAATCAGTGTGACTGATTTAGGTGCTCCTAATGTTGCTTGAATTAGGTCATTTTGACCTGACTTGGTGAAGTTAGTGGAAGGATCGAAATTGGCTAGTTAAATTTTCTCTTCTTCTTAAAATCCTCTAAAATTATTAGGTCCTTAAAAATGATATAGTTATATTGATAACTAGGTTAGAGCCTCCCATTGAGTTGAGTAATAATGGATCCATTAGTTTAATAATCACTAGATGCCCAAAGGCCTGGTGCTTATTGACTAATGGAATTATCATTCATAAGATGGTTTGGTTGTGTTTTTCTAATGGTGGTCAGGTTGACCGACCAAAGTCGGACCTGATCATTTGTTGGTTAGATGCACCAAATATGGTCATGTTAATGGTTAGACTTAACTGATTCTTTTCAGTGGAGGCCAAAGCCTACTGATTAGGTTTCGGAGCAAAATTAAATTACTAGAAGTAGTTTAAAGAAATAATTGGTTACGAAACTATTTATAGACACACATGGGTTGACCAACCAAAGTTGGGCTCATGTGCAATCCGTGTGGATCTAGTACCCACTAAGAAATTAAAGTAATTCCTCGAATTGGAGTTAGAGGCTATCAGTTCATATAAAATAGTGGATGAACTTTTAGACTAAAGTCCAAGTCTTTAGTGTTAATAATTCATATACTGATTAGGTTTAGTTTTTCTTATTTGTGCAGAAATGGTCACTATCCTATCGCTCCGATCATTATTAGACAATGACAAGCTTATGGGACCTAACTTTGATAATTGGTATCCAAAGTTAAAGATTGTCCTAGAGTATGAGTAGATCCTGTATATTCTGATGGATTCTGCACCTGAGGAGCCAACTCTGAATACTAGAGATACAGTTTGAGATACTTATCAGAAGTGGCTCAATGACCATACTATCATTTGGTGCATTATGCTAGCAGCAATGAATGATGAGTTTAGTTGTAAGTTTGAAACATCTAGCCAAAGGAGATGCTTCAAATGTTGAACGACTCCTTTAGCATGCCTGACGATGTTGAATGGCACTAGACTAGTTATGCCATTTTAATGCTCGGATGAGGGATGGGGCATCAGTCATCGATCATGTATTGTACATGATCGAGATGATTGAGTGCCTAAGTAAGTTGGGTTTACCCTTGCATGAAAAACTCGAGAAGAATGTGATCCTTAATTCTTTATCCAAGTCCTTCCTCCCCTTCCTTACTTATTTTCAGATGACAAAGCCCATAGTGAACTACCATGGCTTATTGGGATTGCTGTAGAACTTTAAGAAGGATCACCAACTCCATAAGGAGTCAATGAATGTAGTGAGAGGGTCTTCTTTTGGTCATTGATCCTTTAAGAAAAGGAAGAAGAACAAGAAGAAAAAGAATAAGAAGGTACAACCGCATACTGGATTGTCTGCATAGGATCAAATCAAGAAGCGCAAGCCTGACCAGAGACAGGCAGAGTGTTTCTTTTGCAAGAAGTAGGGGCACTAGAAGAGAAATTGTTCTCAGTATATTGCCTCCCTAGACTTAAACAGGTTAAGAAAGAAGCAAGCAATTGCTAGGTAAGGTAATTATATGATAATACCTTGCAACTTCTCGGTATGTGATACTACTGTCTGAGTATTAGATACAAAAAGTCCTTATCAAATTTATAATTTAATGCAGGATCTGTAGGTCAGTAGGAGATTTGATGAAGGCGAGAGATTCTTGAACATTGGAGATGGAAGACAAGTTTTAGTTCTAGCTTTAGGAATCATGAACCTTGTAATCAATTCTCATAATATAATTCTTAATGATTGTCATTATTGTCCAAGCTTTTTATTGAATGTTATTTCTGTAGGCCTTTTGGCCATGTACAGTTATGAATTTTCAATAAAAAAAATATTTGTAATATCATTTTGAATGGTGTTACGATGTTTATTAGATAATTGAATAATAGAATTTACTTACTATCACAGTCTATCAATGTAGTTCAATCCTCTGGTAAATGTCCTAGAATTAGTGATATGTCTGAAGTCTACCTTTCGCACTGTAGGCTAGGTCATATCAACAAGAATAGAATAAACATGTTTGCTTAAGAAGGAATTCTTAAAGTTAGTGATTGTAAATCACTTTTGATCTATGAGTTCTATCTTCTTGGTAAGATGACTAAGTCATCTTTTACTGAAAAAGGTGATTGAGCCAATGAACTCCCGAGTCTAGTAGATTCTGATGTATGTGGATCCATGAGTTCAAGTGCTAGAGAAGGATATTTCTACTTCATAACCTTCACGGACGATCTATCAAGATATGGGTATGTCTATTTAATGAAGCATAAGTCAAAGTTGTTTGAAATGTTCAAACTATTTCATAATCAGGTAGAAAAGCAAACTAGAAAGAGTATTAAAACTCTTCGATCTGATCGAGAGGGTGAGTACCTTTCTAGTAACTTTTTGACATATCTTGGGAAGAATGAGATTCTTTTTCACTTGACTCCTCCTTGAAAACCATAGCATAATGGTATATCTGAAAGAAGGAATCGAACCCTGTTGGACATGATTCGATCCATGATGGGGTTTACCGGCCCGTCGATTTTTTTATGGTGATATGTGCTTGAGTCAGCTTGTTACATTCTGAATAGGATTCCGAGTAAGTCTATCTCCAAAACACCATATGAGATATGGATAGGATGTAAAACAATACTCTCGCACCTTAGGATTTGGAGGTGTCTGGCTTCTGTCAAAATATTTAGTAACGGACAAGCTTGGACCTAGGTCTGACAAGTGTTATTTTATAGGATATCCAAAAGAGACTAAAGGATATTACTTCTACCTAGCTGATGAACAAAATATGTTTGTCAGTCTTAAGGCAATCTTTTTGGAAAGGAAGTTCCTTGCTGAAAAGACTAATGTCTCTAAGGTCGAACTAGAAAAAGTTTGGGAGGTAAAAAAATTGACACAAGTAGTTGAACTTGAATTGAATTTGATTAGATCAAACTCGAAGCCCAATGAACCTACATCCTTAAGGCGGTCTGATAGAGTACCACGTCAATAAGATGATACTATGGTTTCTTGGTTCGAGATGGTGATCCTATTGAACTCGATAAGAACGATGAGGATCCGATCACCTACATGGATGCAATGCAGAGATTTGATTCTGAGAAATGGCTTGAGGCCATAAAATCTAAAATAGAGTCTATGAAAGTCAACAATGTATGGACATTAGTTGATCCACTTGAAGGGATAAAATCCATAGGGAGTAAGTGGGTTTTCAAACGAGAAAGAGGCACAAATGAGAAGGTAGCGACCTATAAAGCCCATTTGGTTGTCAAGAGGTATCGTCAACATTATGGTATAAACTATGATGAGACATTTTCTCTTGTGGCAATACTTAAGTCCATTTAGATTATGCTTACGATAGCTATCCATCTAGACTATGAAATCTGGTAAATGGATGTGAACATAGCTTTTCTTAATAGAGAGCTGGATAAAGAGGTATATATAATACAACATAAAGGGTTCACATCCATAGATGAGTCTAAGGTGTGCAAGCTTCAAAGGTCTATTTATGGACTGAGGTAGGCATCTCGGAGTTGGAACATACATTTTGATAAGATGATCAAGATGTATGGATTCGTTAAGAATGGAGAAGAGCCTTGCATATATATGTGGATTAATAGTCCAGCGATTGTATTTCTAATATTGTATGTGAATGACATTCTCTTAATTGAAAATGATGTCCCTACATTACAAGAAATAAAGATCTGGCTATCATCACATTTCTCCATGGAGAATCTAGGAGAAGCTTCCTACATCCTAGGCATGAAGATCTATAGAGATAGATCTAAGAGATTGCTTAGGTTATTCCAGTCCATGTACATTGATACCATGCTAAAATGGTTCAGCATGGTGAATTCCAAGAAAGGCTATCTACCGATAGGCCAGAGAAATTCTCTCATAAAGAGAGATTGTCCAACAACACCTTAAGAGAGATAGCGTATGAATAGAATTTCATATGCTTCGACAGTGGGTTCTATCATGTATACCATGACATGTATGCGACCAGATATGGCATACTTACTAGGAGTAGTGAGTAGATACCAATCTGATCCAAGGTAGAACTACTAGAAGGTTGTTAAAACAATCCTAAAGTATTTGAAAAATACTAAGAACCAGTGGCTTGTTTATGGTGAGTTTGACTTGAGACTTATGGAGTTTACAGACTCCAGTTTCCAATCTAAACATGATGATAGCAAGAGTATGTTGGGGTACATGTTTATCCTTAATGGTAGAGCTGTTTGCTTGAGGAGTTCCAAGTAGTCCACCATGATCAACTCAATTTGTGAGGTGGAGTATGTTGCTGCATCAGATGCTGCTAAAGAAGAAGTGTGGCTGAAGAAATTTATCACCGAGCTTGGAGTGGCACCCTCCCTTGATGATTTAGTTTTGCTCTATTGCGACAGCTCTGGAGCCATTGCTCAAGCAAAAGAACCGAAAGCACAGTAATGGATGAAGCATATTCTATGCCGCTACCATCTTGTTCGAAAGATCGTGGATCGAGATGATATTGATCTTCAGAAGATCGATAGAAAGATGAACCTGACTGACCCATTTACTAAAGCTATTACGGTGAAGGAGTTTGATGATTTTAAGTTGAAGATGGGTATTAGATACTATACCGATTGGCTTTAGTACAAATGGAAGATTGTTGGAAATAGTATCCCAAAGTCAATCATCAACTTATTGACGGTTGTGCTGATTATTGTATTTATATATGAATTATAAATAAATAAAAGTTATTTTGATGTTATTTCATCATAAATTTTTTCATCTTCTAATGAACTTCGGTATTGTGGTGAAGTCCTTAGGACTATTTAGATTCGACAAAGGAGGATTTATTGTTTAGTCCTTAAACATGTTCGCGATCAAATGATTCATTGTTACCAAGGACGATAATGTTTATCGAGTATAGGTCATTGTGTGGCATATGGATTGATTGTCCTCTTAACTAAGGAGTATGGAGATACTAGTATAGCATGCAGGTGAGATGTAGGGGTACATCTGCACTGAATGTGACTAACTCCAAAGCTTTTCTACTCTTTAGATTTGCTCTGATGGAATATGGGTATAAGTGTTCCTCCAACCTAAGATCACCATGGTGACTTCTAAGCAACTCACTACGCTTTGATGTTGGACTATCTGAATTTCTAATTCAATAATGAAAGATTTTTGAATGTAGTCAAGTACTTGAGGAGTCGGTGTGTGAGTCAAGATGGGATTGACCATTCCGATTCAGAAACTGTGTTCAATTATGTTTTAATTTAGCAAAAACCTTGGCAAGGATAGTCCTTGTGAGAGGTCATAGGACTAATTGCTTTGAGACACGATTTGGATGAATCTTTCAGGGTTGATAGTTAAACTCTGAGTCATCCTACATACAGAAATCAAAGGGATGAATTATGCGGTAACCATATTTGCATAGATTCTGAATGTTGTGATTGCAACTATTTGACCTATCCGAATGTTAGGTACCATTGCTAGATGATCACATTGATTAATACAGAAAGTGGTTCCTATGCTACTGGCTTAGATTCGAACCTACGAAGTCACATACACTAGAGGTTCCTACCTGATCTGATGGTTGGTGAAGAGTCCCACTAGGCTGGGACTCTATGGTCAAGAGTCCTACTGGACTGGGACTCTTCAACCAAAAGTCCTACTGGGTTGGAACTCTGAGTTCTACCTATCTAAGACTCTATGGTCGAGAGTCTAGACTATGTGATCGTGAGGTCCACTCATTTTGGGCACTAGGGTTAAGAGTCCCACTGATTTGAGACTCTTCGATCAGGGTTACATATTGATGGACTCTATTGCCCAAACACCCATTGGATTTGGACTTAGTATTTATGAGAGATTTAATTCATGATTTGATCACTAATTAACTTAATTTGATTGAGTAATTATTTTTGGATCAAGTCCAATTGAATTCGATTCAGTTGGGTTTGACCCGATTAGGTTATGAGATGACATAATTGTTGAGGAGGTTCGATCCTTGATTTGATCAAAGGTTGGGCTTGATCAATTCTTAATTTAATTAAAATTTAATTAAGCTTAATTAAGCCTAAATGAGTTGGGTTTAATCTGATCTAATTGAGCCTAACCAAATTGATTTGGATTGGTTTAATTGGACAAGTTAGTTTTAAGACTAGTTTGACTAGTCTCATGCACCAAATCACTCTGACTTGCGCCCACTTTTTCCTTAATGAGAATTTTGAATTCTCATAAGATTTCCATGCACAAGTGAGTTAACACTCAGATTTCTCATGTTCTAAGTGGATAGGATCAAGTGGTTTTTAATTTGAATTCAAATGGTGTTTGAATTTGAATTGACAACCAACCTGATCTTATCCTTCCATGCATTGTTTAGATTGTTTAGCACAAATTTAAATAGGTTTTTTGTTGGGACATGCATGAGATCTGAAGAAGACTCCTTCTCTTCATAAGCCACCCCATTTGTGCATGAGAAATGTCAAAATTTTGAGGAAAAATCTAGAGAAAGAGATAGGTGTAGGGTCTAGGAGAGTGAAGCCCTAGGGTTTCAGCCTAGTGTTTGGGAAGGTTTTGGTGAGCTACAAGTGTCGTGAGCCTACCAAATTATAGGAAGAACCTCCTCTACCTCTCTAATATGTCTACTAGCAATTTGGAGCATCCAAAGAGTTCATAGACAAGGATCGAAGCTGTTCGGTCGATAATAGCTATCGAAGCTTCCAGACGTCGAGCTAGAACTCAAGAGGAGCTGATCGGGACCAGGGCTTTATGTGGATGATCCATGGAGGCAAGACATATTGTGTTGCTACATCACGATGAGTGGACCTCCCCTGCAATGATCGGATTGCGGTGATCGACTACTCACGCAAGGTATCGCATTCTAAACACATAGCTATAGTACTAAATAGTTAACTGTTATTAATTTATTTTTGAAATTCAAAGCATGTATATCATATTTAGATCCTATGTGTAGGATTTTTTGATATGATCAGTAGCTAATAATTAATTAGATTAATTATATTTTCCATTGTATTTAATATATTTTTGAAAAAGTTTCATAAATAGGGCTAGAAATCCTACACTGGAAACCTTCAGTAACAACTAACTTTAAGATAACTTGAAGAAACTTTCACATCTTATTGAGTTGGTATATATCTCTAATTTTTTTTTTTTTTACTTGAGAATGACTAAAACACAAGTTGGGGGGTATGATGATTATCATAAATTACTAAATAATAGTATTAAATCAAATATAAATTAATATTTATTTTAAAAAATTAATATTTTTATTAGTATTGTATAGAAAAGAAGTTCGTCAATTATAGATTTTGATTTATGGATTCTAACAGAATAAATTTTACTCAAATCAGAGCTAAAACGAAAATGTTATGAAGCCCAGAAGTTTAAAATAAAAGAAATAGAAAAAAAATGCTAGGGCACGATGGATCGATCGGCCAGACCACAGAATAGGTGCAAACCACCCAACACAGTAGGCATGGCCAATCGTCACACGCCACATGGAGGACCTAGATAGCTAAGCGGTCTACAACATTTTTATCACAACATATAGGGGCATTTTGGTCTTTTTATTCAATGCAGCAATCTCTGGTTGGCTATAGTCTTCGAGAATCCTAGTCCACGATGGTCTATGGCTACAGTGAAGCACGATCCAATGGCTGATGTCTCTCTTGATCAGTATCCAATGGTTGAGGGCAATTTCGATTTTGATTAGAAAATTCCTAGCCTCCAGTGTGCGATCCAATGACGAAAATTCACCCAAATGATGATTCGATGGCCATAATTAAATTTGGGTGATAATATAAGGGTTTGTGGCTGATTTTTGATGACATCGAGGGTGTTTGATCAAGATCCAATGCCCAGAACTTCAATAGACTTGAATAATTCGAGCCAAACTCCAAATTGAGTCTGGCAAGGACTTACAAACTCCCTTTTTCCTCTATTTAGGGACTTAATATGCCAAAATATGAACAGAGAGCCCCCTTGAGGGAAAATTAGTTTTTAGTTTTTTTTCTCTCTTCTCTCTCTCCTCTCTCCTCTTCTTCTTTCTTCTTTCTTTTTGTTTTTTTCTTTTTCTTTTGTTTATTTATGGGGTTTTGAACTTATCGAGAGGTGGAGAATTTTGCACCATGTGCAGCTAAGGAGATCAAATTCTGGGATGTAGATGAAGCCTTCGAGCATGGTTGTATTTTATTTTTTTTAATTTTTTATAATTTTTTTATGCAATGAATGATATGTTCTCCTATCCAATCTTAACTCTTATTCTTCATACTTGAGATCAAATATTAACATGCTTATTATTAATTAATATTTAAATAAATAATATTTATGGAGATGGATTATGATCGAAAGATACAGTCTGTACTCGATTTAATAGTTTATATTAGAAAAAATCAATAAAAAGCTATATTACCAATTTTTAAGAATTAAAGTATTGAATAAATTATGATTCTATTGAGATAGATCATGATCGAGACACACGGTTCATGCTCAAAGAAAATAGATTATATTCATAACTAAATTCTTAAAAATATTAAATTCTTGAATTAAAAAAAATTACCACAATCATGCTAGAGATGGATTTAAAATTTTAAAATAATTTTATTTAATTAAAAACCCTAATTAATTAAGTAGTTGCTTTCTTATAATTTGTTAAATTATAATTAATTTTATTTATCTTACATATTTAAATCTCTACTTTAAAGATTAATTTAAAATTTATTTTTTTAATTAAATTGAATGTAACTCAGCCTTCAATCTTCGAAAAAATCAATACTTGACTCACCAACTGTCCTACTTAATATTAAAATCAGATCTAATTTTTATTTGATGCTCTAACAACAAGCAGTCACTACCCCTTCTCTCTGGCACTGCCATCAGCCCACCCCACCACAGTCGGCCCTCCCTCTAGCATCGCCGCCAGCAACCCTCATAGTCTGCATGACCCCCTCCCCATAGCAGGTATAATTTTTTATTTAATTTCATAATAATATTAATAATTAATTATAATATTATAAATATTTATTATAATTTTTACTATAATATTTAAAATACTATAAATATTTATAATAATATTTATTTATAATATTGTTAATATCTATAATAATATTTATAATAATTATTATAAATATTATTATAACTATGATAATATATATTACTATAATATTATTATAGTATTATTACAATAAATGACCCGTCAAATAATTTTGTAATTTATAACAAAAGAAGAGGCTATGAAAAATTATTTATAACATAAGTACTATTTATGTTATATATAATACTTATCTTATATCATTTTTTTATTTTGTTATTTTCTATGATATCCTATTCTAAAAAATTAGTTTCTTTTATTTTTTTTATTTTTATACGGAGGCTGTGATGATTTTGGATGGAAAATGGTTAATTCTTAATATAATTTTAGTGATATGAGTTCTCTTGTTTTTTCTCTTCTTTTGCATAAATTTTAATAATTCCGAACAGTAAAGCGATCTTGGATAGTTAGCAACTATTTAGCGAGGAACCATTCGCAATCAATTTGGTTTAGTTGTAGTGGATACCAAAAGTATTTTTACAATGCTTGGTTAAATGATGAATTTGAGCCTCCTTTTTATTTTTATTTTTTTATTTTTTAATTTTTAAAATGAACCCCATTGGCAAGTTTTGGGCCATGCTAACTACTATGGGTTGCCTCAACAAGTTTTGGGCCATCGAGTTCTGCCTAGGAGTTTTTGTATTTGTGCTGATTATTGATTCTATATATAATCATCTTTACCAAGAGTGACATATAATCATAATTGTGATCAGGAAACCTATAGTAATAGTATATATGTATATTTATCCTATGATTTCTTAAGGTAAGTTCTATCCTGACTAACCTAAAGAGTACTCTTTAATGCTTTTAAGATGATATATAATGGGAATGTTAGAGACATAGGTTTTCCTTAATCTTGGAAGGTAGATAGAAAGTAAAATTATTTGTTGCTCCTCCTGTTGGGGGTAAAATAACTTCTATCAAAGTCCAGCAAGATGTCCAACCTTGATATAGTGTTGACTGGAGTTGTGACAATCAAACCTGAGCCTCAACCAAGTTAACCCACTCAGCGACAATCCTCTCAGCTTCCAACAACTACAGATATCAAACATGCTGAACTTAGGTCGGACGAACTTAAGCAGTGAAAGAAGTTGCCATTTGACTGATTCTATTCCTTGGCTCAAAGCAGATAGCAAGCCTCCATCAAATATCGAATCCTAGCACAGTCCAACCTTGCCTGGTGGCCAAATTCCTCGACTCCACTGTAGATAATAAGATTTCACCAATTTCATATCAAGGACCTCGACCAGATGAAATTGAGTCAGCTAGAGAACCTTGCCATGAACACATGTCCAATCTTCAGCCTAGAATAAGTAGTGGTCACTTGAGAAGCAACGAATTTCAATACTCACCCATCCCAGCTTCAAGTCAATCTCAGATCTTTATTGTTCTGACCAAATTTCTTTAAGAAAGTCTAGCCATAGTCCTCATTGAAGAGCTTACCATTGCCTCTCTGGCCATCAGTCTGAATGTCTACACCCCCTCTCAGCCGATCTTGAAGGCTACCAAGCTTCTGAAAGCAATCAAAGGCAGCACCAGAAGAATCTAAGATTAGAACCCATCACAAGTCCACCATCTGCTACGTAGATGCCGACCTTCAAGTTTGGCTTGTCTGACTTCGAGTTTCCCATCCCAACATGAACAGCTTGCTATTAGGCATATATGTCTCTGACAATCTATCCGAACTTCAGTAAATAAAATCTAATGACCAGCAAGTCATGGCAAATAATAGCCTATACTCCATAACAAACTCCAAGTGGCCCAAACGACTTTTTGATATTTCATTATGGCCATCACAGTCGTTCAGTTACATACTCCACCTATATAAGGGATCCTCCAGATTTTATTGAGAATTATGTCCTAAAGCCAATCATCAGCCTGTTGACGGTTGAGATATTATAATTAATTTATTAGTTAATAATTTTTTTTTAGCATCTTTTTCATCATAAGTTTACATCTTCTAATGAACTCCATTATTGTGATGAAGTCCTTAGGACTATTTAGTTTGGATAATGAGAGAATTTATCGATTAGTCCTTAAATTTGTTCATGACTAAATGATAGGCTATTAATTAGGAAGATAGCGTCTATCGAGCATAGATCGCTATATGACATAAAGGTTGGTTGTCCTCTTAACCAAGGAGTGTGGAGACACTGGTATGGCATACAGATGAGATGTATGGGTACATCATCATTGAACATGACCAACTCCAGAGCATTTTGCTATTGAGAATGTCTCTGATGGGATATAGGTATAAGTATCTCTTAGACCTGAGATCACCATAATGACTTACAAGCAACTCACCATGTTTTGGTACCAAACTAACTGAATTTGTAATTCAATAATAGAAGGCTTCTGGGCACAGTCAAGTACTTGCAAAGTTAGAGTGTGATCAAAATAGAATTGACCACTCCAAGAGTTGGAGAAGGATATATCACTGTATTTCAATATAGCAAAATCTTGACCAGGATAATCCATCAGATGGATTTGATATTTTGAAATACAATGTGGACAACCTGATCAAAGTTGACAGTTGAACTCTGAGGTATTCTATGAGCATTATGATCTAGGGGATGAATTATATGAAAACTATATCCACATGGATTTTAAGGATGGCGTTTTATACCTTCGACCTATCTGACCACCGGGTATCATTGCTAGATGGTCACTTTGATTGATACAAAAATTTATTTTTATGCTATCAGCTTAGGTTTGGACCTATAAGATCATACACATTAGAGTTCACATTCCGATCAGATGGTTGATCAGCGATTTTGAATCATTTTAGTATTAAACGATCAATACGATTGATGTTTGATCTAGTGCAAGTATTGTAGGAGGATCAATTAGCAATTTGATTGCTAATTAGCTTAATTTGATTAAGCCAGTAGACTGATATTAAGTTTAATTAAATATAATTTAATTAGATTTAGTTTGAGCTTGATTGGATCAAGTCCAATTGGCTTATTGGATAAGCCATGTGCAAGGAAGAACTAGTCTTAGTCTAACTAGGACTCGGGTCAACCCAATTTTCTAATTTGATTAAAAAAATAAATTAAAATTAAATCTAATTAAATCTAATTTAATTAAGTTCTTAAATAGATTAGGGTCTTATTTAATTAGGTTGGTTTACTCTTATTTTTATTTGGTTGAAAGACCTTGTTTGACCAGGTTAAAATAGGATTCCTAGTGTGACTAGGACTCCCGATCCTTGCGCCACCTAATTCCTCACACTACAGCCCTTCTTTCTTCTCTTTTACATGAAAAATCTCCATGCCCCAAGCAATCTCATGCTTCCCTTCTCTCTCCCTTTTTTTCATATGGAAATTTGTTTGTCGACCAAGTCAAAAGGGGAGATTGGTTTTGCTTTAGGATTCTATGAGATAGAATCCTAGTCAACCAAAAGACTTCCTTCCTTTCATACCACCACCTCCCTATTTTCTCTCTCTATCTCACAGCATTCTTTGGCATTTGTTGCACCATCCCTTGCTGGTCCATGGCAGAAAAGTAAGGTGGGGGCACCTAAGAGTTGGGCGCCCCAACAACCTGCCATTTAGTGACTTTCCTATCTAGGTTTTTAACCAATCTTGGACTCTGCATATCTCTTTATTTAAAAAAAAAAATTTATTAAAATTTTTATTGATTATAGACATTTGAGATATCTCTTTGGTGTAGAAAAATCAAAGAAAAATTAATCTAGGTCATGGAGATATTAAAAACATAAATCAGGGTATCTTGAAAAAGAACAAAGAAGAGAAGAAGGTCTTCTTCTAGGGTTTTTGTTCCAGATCTCTTCCTCCCTTTTGAGAGGTGTCTCAGCATGACAAATATTTTTTTTTTCCTTCTAATATTTTAAAGTATCCAAGTTTCGAAGAAGGAAGCATCGGATCGATCGTCGAAGAGAGATCAGCACAGTGCTAGCATACTGTGCTGATTTCCTGCATTAGGATCTCTGATCGTGTTCGTGGACTCATGTGGATGACTCCTAGAGACTGGATGCATGTACAGCTCATGACTTCATCCTCAAGTCTAGATCAGTAAGTTAGAACATCTAATTTGCTCTGGTAATAGATCAGATTTGTTATTTTATAGCTGCATTAGATGTAGTATAGATCTAGGTTGATATGATCAATCTTTTCTTTCTTATTTAATTTTTAATTTTTAATTTAAATACCATGCAATAATCATATAAAAAAGTCATAGATCTAGGATATTTTAGATTAATTTTGATTGATTTTAATCTTTTATTGCCTAATCTTGAAAAGTTTCAAGGTCTAATCCTAAAACCCTAGATCTGGTTCTTTCAATTGATATTAGAGCCTAGGTTCTTATTACATGATTTTTATGTATGTTTAGATTATTTTTTAGATTAGATATAATTTATAATTTAATTATTAAATTTAAAATTAAAAAATTTAGATCTCATGACTTACCATAAGGTTATCCTGCTGTAAGGTTTACCCCTTTCAGTGAAAAAGTTGTCCTAGTTTTTGATGATATGACTCTAATCATAAATTTATTAGATTTGATCTAATTTTATTTATAATTTAATATATTTAAAATAGTTTTAGATCTAAAAATAAAATATTTTAGATTACATGGACTGTCATAAGGTTGTCCTGCTATAAGTTTTATCCTTTATAGTGGATAGGTTGTCCTAGTACGTGCTGATCTAAAATATTAATCATAAAATTTTAGATTAGATCTAAGAGATTTTATAATTTGACTAAAATTATTTTAATCTAATTTCAATCATCATAAATATGTTAGATTTGATCTAGGGAGATTTATGATTGATTATTATTGAAACTATTTCAATTACATGAATCTGTTTAGATTAGATCTAAAGTAGTTTTATGTTTATTTTACATGCATATTGATCATGAATCAAACATGCAACTTGGTTAATAGAACCATGTTGTAAAAATATTTTACAAATATGAAAATTATTTTTAAAAAGTCAAACCCCAACCCTCAGCCCAAAACTTAATTGAGAATTAAGGAGTCATTTGATTAGGTTCTAGGATTGTATATTGAAGATCCTATGACACGAATCATAACACATTGGGTTAATGGGTTAGTGGAGATTAGGTCTACTAATTGGGTTAGACCTAAGGTTAGATTAAAGAATGGACTTAATTAGAGAATTGACTAAATCTAATCAATTGTTGTCTTAGATTAGGTCAAGGATTGTCTAGATCAATTACAGTAGTTGTAGTTGGTCAAATCCATGTCTTTAACAAGAACCAAATGGACTTGATTCTTGGCTAAAAGGTCTAGCCCGAACTGTTAGGATGATCTAATGAACACTAATTAAATCAGTTGGTGTTTAAGGTATGTTTGGCACATACGATCGGTCATTTTAATTGGTAGCCCACTTACCTAGCCATTTTTGATGGTATCTAAGGCAAGCTTTGGCAGACCCTTCCACCAATCTCACTTATTTGGTGTTCTTGGTGAGATTGAGTTTTGATCAGATCACTTGATAATTTAAGTTGAGCCATGTCAGCTAGGTAAATCAGTGTGACTGATTTAGGTGCTCCTAGACCAGTCTATTAGTGATCTCCCTTAAGCTGACTTGGTGAAGCCAGTGGTAGGATCATGACAAGTTGGTTAATCTGACCTACTTACTTCTATAAATAAATCCTTTAAAATTATTAGGTCCCTAAAATGGAACAATTATATGATAACTAGATCATAGCCTCCCATTAAAGTGGATGATAATGGATCCATCACTGGATAATCATTGAAGGCTCAAAGGCTTGGTGCTTATCGGTTGATGAAATTATCATTCATTATATGATCTCTTGGATACATCTTTCTAAATGGTGGTTAGGTAGGCCAACCAAAGTTGGGCCTGATCATTCATTGGTTGGATGGGCCAAGTATGGTCATATTAATGGTTGGACGTAACTTGATCCTTTTCTGAGAAGACCAAAGCCAACTGATCAGGGCCTGTGACAAAATTTAATTACTAAAATTATTTGGAAAGACAATTGGTTATGAACCTACCCTTAGATGTACATGGGTAGGCCAACCAAAGTTGGGCTTGTATACAGTCTATGTAGATTCTAGTACCCACTAAAGAATTAGGGTAATTCCTTGAATTGGAGGTAGAGGCTACCAATTCAAATAAAATAGTGGGAGACCCTTTTGGTTAAAGTCCAAATCTCTAGATTTAATTAATCAATTACTAATAAGGTTATGTTTATCCTTTGTGCAGATATGGCCACTTTTCTATCACTTCGATCATTGTTGGATAATGATAAATTGGTGAGACCCAACTTTGGTAGCTGGTATCAAAAGTTGAAGATTGTCCTGGAGCATGAACAGATCCTATATGTGCTGATGGATCCTGCACCTGAGGAGCGAAGAACCAATGCACGTGGAACAGTTAGAGACACTTATCAGATGTGGCTCAGTGATCGAACTATGGTGCACTGCATTATGCTGGCTGTGATGAGCGATGAGTTCAGTTGCAGGTTTGAGATAGCTCAGCCAAATGAAATGTTCCAAGTATTGGAGGATTCTTTTGGCACACCTGATAATGTTGAGAGGCACAAGACTAGTTGCACCATCTTCAATTCTAGAATGCGGGATGGAGCTTCTATCACTGATCATGTACTGTACAAGATTGACCTAATAGAGTGCATGGACAAGCTCGGCTTTTCCTTGCACAAACAACTTGAGAAAGATGCAATACTATGAAGGAAAAAACCTATTTTCTAGGTTAGATTCGTTCAAATCTGATTGGATCAAGAGGAATATTTCAAAAAATTTTTCTTTAAGATCCTAATTAGATCTGAGACTCCTCAGATCTAATCTTGTTGATCTAATAATAAAAATAAAATAAAAATAAAAATTAAATCTAATTTAATTATACCTTTATTTTGGGTAATCCAATTATCTTGTGATGATCCCGATGTTTACCTAAGGTTCTGGATGTAGTCATGCAAGCGCCTGACCTCTATCGGTATCCACTCAGACAGGATTTGAAGATTATCTTCTTCTCAATCAATCCTCTAAAAATTAGATATAGATCTAATCTTGAAGGTCCTCAAAACTCATTTTGAAGAACTGTCGTTGTCTCTTGCAGCAGTGCTGCATTCTTCCTTTCCTAGACCATTTCACTTTCTTGGATCGCACCTTATTCATGCCCAAAATCCTTTGGGCATGGAGTGGAGAGAGAAGACTAGAGGGTGGCATGGAGAAGGCGGGAGAGAGACTTTGTGGCGTGGGCTAAAGATAGAAGCATCCAAACCTAGGCGCAGATAGGGTTTATATAGACCCTGCTGCGCCATGCAGTGCCACATCATCCTAGCCAATCATGGTCCTTTAAGCAATCAGATTTAAATCTGATTGGTGGGATGACATCATCTGATCCAATCAGATGAGAGACCCTTAAAATCCTCCTAAGGTGGCACCAAGACTAGGTCAAACAAGAGTTCTTGATGCCATAGAGTTTAATCCCCTGTAGCAACCCTAGAGTTCCAACTATATGGGACTCCTCCTTTATCCTCATGGGATGCATGCCTCCGTAGGTGTGTGCCCTCTTCCTATCTGCATTTTAGTAGGGGGACAAGGTTCTAGGTACTCTTCTATAGGCGTATGACTCATGGGCAAATGTCCAAATGTCCAGGGTCAACATTTGACCAATGTACGAAAATAGGAATTAGTATGTGACCGAAAATGGAAGATATTATCTTAAATTTATCTCATAAATTAAGATAATCCTTTTCTGATCTGAACAAGCTCCAGTCAGACCAAGTAAAGGTTTTTGAGTGAGCCCAAACATATTTGGCTCAATCGAGACAAGCTATAATGATTATTAAAGGAGAACATTAGGCTCAATCATGTGCTAGCATGATTTTCTTGAACCTAATTGATCTTATTCAAATTAATTGAACTAGGTTAGTCCAATTGATGACATCCAGATCCAAATCTTTGTTTGTGTGACCTAGTTAGATTTAGTTCTGTATGGTAATGGGATATGTCACGATCTCCTAGTTCTGTATGGTAATGGGATATGTTGCGATCTCCATCATCTCCATCATCGAAATATCTTTCGATAAATTAGAACTTTTCTAATTCAGATAACTAGTATGATTGATCATCCAAATCATTCTAATTACTCTCAAAATCCATTAGTGACACCTAGCATCATATGGTGGCAACCCATTAGAACTGAAAGCGAATCTCTCGATGCAGTTACCTATGTGATTAGGTTTCTCTATCTTGAGCCTCGATCGGATTAGGGTTAAGGTGATCTCGTCAAACCCTAATATCCATCATATGAATTAATCATTCGATTCAAGTCTAATGTGAAAATCCTAATAGAAATACTTTCTATTATTTCACTTTGCCATGGCCATAGGCTTATAGACTTGATTCTCATGATCATCATAGGGCTGCTGCTCATCTACCAAGGTAGATAGATCTCTTATTGGTGCAATCCAATTCCTACAACGAACATGCTATAGCCAACATGCACCTCAGGATTCCGAATGGCTAGGAGATCGAGTTATGGTGTAGTCAAACTATAACACCCTCAAGGTGAACTACCGATGCACCTCAAATCAAAGAACCAGACACACCACTGCAGCTTTGAGCCAGTCATCGACGAGAAGATAGACTTCCTTATGACAATTCAAGGTGGCCACGCTCTATGCCCTCATACTCTAACGAGTATCTGTACTCTCGCTCTGGTGTCTCTACACTATAGACTCAAGACTCATCTTCTCTAAAGAAGCGATCGTACACCAACCTTTTGGATCAATCACCATCTTCATGATGATCCTACGGTCGGGAGCATTTTATGAGTGAATAATAAAAATTCGTGTTTTAAATTTTCAACTCTTAAAAATATGAACTATCATTACCATTAACTCAAAGGATGTATCACAAACACTTTTAAAATACACACTATGATAGAAAATAACCCATTTTATTATTTATAGTCAAAATTATAATTTTGCCCTCAGAAGTGTATTACAAGTGTCAGCCAATCTAGCTTCTAGGGCACACATATCTAATAAACTCCCACTTGACCTAAAGCCAATTGGCTACAAACTTAAGTCTCATCTTCTCAAGGTGGGCTTCGATCTTCTACTGGCCCAGCGGCTTTGTAAGTGGGTCTGTCGCATTGTCTGTGGAGTCGACTCTCTTGACTTCGATGTAATCTTTCTCGAGGTAATCACGGATGAGGTAGTATTGTCGCTCGATGTGCTTAGATTTTTTGTGAAACCTTAGCTCCTTAGCAAGGGCTATGGTGCCATTATTATTGTAGTATAGAGGAATGGCATCCGATGGCATCACTCCAATCTCTGCAATAAACTTCTTGTACCAGAATGCCTACTTCGTAGCTTCTGATGTTGCGATGTACTTTGCTTCCATGGTGGAATCTGCTATCACTATTTGCTTGAAATTTTTTCAACTGATAGCACTACCATTATACACAAACAGACTTTCAGATGTCGACTTTCGATCATCTATATCGGACATAAAATTCAAGTCTGTTTAACCCTAGACTTGGAGTTCTCTATTACCAAAAATCAACAATATATCCTTAGTTCTTCTCAAGTACTTAATAATACATTTCACAGAAGTCTAGTATTCTTCACCTGGATTTGATTGATATCTGCTCGTGACACTCACAGCATGGGCTATATCAGGTCGTGTACATAACATGGCATACATGAGGCTCCCTATTGCTGAAGCATAAGGGATCTTGCTCATGCATTCAATCTCCTCAGGTGTGTTGGGACACATTTTCTTGGAGAGATAAATGCTATGTCTGAAGGGTACTAGTCCCCTCTTGGAGTTTTCCATGCTAAACCACTTTAGCACTTCCTCTATGTATATCTTCTATGAAAGATCTAGCATCTTATTCAGTCTATCTCTATAGACCTTAATTTCTAGAATGAAGGATGCTTCTCCTAGATCATTCATGGAGAATTCTTTAGATAATTATATTTTAACTATGGTCAACATGGAAATATCATTCCTAATAAGGAGGATATCATCCACGTACAGTACGAGGAAGACAATAGCACTTCCACTGATCTTTTTGAAAATACATGGTTCCTCCTCATTCTTGATGAAATCAAATAATTTGATCACATCATTAAAATGAGTATTCCAGTCCCAAGATGCTTGCTTAAGTCCATATATGGACCTTTGCAGCTTGCATACTTTGTGATCAGCATCACTAGATGTGAAACCTAGCGGCTATTCTATATAGATATCTTCCTCAAGGTATTCATTTAAGAATGCCATTTTCACGTCCATTTGCCATATTTCATAATCAAAATAGGCTGCAATAGCAAGCAATGTGCGGATGAATTTTAGCATGGCTATTGACAAAAAGGTATCCTGATAGTCAATTTTTTTCGCACTAATTATAACTTTTTGCCACTAATCTAGCTTTGAATGTCTCCATATTCTCATCTGCACCAATCTTTCTCCTATAGCTCCATTTACACCTAATAGGTACTATATCTTCATCTGGATCTACCAAGGTGTAGAGTTGGTTTGAGTGCATCAAGTCAATTTCTGACTTCATTGCCTCTAACCATTTCTCAGAGTCGATATCCGATATCGCCTCGTCATAGGTTTTGGGATAATCACCATGAACCTCATTACCTACGAGGAATATTTTCTCTACTTTCTCTAAAATAGTACCTAAGTACCTCTCAAGGGGATGGAAAATTCTTTCTGATCTACGAGGTAGAGGAGGTAGTGATTGTATTGGCTCAACCTGATTTGGTTCCATAGGGTTCTTAGCTCGTTGCTCTTGGGAGACTTTCTCCTCGAGCTTGATCTGCTTTCTAATGCCACCATCTTGAATAAACTATTTTCCAAGAAAGATCGCATGCCGACTCATAATCATATTATGGTCTTCTAGAATGTAGAAATAATATCCTAATGACTCTTTAGGATATCCTATGAATCGAGCTCTAAAGGATCTATAGTCTAACTTGTCCACTTGTTGTCTTTTGACATCAGTCGGACAATCCCAAATTTTGAGATGTCTCAGACTTGGTTTTTTACCATGCCATATCTCATACGGTATGGTAGGAATGATTTTAGAGGGAACCCTATTCAGTAAATATATAGCAGTTAACATACTATGTCTCCAAAGAAAATCAGAAAGGTTTATGAAGCTCATCATGGATCAGACCATATCTAACAGGGTCTAGTTCCTTCATTCTAAAACCCCATTGAGTTATGGTGTTCTAGGTGGAGTCCATTGAGAGACTATACCAAATTGCTTGAGATGGTCCAGAAATTTCCGACTAAGATATTCACCTCCTCGATCTGATCGAAGAACCTTAATGAGTTTTTTAGTTTGCTTTTCTACTTTATGTCTGAATTCCTTAAACTTTTTAAAGACCTCGAACTTGTGTCTCATAAGATACACATACCCATACTGAGATAAATCATCGGTAAAGGTTATGAAGTAGACAAAGTTGCCTCTAGCCGGCATATCAAATGGGCCGCATACATCAGTATGTACTAGGGCAAGTAGATCCGTGGCCTTTTCCCCATGTCCTACAAAATGGAGCTTAGTCATTTTGCCATGAAGACATGATTCATAAATTGGATATGACTCAAAAATCAATGGACTCAATAGCCCAATTTTCTTCAATTTGTTAACCCTATCTTCTGCTATATGACCTAGTCATAGGTGCCATAGATACCTATCATTTGGACTATCCCTGGGTTGTTTTGATCCTATAGCATTCACATTTTGCTCGATATTAAAGATAGATACAACAACATGTAACTGGTAGAGACCGTTAATAAGGAAACTATTTGTAATTTTATTTCATTCATAAAGAATATTATAATGGTCCTTAAGAAAACTAATTACATAGCCTTCTTGTGCTAAACATGAAACAAAAATCAAATTTCTGCTTGCAGTAGGCACATAATAACAATCCTTAAGTACTAAATCTAAGTCAGATGGTAGTCAAAGAGGGTAGGTTCCCATAGCCACAATAGCAACTCTTTCTCCATTTTTGATGCATTGGATCATCTCACCATCTCTCAGCCTTCTGCTATCCTCAAGACCCTGCATGAAAGTGCACAAATGAGCATTAGAATCAGAGTCAAGCACCCAACTAGATATAGAAAAAATCATAAGGTTAGATTCAATAATGAGCATACCTCCAAAAGGACCTGTCTCCTTTTATTCTTCAGGGTGGCCAGGTATGTAGGACAGTTCCACTTTCAGTGGCCGTTAGTATGACAATGAAAATATATTCCTTTATCAGCGACCTTCTTCTTCAGCTCTGCCTTCTTTTTCTTTCCACCTTCTACTTTTTCACAAACTTTTTCTTCTTTCTAAAAGATTTTCTCTTAAAGAATGTCCGTTCTATAGCAAGTACTGAGCCTTTAGAACCTTTCAAAGAAAGCTCAGTAGTAACCAGCATATTCATAAGCTCAGCTAGAGTATTTTGAAGTTTATGCATATGGTAGTTCATGGTGAACTGCCCATACGCATCAGTCAAGGATTGCAAAATTATATCATTCTACAAATCCTGGTCTAACTTCACAACGAGCTTCTCAAGCTCTTCTAAGTCCTTGATCATCATCAGATAATGATTTGGGACTGACTGTCCATCACGTATTTTAGCTTTAAACAATCATTTAGTGATCTGATATTTGGCTACGCAACTCTATTCATCAAACAACTTTTGCAGATGAGCCAACATTTGGTGGGCAGTCTTGATATCTTCATGTTGATGCTAAAGCTCATCAAACATCAAGTCCAACATGTAGTATCTGGCCTTATTATCTTCATCTATCCACTTGTCAAGAGATGCTCTCTGTTCAGCGAACGGATGAGTTGGTATTGGTCTAATACATGAGTCAACTTCTTGAAACCCAAAATAATTTTGAAGTTTTGAAGTCAATCCTTATGATTGGATCCAATTGGATGTCTAGGATACAGGCTAGTGGGTTGGACGTAGATATTTTTTTTTTCCTATAGAGAGTCAAAGTTTCTAGTTAGATTTTGTAATTAAGACTTGACCAATTTGTTTAGCAGTTTGATTTTTAAATAAATTAGCTCCCACTATTTTCTTGGATCCCTACACTCCTTCTATAGAGATGCTAAAATCTCCATGATTACTAATTTCTAGTGGATGGTGCTGTCCCACCAACTGACTCATAACCTCACCTAACAGTTATTGATGATGGGTTAGCTAATGAGTGAACAATTCTTGTCCAATGATTCTCTAATCATGGTGCACCCAGAATTGGTCTCTAATTCATGAATCTCATCATGTCCAGAATATTGATCCACTCCTTGGTTAAGTGAGACCCACCATTTGCATAAATTAGATTTCTAATTAGGTCTCTCATCGTATTCAGAATATTGAGCCCAATCCATCCTCCAGCCCATAGCATCCAATGCCTAATAGACATGATTGGGTCTTTTCGGTGCAACTGAACCACTGTGACCAGTCGAGAACAATCAATCCTGGGAAGGGCCCGTACATCTACAATGGTGGAAGACCATAGACTTAATCTTTTCTTAGGAAGATTTGATTTAGGTCTCTTTAAACTTGATTTGACATAGTCATAACCATTATGACTAACCTAGTGGCATAGGTCAGCTCGGATTGTTAGCCATCTAAGATCAGGACTGGGCTGACAAATATGGCCAAGTAAGTGAGACTGGTGGAAGGGATATGCCATTAACTTGACAACAATGCATTCAAGTCGAGTAGCTCTCAATTAAAAACCAGTCAGTCGTATCTACCAAACTTACCTTAGACACCAAATTATTGAGCCAGAACCAATTAGGTTAGCCTACAATCCAGACTCTAACCACTGAGCCCAATTAGGTCTAAATTCGATCGATCACTCTTGTGACTCGACCTTGATCGAGACTTAATCCTATTAGGCTGGTCAATTTAAGCACTCTTGATCCTACTTAATCAACTCTTGATTTTGTTTGATCAACTGTTAGACCTAATTGAGCTACCCAAGCTCTAATCCAATTTTATGAATATATCTTAGATCTAAAAATTTTTAAATTTAGACCTAATATATTTCATAATCTTAATTTTTAATTAAATTTAGGATTCATAAACAAAATATGTATATAAAATTCTAGAGTTTCAAGATCTAGAATTTTGCAGAAAATAAGTTTTTTATTGCTGATTAAGGATGAACGCATAGCACCCCTTCACACTATAAGAACATCCCATCGAATGGGAGGAGAGGGCCTAACTAAAAATGAGTTCATTCTTATGACCGGACGGCCAAGGGGCACGCCTTAATCAGAAACATGATAAATCTACAAAACTAGTTAGATCTACATCATATATCACATATATAAAAATTGATCTAACTAAAAACATATTTTGCTTACATCTCATGTATCATATCATGTATATTTTTAGATCTAAATTATCTCATAAACATCTAAAAAATAAGATTTAAATTTGATCATATCAAATTAAAATTTATTCTAGATAATTTTGTAGAACTATTTTATAACTAGTCTAAACATGCATCTATTATATCACATATGAACAAATTAAATAAATTTATTTTCTATTTTATAGATCTAATTATAATATTTATAATATCAATAAATAGTAAATAAATAGATCTAAAAATCATAATTAACCAAATTAAAATTATGATGATGCTATACTATATATAGAATAATTCTATTCCTAGTCTAGTCATGCATCTCATACATCTTAGATCTAGATTATTTAATTTTTAATTATTTAATTTTAGATCAAATTACATCTAATATGACATCTAAAATAATTTAATTATTATATTAAAAATAAATTAAAATTAGATCTAATGAATAATGGAACATGGCTCTAATACCAGTTGAAGGGAAAAATCTATTTTTTGGATCAGGTTCGTTTAGATCTGATTGGATCAGGAGAGATATTTCAAATATTTTTTTTCTAGGATACTAATTAGATCTGAGATATCTTAGATTTGATCTTATTAATTTAATAATAAAAAAATAAAAATAAAAGATTAAATCTAATTTAATTATACCTTTGTTTTGGGTAATCCAATTACCTTGTGATGATCCCGATGTTTGCCTGAGGTTCTGGATGTAGCCACGCAAGTGCCTGGCCTTTACCGGTATCCACTCGAGCAGGATCTGAAGATCTTCTCCTTCTCAGTGAATCCTCCAAAAATCAGATATAGATCTAATCTTGAAGGTCTTCAAAACTCCTTTTGAAGAACTGCCATTGTCTCTTACAGTAGTGCTGCCTTCTTCCTTTCCTGGCGCCTTTCACTTGCTTGGGTCGCACCTTATTCATGCCCAAAACCCCTTGGGCATAGAGAGGAGAGAGAGGACTAGAGGGTGGCATGGAGAAGGAGGGAGAGAGGCTTTGTGGCATGGGTTAAAGGAAGAAGCATCCAAACTTAGGCGCAGATAGGGTTTATATAGACCCTGCTGCGCCATGCAGTGCCACGTCATCCTGACCAATCATGGCCCTTTGAGCAATCAGATCTAAATCTGATTGATGGGATGACATCATCT